>JAESIW010000071.1:334506-709282 GCA_016802295.1 Brachionus rotundiformis
AATAGAAAACGTTTTGCCAGAAGAGGAAGAAATGATTAGCTTGACGGTGAACAAATCCGACCAAGATGCACAAAGCATCACAAAAGCAGGCAAAAATGTTCAATTTTAAAATTTTATCTTTATTAGTTAGAGGATAAATGAAAAAGAGATAATTTCAGGTGATTTTATCAATCTACATCTATCCAAGAGATCAATCGGGTGAAATTTTAGACAAAATTGCTTATTTAAAATAAATTTGATTTATTTAATCATTATGTATATTTTAAATATCATCATATTTTTTTTATAAATATTCTATCGAAAATGTTAGAATTTAGTTAATAAAATTATCTATCTTTTAATTTTATTTTGCCTTTCATGTGATAAAAATCATTCTTAAAATTAATATTTAAAAAATTCCAAATATCATTTTTCTTAAATTTTAGGATCCAAAAATATATTGAAAATTATATTTGCTGGAGGATAATTTAAATAAATTCTACACCTTTCTAAATAATGGGCTTTATGTCCTTAAATATTATTGTAAATGAATTTATTTCTAAATTAATTCTAGCTAGGCAATAATCTTTTCTCATTTAAGTTAATTTGCTGTGGAGATAAACAAAATTAATAGGCTTAAGGAGATTTTGAATAGTTTGACAAATTTCTTAAGGCTTAGTTAATTTTAAATTTCTTACTAAAAATTTATCATCAACATTAAACATTTAAGATATTTTGCATATTTGATTAAAAATTATTTAAAAAATTTTTCCCTTGTCAGCTAAAATATTTATTTTAATCTAAAAATTTATCAACTTTAAAATCTTATGATATTAATAGTTCTCACGTATCCTAGAGGCAAGGCAACAAAAAGCTGTAATTTTTTTTTAATTTTTGAGGCTTAATAAATCATTACTAAGAGGCTTTTGTTTTAATAATTTATTTTGATTCATTGGTAGAGATTTAAGCAATTTTTATTTTAAACTTTAATTGTATAAAGAGAATTTTATTATTTTAATATTTTAAAAGAATTGATTATTTGATTTATTGAGCGTTAAATTATTTGAAAATTTTGGAAAATTTTAGAGAAAAAAAAAGCTCAAAAATATAAAGATGCTGTAGATATTTTTGTGTAATTTATTTAAGATTAATATGAATTTATTTCACACTGATGAAACTGTTATAATATTTATTAGATAATAAAAATAATTATTTTGCGTGTTACATTTCTTTTCAAGATAAAAATAAATCTTAACAAACAATGAGCGCATTAACCAAGAATCAGATAAGAATTAATTTATACCTACAGGTGAAATCACAAAATATTTTATCACTAAGCAAAAACGAAATAAATATTAAAAATAAAAATATTTCTAACTTAAAATCAAAATTTTAGGAAATGGATTTAACAGATAAAAATTAGATTCTCAATTGAATATAATTTTCCAATAACATTTTTTAATAATTACTAAAATTTTAAATTCCTGGAGCATTTCGCACATTTATCTGTTAAATTCAAGTTGTCACTTTTTTTTATTAATTAATATTTATGCAACAGAAAATAAAAAAAAATATAATAATTTCAATATAAAAATTTATTTCGAATGTAATTTAAAAACAAAAAAAAATTCATGCTAAAAACCTACTTGTAAATATTTTTAGAAAAAAATATTAATTGGCATGCAAATTAATTATCATCTAAGTGAATTCTTATTCATAAAAAATCTTTCAATTATTTTTTCATTATTTTTCCTCTCTTTTTATTTTAACTATTTGAAGAAAAATTATTTTGTGTGCAGATAAATAAAATATTTATCTATTTTCAAGTAAGAATAAGTGTGTTCCATGGTTTTCACAATTAAAGTTATTTTAAGATGATAATTTTAAGCCATAATTAGTGAAAATAAAGCCAAAAGGTACTAATTTAAAAATTTAATTGCTGAATTCAGCAGCGTTCAATTGCTGTGGGCATTTGAGTAAAACAAGGATCTTTTGGCATCAAATTTCAGCATATTTAATCTTTAATTCAGAATGTGGTACTTTAAGTTTAAAAGTGGTCAAAACAATATTTTATTTTTGTAAAGATCAGTCTAAAAATGCTAGCCATATTTGTTCAGAGTTGTTTGTTAAATTCAGTATTACTGATCCGAATACTTCCATAAATTAATTAATATTCACTCATTATTAAGCTGAACTTAATCTTAAGAAAAAATTTAGAATAATAAATAGCACATGGTCCAGATCTAGCTACTAGTTTAAGAAACCTCTAAACCAATTTTTCTATTCTACCCTTTTGAATTTGTATTTGGTATTTGGTAAGATTCTGTCAAGACATAAGATTTCTTTTAGACAAAAAATTTTAATTTGCTACACACGCTATCAAAAAATTATTTAAATTTTAAAAAGCAAATTTTCACTCTAATCATGCACCGATCATGCATTGTGTGTTTGAGTATAAATATTTTTAAGTTAATTTTTTTAAGATAATTTTTTATGAAAAAAAAAGTGAGCGTTAAAATACATTTTTTTCATTGAACTCCTCACTCCACAAATTTAACCAAAGCGCTATTTGCGCGTATTTATTTTATTTTTTTTTCTCTAATCATAAATACTTTTATAATTTTGTTAAGCTATTTGAAAAATATTATAAACATCTATGGCTGTATAATTTAAATGCATAGGTACACCCATTAACGGCTTAGTGGTTAGCATCACCAATACGGCCGTGTGGACCATAGGGAGTCATTTAAATTTATATGGAAACTTATTTAATTTCATTAAATGTATCTTGCTAAAAAACTTGCCAAGTGTTTTATCAGATATTGTGATTAGATGGGGCAATATTGACACCTGATCTCTTTGGATCTTGAAACAAGATTATTTAAGCAGCCAATCCCTAGGATGTCATTGCCCTAAATGGCTTGATTATATCGATAATTTAAATTATGATTATCTTATGAAACGGGCGTGATTGCACTGAATTAAACTTGGCATTACAGAGCATTTTTTTTCTATTTCCTAAGGAATATTTATTCTCATAAATAAAGCTCAAATTTTTTAATATTTTATTTTGTTAAATTTAAACATCGAATTTATTTTATTTAATTAGAGTGTCTTTGGGCTGTTGTTGGACAAGCACTTTTTTTTAATTCCAATTTAAAAAAAAATCAATATTTTATTATTGTAATGAGAACATAATTGTTTATTATTATCAAATAATAGAGTTTAGTAAAAAGCAAGCAAAGATTAAGAAAATTCAGAATAAACAAGCCATTATTATGATTATTTATCAAGCAAATTAGTTTAGGCTTGGATAAAGTGTACGAGAGCTTTGTGGCGGCGACATGCCATGCTTAATCTCTCTAGTGCACGGATAATGTTAGACCGCTTGATCAAGTCATGCACGAACTCTCTTTCTAATCCATTTATAAATATTATAATTAATTTAAATTAAGAAATAAAATTAAAAAAAAAGTAATGAGTCATCATGATCGAGAGTATTTGTAGCTCTTGACTAAAGACTTGGAGCTAATGCAGCTCTGGCGGCAATATTTGTCGCCTAGCCAGTCGACTTGCTCGCTCTAATAAGAAACACAAAGGTCAATAGTTAATAGTCAGATAAGGGGCTCAATTACAACAGGTTAAAGATATCAGTTCAGCTGAGAAACAACAGATTAATGAACTTTATAAATATAAACAATGTATGTGTGCGTATCATTCGCTTGGCAAATGGGAGTACAAACCTTAATATTTTATTATTTTTCTTTAGCGTTAGATAAAATGTGTGTGTATGCGTTTGTGTTGGAAATATCACGATTCTAATGAGTGATTATGAGATAAAAAAAAAGAGTTATAAATTTTGAGTGAAATGAAGAAAATTTCACTCTTAGCCAAGTGTTTGTAGATGCATGCGGATTATGTCTGAAAAACTGACTATCTTATCTATTCGCTATCTAATCTTATTATTATAAAATGCAGTTGCACAAGTTGCGTGCGTGATATTCTTACCTATAAATAGCTATTTTGACTAGCATTGTATCTAGGCCCTCCGCGCTGCATATTTTCCAAAGCCTTACATAATTTGGCTCACAATCAGTTGTTCGCCGAGTGATAGAGCCATTTAAAAGTACGCTGGAAAATTAATTTAGAAAAATAATTGAACAAATTAAAGTGGATCAGCAAGCGCCTAAAATCCTCCCAGCTCCTAATTATGAACACAATTATGCCACGGCAGAGAAGAACGCAAAAATGCAAAACTAAATTTAGACCAGCTGATCCAATTCAATATACACTTTCGAAATAGCTAAATCCCATAAATCAATGTTGCCATTCAAATATGTGCCCACCTTGTCCTATTTATAATTATATGCGCATCGTCGCCTATTAAAGCATTGCAACACGCCATCAAAATAGCTAAATACCTCAAGCGGCTTTTAGCCAAGCTAAGCCAGTCATTTGTTTGTTTGTTTGTTCTTTACATGGATTAGAGAGGACGCGAAGGCAAATCTTCGCTGATCCCCGTATTAGATTCAATCTAGTTGTACATGTACACGCGTGGGTTTATGTGCGTGTACATGCGTGACTTAGTGTGTGTGTGTGTGTACATGTACACGCGTGAGTTTGTGTGCGTGTACGCTTATGAAATAATCACTAATTTTATGCATAGGCCAGAAAGGTTGTCCGAGCCCCGATTGCAAGCTAATCTAGTGAAAATTAGATGAAATTTCGCCACCAAGTGTAAAGAACAAGAATATTCTAAATTGATTGTTGGTCTATTCTGAACTTTTCTTGACTAGTGGTGGTTGACGGAAAAGAATAGAAAACCAAGCGCAAACATCAACAACATACAAACTAACCACACAAGCACAAGATCTACTTTTTTCCTCTCAGTTTGTTCTTAATAAATAGAAACCAAAAAAAAAAGAATTTCTTTCTCTAATTTCTATGCTATTTTATATTTCATCCATTAGTCGAAAGACTTCTACTTCAAACACAAACATTTGACATATAAGCTCTATTGTAAAAATTTTAGATATTTTGTTTAAGACCTCTGTGTGTTTTAGCTTTATAGCCTGACTAGCTGTGAACGTCTAAATGAGGCAAGATCTCGTACTTACCACCACCAGCAATTCAGAAATGTTAGCCCAGCGAAACTATGCATACCGAACCAGTCGCTCGTCCTCACTGCCGCTCAAAATTCTCAACCAGGAGAAGCAAACACTGACAGACAAGCTGATACACTCGTGGAACGGCTCACTGACATGCACTCGCTTGTGCATGTACACCAATTTGAGCGTGTCGGACTTTTGCATTAACCTGATCGGCAACGACCTGCCCATTGGCGGCCTAAAGGACTTGCTGCAGGCGCAGAAAAATCAACTCCAAAAACAGCAAGAGGATCAACAGCACAAAGAGCAGCAGCAGCAGGCGAGGAGCTACGCTAGCTCGGACGAGTCCAACTCGGGCAGCACCGAGAGCATTTCGTTGCAGCCGAGTAGCAGCGAGAGCGAGATCGAACCCGAAACACAGTTCGTTCTCGAACATGAACAGTCGAACAACAACGATCTGACCATAACTAGCAGCGATGCGGCGTCGCAAGAGACCAGCAGTGGCTATTTGAGCATCACAAACGATACCAGCGAAAGCCTCAAGTGTGCACAAATAGCCGACTCAAGCTTGGACGAGACTTGTCGCAATTTGGACGATGATGATCTCGCTGGTTCGTCAAGTGACGACGATCTGTTCAAAGATTTCAGGCCAAAAAAAAGCTGTCTCAAAAAATTGTACATCGACTGTGAAATGGAATCGGCAAATGCCACCTCGTCGCCACTCAATCCCAGTACGCCAACATCGCCAAGCTTTTCCATATCCTCATCGTCAGTCAACTCAACGTGCACCAGTTCGCCATCCTCGTCCAGCACATCGTTCAAAAAGCGTGTCTCATTCGCGGACACAAATGGCAAAGAATTGTGCACTATTAGAACCATGAGCGAGCCGTCCAATTGTCCGCCCAAGCTTACATCTAAAATAGTCGAGTATTTCCTTAGCAGAGAGTTCACGTCATCGAACACAAGCCATGCCAACGACTACTACTCGAACTACACCAGCTACGGCATATCAAACGCCGCCGCCTCAATAGCCGTCTATTCGCTCAACTTTGCTCAACCGGCCGCCGACTACATCAAGTTTCGTCAGCGTTTGGACGAGAACAAAGTGTGTCTGGAGAACGTTGTGCTGAACAAGTGTTCAATTAGCGGCACCATTAAGGTCAAAAATATCAATTTTCACAAGCAAGTGTTTGTCCGGTGTTCGTTTGACAAATGGTCGTCGTACAAAGACACACAAGCTCAATATGTGCCCGGTGAATATTTCGCGACGCCAATCGGCTCGCCGAGCTCCTCCTACTCGGCCACCTTCTACGAGGCCAACTACCAGCCCAATCACCACGACTACGACACGTTTCGCTTTCATCTCGACCTACCACAACACGTCCACTCGCCATCCAACAACAACAACAACTCGCCACACAACACCATCCAACTGTGCGTATGCTACACAACTGGCTCCGACCAATACTGGGACAACAACTACGGCCTCAACTACGAAATACTACAATATGTAATCGACATCGCCAGACCAGCACAAACAAAGACCAATTTCTATCTAGCCAAGTCTAAAACGAGCTCTTGTTTTAGATACGACTCGGCCGCTTTGTCAAAAGCAAACTACTCACTATCTAACCAATCTATTTACTATTAATTTATATTTTTAAAAAAAATTATCTATTTTTTAACAACAACAACAACAACATAAAATTATTTTAGAATGAACAATCACATTAATTGTAAATTAAAGATCCTCTTAAGATTAGAAAGAGAAAGAGAGAGATAGAAAAACATTTCTAATTGTTAAATATGAGCTTTTTAGGATCTTTTCTTTTAGACACTACTGAACAATGTGAAGCAATTTAATTAATTGATTTAATTAATTAAAGCTTAATAGAAACACATACACACATTTAATTAAATTGCTTGCTATTTTATTTAATATGTATTCGATTTTAAAGTAGATGTTGGCCTGCATGGGGCCACCATCTGAAGCCAATGTATAATAGTGTACAGTGCTCGGATGCGACGGGATCGTGTCCTGATCGGGTCTAGATGTTTTGTTGTTTTAGTTAAAAGAAAACGTTTAGTAACGGCTTTAGCCAAGCCAACCCTATCCGGTCTCTCTCCTTCTCTATCGTATCCATTGCTGGTACTGTACAAATTCACTCTCATTCTCACACAATCACCGAGCTTAATTTTTTCTTATTTTTTTTTAAGACTCATTTTTACTATCTTATTCTCGCTCTATTGACCTTCTCTTACCTGTCCCTTAGCCTATGTCACCAATTCAATTCAAAGCTAGCTACTCCAACTAACTCTATCTTCTCTTCTATTATTTTAATAAATAAAATAATTTGATCGAATTTTTGTGTTGAATATACATATACTTATTTTTATTTTTATTTAAAAAAAACTATTTAATTTATGTACTAAAGGATTTGTTTTGTATTTTTAAAATAGAAAAAGAGAACAGCCGAGTACATCTCTCTATTACGCAGCGTCAAAATTGACTACAAGAAAATTATTATTTTTTCTCTCTTTTTTTTTTTTTTTACATTTTTTCATCATGTGTAAATAAAAATAAAGAATTTTATATAATTCAAATTGGTAAATTGAGTTTAAGTTCAGCATCAATTCCAGCATCAAAGGCCACGTTCCTGTGAGCCAATAGATTAGGATACTGTAAATAGAATATTGCTGTGTACAGTATTGCACAAAAGTTTAGACACACTAGTTTTTTTCATAAGATTATTTCGTAAGACATAAAAATATTTAATTTTAATTCAGAAATGTATTAAATAAAAATCGATTTTTAATTAAACTAACTCTGGCCTTAAAATTGATATAAAATACATGATAATTCGATGTTACACTTAGCTGAAAAATTTTAATTAAATAAAGGCAATAAAAATTTCAGTAAAAAATTTTTGCACAAAAGTTTAAACGCACATCATTTATCTCTAATAATTTGTCTAAAAATGTTGAAACTTGACGGTTTATCCCCTCGGTTATCTATTACAAACATCTGATGATGACTTATGTTTAATGAGACATGATCACTTGAGTACTGCGGGAATGTGATCCCGTTAAACCCGGAGCAGATCAATTAGATTTATTTTCAATTGAAAAATCTACAAGATCAACAAAAAGACCATTATTTCTATCATTTTCAAGGAACTTTCTTCAACTCATCCCTGTTTTTTTTGATCATACCATGAATAATTTGTCTAGCTTTTGTTTTGGACAGTGTATCATCCTGGATGTCCTGTAATGTCAGCTCATTTCAAATTAAATTGTTTGCTCTGATATTGTGAATTTCAAAAACAAACAGAAAAAAATTTTTTCCCTTGTTGATTAATTAAAATTATCTAAAATAAAATATATTTAAAAAAATACTGCAACATACTTTGTTACATCTTTTTTACCAAAAATAAAAACTTTATTTTCTTTTTTTTAGGTAAATAAAATCAATAATCTATTTAAGTCCTAATGATGCTTTTTGCAGTATATTTTTAAATATGTTTTATTTTAGTAAATTTTAATTTATCAACAAAGGAAGAATTTTTGTCCGAAAAGCTTACGCTTACGTTTAAACCGAAACAATGTACAAGATTTAGATAGTGGAAAATTTGATAAGTTTGTCATTTACTTGATTATTAAAAAGTATAAAAATGGAATAAAAATAAATATTTAATATTGGTAAATTTATTTCTTATTTACTGTTTTCTATGGTTCTTCATGAAACCATAAATCCTCTCTTTTTATTTTTAAAAAATCAATTTATTAAATTTTATAAAAAAATAACTTGGTGTAGGCTTAAAGATGATGGCCATAAATCAATTTTTATTTAGAAAATAGACATATTAAATCTAATAAAAAAATAGGTGTTCAAGTTTTAAAACCAAGCGATGGTAGTTTTTTTAGCAAAGCTTAATTCTTGTTCTTGATTAAAATTAACTTTCACTTTTTTTTAACAATTTTTAAATTTATTAAAAAAGGCAATTGTATGAAAAAATATATTTCTTAGAATATAACTTTTTTTTTTACCATAAGCCTTAAGATTTCCAATCGAAATCAAAAATAAACATACATTAAATATGAAATTAAAAATAAACTTCAAGGTGTTGAGTGATAAAAAAATTGAATGCATAATATAATCTAAATTTAAACTTACCATAAAATAATGCTTGCAAAATATAAATTAAACCAAAAATTCAGATGCATTTTTAAATGTAAATTAAATTAAAATGTATGTTTTGTTTTATAAACTGATTTTAAATTAATTTATTTTTCAAATTTAAAATTAAATGTTTTTTATTTACATTTTTATATAATTTAATTTGTTGATCAAAATTAGATCTTTTATTCCATTTTTATATCTTTGACTACTTTATTTTATGACTTCATCCGACATAGAGAAATATAAATTTAATTTAAAATAATTTTACTTTTGTATTGTTGCCAAAAAAAATTATTTTAAGCTTGTTTAAAAAAATATTGATTTTAATAGCATTAAGAAGTTTTCCAAATTTAATTTTCTAAATTTGTTCTAGTGAAAATCTAAGATAAGAAAATAGTTTTAAATTTTTTTTCCAACTATTCACTTTTTTATCAATTTTAATTAAAAATAATATTAAAATAATTTTTTTAATGTGAACAGAAAAATATTGATTAAAGAGAATAAACGACGCCAGTGCATCAAAATTGATGTTGGCTCAATCTTTGGTTAATTGAAGAAAAAAAACAAATTAACATTTGATAATTTTTTTATTAATTTTCATTTTTAAAATTATTGTGTAGATCAATAATTAATTTTAGGCGATGAAGCAATTTGCAGTCAATTAAAGTTAATTAGTGGGCTTTTATTCAGCTTAATTTAACAAATATATTTGTTTCAAAAAATAAAACTCAAAATATCTTAAATTAATTAAATTTTGTAAATATTTGAGAAAAACTTTATTAACTCTGCTATTTGAATGAGATAACCTATGGTATCTAGTCAAAGACTTGTCACGCAATCGATCTCTTCTTTGACAAATATTTTTCATTCATTGATTACATTCTCTGAGGTATACTGATTGATTTTGGAAAAAAAAATACTTCACCAAGACCGGAATCTTAATTTGGTCGCAATCACATTTTTGATGACTATCAAAACAAAACGTGTTCAAATCGATTGCATTCGGGAATCCTTAACAAAAAGGGATTTAACTAAATTTTTGCATTTATTTATTTTGTAATTAATGGAAATTTTTTCCGTGTTTGGAATAATAATTTCCTAGAAAATATTTATCAATAATATGCTTAATAATGAATGATTAAATATCATGAATTTGTCGAGTTTTGTTTTACAAGATCAATTTTAAAATCTTCTCTAAAATTCATCTAAGGACAACTCAACTATCACTGATTTGATTAGTAAAAAAATATTTCTCTTAAATGCATATATTGATTTATATCACTTAAAAATCTTATGCCACATCATATTTCTATTTCCGATGACTACAGGCAAGAAAAATTGCTGAATTTAAGAATTGGACCTATTTTTATCGATCAATTGATGCCATTAGAAATAAAGCAAATAGTAACAAGCAATTAATCGGAACTAGAAACTAATTTTAAAATTTGATTGATAGATATTTTATAGAGACTTTAGTAGTGACGTTGAGTTAGTTGAAGAGCATGCAATGAGGGTGACAAACAACAATTTTTCTTAATTCTTATGCTACTTTCTAATATTTGAGCAAAAAGTTCCATTTTTATTGTGATGCCATTCATTGGCAAATATTTACAACAAATCAAATTAGTTAACAAAATTTATTAATCTAAATCGGAAATTTTGTAAATATGAATTTTTAATAATTTTTGTTTAATTAAGAATTTTATTTTCAAGTGCTTTAAGTAGTCTCACCAATAGGAAAAAAATATTTTTGATAGACTAAGATCGGGCATTTACTTTGGGACAACTTTTTGGCCTGTTAGAAATTATATTATTAAATTAAATAATTTAATTTTGGTAAAATTTTCTTAATTTCACATTATTTGGCTAAGTCTAGTCTTTCAACTTGATCAGCGCGGATAGTTCATTGTTTTTGAACAGTGCTTTTAACTTAAATTACCTTATGAACATTCTCCTTAGAGTAATCAATCAAATTTTCATTCGAGTTAATTAAAAAATTATTTTTCAAGTCAATAAAGTTAATTAATTGAAAATAAAATTATTTTAATAGTCAGAAGAACACACTGTTCAAGAAAAATGCTTCAATAAAATAAAGAAAAAAAATCATTAGACTTAATTGCTTATGAAAAGGAAATTTTTTTTATTTAAAATGAATATTAAGCAAAAAATAATTTAAATTGTCTATTTAATTAAATCACTTTTTGTATAAAATAATTCTTTTTTATTTAATCGAATAAAAAAGAGTCCCAAACGGCATAAATTTTTTAATTTAAGTTTGCATTTAATTAGCTAAATATTTCCTACTATATCGAAAAACAGTGTAAATGAGATAAGATAATATTTGGCAACATTTTAAATTTTTAAAAAATGTATCTAGAAACAAAATAATCTAAATTTAAAATATTTTTCTGTAATCGAATATCTAAAGTGATAATAGCTAAATAAATATTTCAAATTAAAGCCAATTTTTTCACTCTTTTTATTTTTTATTTTTATAAAATTCAAGCATTTATTAAAATCCTATTAAAATACACGATATATAAAATTTCAAGCACTTTTTTAATCCGTATTATTTTAAGATTTAAACAAATGTCTGAAGAAAAACATATCACAGAAATAAAATGCCACAAAAATTATTTTTTACCAAATTAATCTTTATCGTTCAACTCATTTGTATTTATTCGACTATATTGGAACAATTTTCCAAAAACCTTGCCCAATCAAGCCTTCATCAATGTCCTGGTGCGAATAAGATTAAAATTTTAGAATGTAAGAGCATTTTAGATAAAAGATCAGATAGTTTACCAAATTATGTTTGTACATGTAGCCACCTTGACAGTGGCGATGTATTCAACTGCCTTAAAGTATATGTCGGTATGGCTCTCAAGGGTCATAACTTGTTGTACAAAAGATGGATTGATAAAGAAAATTGTATGAGCATTTGTTTGAATACCACTTTAAATAATGGTCATCAATTTGACTGTAAATCTTTTGAACATTGGCACGGAAATTGTTCACAAAATTCAGATTCAGTAAATTCCCTAAACCATTTGTGTGCATCATTTAATGAAGGACAAAGAAAATCCCGACGAAATCATCAGGATCACCAGTCCAAGGCAAAATTGGACTATTGTGTTCTCAGCAATCAGACAATAAATTCTGCTCCAAGTGATTTTAATCTTAACAATGCAGTTACCTACTATGAACTATACTGCCATAGAGATAAAGAGACAAACACCACTTCTTATCATAGCCTTTCAATTTTTGATCAAACATCGAAACCATCAATCGTTGGTGAAAAAAATGGCTCTATTAAATGCTTAATTAATCAATGTTTGAATGGAGGAACTTGTATACTTGACCAAAGCGATCAGTTTACATGCATCTGTGATAAATTCCATTATGGAACTTATTGTGAACTTGGTTAGTAATTAATAATTTAAATAAAGAATAAGATAAACTCAAAACTGGCTTAATAAGTTTTTTTTTATTTTCAAAAATTATCAATTAAGTATAAGTCTTTAAATTGTATTTCTAGAATCTTTGGGAAAAAGCTGCTTCAAAAATTACATGGAAATATACATTCAGTTAGATCTAGCGGATAGATTGAATTTTAAACTAATAGACCTATATGTTAATAATCAAGTAGGTCCCAATTATTGCCGAATTAGAAGATACAACCAAACTTATGCCAAGTTCAGAATACCATACGAAGCCAATCGATGTTCTACACAAATAGATGTATAGTTAAAAAATTTAAAAATTAAAAAAATTAAATTAATTAATTAACTGAAGACAAAGGACCACCAAACTGTGTTTACAAACAAATTGTATTTATCTAATGACGAAAATCCCATGTCAATTTTCCAATGTATTACTAAAAAAAATATGAGCTTAGTGGAAGATACAAGCAACCAAAGCTCATCTAAAAAGTCTGAAGATTTATGCTTCGTTGACTTTCTTAATCTAAAGTAAAATATTAAAAAAAATGGTTTTAATTTAATTAAACATTAGACAAAGATTAGATATATTTTCTGATCATGAGTATCAAAATCGAATTATAAAAACTTCAAAAATAAACCGTGATCAGCCAGTTTATGTAGAATTTTTGGTCCATAGTTCAGATAAAATAAATGAATTAATTCAATTAGATGAAAAGCTAAAACATTTTCATTTAACTATTCCAGAATGTTGGCTTTCAACAGATGAACAAGGAACAGATATAATTCAATTGTTAATCAAAAATGGGTATTTTAAAAATAAAAAAATAAATAATTAATTTAAAAATTATTTTTTTGATTCTATTATAAGATGTTCAAAAGATAAAGTTATATTTGATAAAATATCAATTAGAAGAAATTCGATTAGGTTTTTATTCTATTTTGATTCATCATTTTTGCACCAAATTTCAACCAATTCAGTTTATTTACACTGTATGCCGGAAATTTGTACCGATGCCTCCCGAGTTCTCAGAGACTACTCGAATTTTTACTCTCATTTCAGATCTTGTAAAGAATTGAACAAAAATTGTCAACCAAAATCACTCAAGCGAAGTCCAACAACTAATTATAATCTAATTAATGTCCTAAATCCGAACCAGAACGAAATTGGGCACAAAAAAAACTGTTCAATAAAATACAGCATAGGTCCTATTCAAGTTATTGGGAAAAAGACTAATTTGTTATCTAATCTAGAGAGTAAAAAGCCTTTAATTGCACAAGAAGAAACAGTATTTTCAAAAAGTGCGAAAGTTATTATAAATATTAATAAAATTTTATTTTTTTATTCATTTTATATTTTTAAATTTTTAACTTAACTTTATAATTGTTAATAAATAGTTATTTAATTTATTTTAATTTCCATCCTTAATACCAAACTTGCTCACTTTCAAATCGCTTTCAAACTAAAGCCTTTCTGTCCCGATTGAGATTATTCTTAAAATTTAGCCGAAGTAAAGTTAAGTTTTTAAAGCAACTAAAGCCAATCGCACATGTAAAACAAAAATTAAAATACTTTAATTAAAAAATAAAATTATAAAAATTTTAATTAAAATGGTTGAAAAAAGTAAAACATCTGATCTGACCAAGACTAAGGCTAAAAAAGTGCTCTTTGCCACGTTTGAGAACGATAACAAAACAGTTCTTAAAGAAATAAAAAAGTAATTACTTTAATTTAAAAAGAGACAGATATAATTGTGTTAAATAAGGCTCTTTTCCGGAGTTATAATTACAAATTTGTCTGGACAAGATGAAGAAAAATCGCGATACCAACTCGAGTTTGTCAATTACAAAGCTTGCAAAGATGCCAAGAACCAACTGAGCGAAAAATTTACCCAAGATGTTCTCAAAATTGAATCTGCTTTGCAACAAGTAATTGAAAGGAAATAATTTTTTAAATTAATCCAACTAATTGAAGTAATTTTAGAAAAAAAAAGAAAATGTCAAAACACAAAAGTCCAAGCTAAAACAAGAAAAACAAAATGGCAATGTCTTTGAAGTAAATGTGCCAAAAATTATTATCCGAAATCTTAGCTTTAAAGTAAATAAAATATTAGATAGAATAAGGAGATAAATTTTTTTTTAATTTTTTACTAGTTTGACGAAGATAGTCTAAAAAAAGAAATGGAATTATTTGGTAAAGTAAAGCTTGTAAATATACCAAAGAAAGAAGATGGCAAAATGAAAGGCTTCGGATTTGTTGTCTTTGAAAATATGAAAATAGCCAAACAGGCCATCGAGAGTCTCAATTCAGACGATAAGAAGCTTATGGGAAAAAAAGTGGTAGCCGACTGGTGCTTGCCAAAAAGACTTTTTTTAAAAAATATGCAGTCACAGGCTGAAAATGAGCAAGATGAATCGGAAAAATCAGCAAACTCGGATGAAAGCGAAAGCGAAGAGGAAGCCCAAGAGCCTGAGCAGACAAATGGAAAATTTGAGCGCAAAAAAAGAGAGGGTACCCAAGATGTGCTAGAAAAGCGAACTGTTTTTGTCCGCAATTTGAGCTACGATTCCAATGAAGAATCGGTAAAAGAATTGTTTTCCAAATTTGGAAAAATCAAATATGTAAAAATATGCTGGGATAAAGAACTAGAACGTCCCAAAGGCACTTGTTTTATCCAATTTGAATCAAGCCAAAGTGCACTAGATGCTTGCGCTGAGTCCGAAATACTTGAATTGGACTCGAGACTTTTGAATGTTGACATGGCAGTTTCCAGAAATCAAGTGAACCAATTAGCCGAGGACAAAAAGCTATCCGAAAATTTACCAAAAGATAACAGAAACTTGAATCTGGCAAAAGAAGGAGTTATTTATCCAAACTCTTACGAGGCCGAAGGTATGAGCAAAAGCGATTTGATAAAAAGACAAAAATTAGAGGCAATCAATACTGAAAAGCTCAAATTGTTGCACTTTTTTGTCTCACCTACTCGGTTAAGTGTTCACAATATTCCAACTAAAGTGTCAGATGAGGACTTGAGGAGCATATTTATGAAAGCCATTGGCGAGGTCCCGGGAAAGACCAAACGTACTAACATAATCGAATGCAGGATTATGCGAGACTTGACCAGGATATCGACCAATGGAGTTGGCAAATCAAAAGGCTACGGTTTTGTCGAGTTTACCAGCTTTGATTTGGCCAAGAAAGCTCTTAATGCTACCAATAACAATCCAGAAGTGTTTGACAATGGTACAAGATTGATTGTACAATTTAGCATTGAAGACATGAGGGCATTGAAAAAGAAAAAAGAGCGAAACGAAAAATCCAAAAACAAAAACGCCAATTTCAAGCCTAAATTGAATAAAATAAATAGCCAAAATGCCAATGTGATAGAAGACGACTTGGACAGTAAGAAAAAGATAAAGGAAAAAAATTTGATCAAAGTTCACATGTTAGAAAGAAAGTTGTCCAAGCGAATGTCTCAAGATAGCTTGATATCAAATAAACACTCGCCTTTAACTAAAAAATTAAAAAAATCAAAAAAATAATTTTATTATTTTTTTTTAATTCTAGAAAAATAAAAAATATTCAATAGAAAAGTTTGATTCTATTAGAATATAACACAAAAAAACTCTTTATTTGGTTTATTTTCTACAAAATTGATAGGTCTTCAATTGGGCTTCTTGTTTCTAAATTAATCTTTAAATTTAATTTAGATTCACAATTATTTAAATAGCTTTTCATTTGGTTCTACACAAGTTAATGAAAATATTGTATTTTTATATATGGTATTGTAATGTGTCCTTGGCAACTAAGAAAACATATTAGTCTCTTTAATTTAAAGTACAATTCCAATACTAATCAAGATTTTTAAAATTAATTAAAATATTCTAAAAACGTCAATTTGTCATTTAAAACAAAAAATGATATTTGAGAAATCAAATAAATTTGATCATATTTAAAAATAAGATTTTATTAGTATTACAATTAGTTGTTTTGGTTTTCTTTCTTTAAATCTTGACATGCCTACCAATACTCATTTATTTTAATTTTAGATTAAATTAAATGAATTCTAGGATTACATCCTTTTTTTTAGATCACCACAATCAAAACAGAATTAAATCTTATCTATTAATAAATAATTTAATTTTTTTTTAAAGTTTAAATATTGTTCTATAAAAGGAATATTTATTTACATAAATAATATCAACACCATTAAATAAATTAATTTAAGTTTTTTCATCTTAGACTAAAAATTACCTAAAATTAGCTTTATATATAACATACTTATCGAAGATTTTAAAAATAAGGATCTTAAACTTTTAATAAATAAAACAAAATTATGTTGGTTAAGTTAATAGAACGCTTTTTTTCCCAAAATATAATTAGATTTTCTATTTTTAGATTGGAAAATTAATAAACAATTTTAACCCAAATTTACTAACCGTATGATAAAATTTAAGAAAATTTTTTTAAATACTAAAAACGTTTATATAATACTCAGACTGTATTCAAGAAAAATTTAATTTACTTAATTTTTAGGCGTCAAAAGGATATAAATTAAACCTAATT
The DNA here is from genome assembly GCA_016802295.1 of Brachionus rotundiformis. Classification (NCBI taxonomy): domain Eukaryota; kingdom Metazoa; phylum Rotifera; class Eurotatoria; order Ploima; family Brachionidae; genus Brachionus; species Brachionus rotundiformis. The sequence continues at coordinate 351,781 of JAESIW010000071.1, forward strand.
TAAAGTATATATTACATAAAAAATTTCAATATTTTTTAGAAGCATTTTTACCAGAATTTATTAAATTAGTTTTAAATTAAAATTTTAAATTATTAATTTTATATGAAATGATAAATAACTTAGGTAATTGTATTATAAAATTAATCAGATCTAACAATTTTTCGTATCCAGTTTCAATTTAAATTAACAGTAGAAGAAAATTGACTTTAAATTAAAATATAATCGAATTTTTCTAAATTAGAAAATATTTGGTATCCAAAAGGTAAATATAAATTATTTATTAAATAAAATTGAACCTAAAATAATTAAACCAAAAACAAGCGTTGGATAAAAAATGTTCTTTGGCAAATCAAATTTTTGCTCTTTATTTTCTTTACTCTGTGCTAGGATTAATTGAGTAATCATGTGCTTTTGATTTTCAACCTTTTCTCCAACTGAATCGATTCCAGAGCTCAAATCTTTGCTCAAACTTTCTTGTTGCTGTTCCATGTAGGCCAGAATTTGTTTCATCTTTTCAAACTCTTCTTTATCATAGTTCAAAATTTCCCTAATATTTGCATTACGAATATAGCTAAGTAACCATGCGCTCAATATACCAAGACTGGTGCATAAAATAGACAAACCAAGCTGTAAATATTTGGTACGTTCGACTCGTATCCTCTCTTTTTCTTGGGCATCTCGGAGCGAAGTTGATAAGAAAAAAAACATGTCACGCTCTTTGCTTTCTTTAAGCCTGTATTCGTCTACTATTTTTGACTCTTGTTGAAGCAAGCTGTGCTCTTCGGTAAACAGTTTTAGGTACCGGGCATCTGTTCTGGCAAGTCTATCCATTTCGTCCCTGAGATCGCGCAGCTTTTGCTGTGTTTCGATCAGCTGGCCATTCAGATCTCGGCGTTCATTCTGTGCATGCAAAAAGTTTCGCTCTGCCTTGACAATCAAATTTTTTTATCTCTTGAATTAGATGACCAGTCTAATACCTACGTCAAGTACGGTGTCCTGCGCTTGCTTGATTTCTTTTATCCCTATTGTCTCTTCATATATTGACATGTATTCAGATAGTTTAACTCGGAGTTTGTCGTTTAAGGCGTCCAGTGTTTTGACTGACTGTGTTTGAGTGACCACCCTTGGGCTCACATGAACCGACCGCTTAAAAGCACTCAAAAATTGCACCAACATTGCGTTAATTTAAATTAGGGAAATTTTGGAAAATTTTAAATTGTAAATTTTGGCATAAATTTATTTATTAAGTAATTTTTATTTGTCTTAAATTTATTTTACCATTTTACCATTTAAAAAGATCGCTTATTTCTAAATTTTTTATTATCTTTTATTTTATTTTTCTAAAAATTTGAATAAAAAATTGAATTTTTTTCTTAAGATTAAATTAAATGTTTTGTCTTGTTTTATCAAAAGAAAAATTATTTAATTAATAAAATAAATGATTTAATATTCAGAAAGGTATTTTAAAAAAAGTTTAGCATATCAATGCAAATAATTTTATTGAAATTTTTTTAAACATGAAACAAGAGATGGTTTATTTGGAACAAATGGTTTATTTTCTTTTTTATTAAAATTATTAACTTTTGTTTTATCATTTAAAATTAGATAAAATAAGCTACTATGTAAATGAAATTTAGGCAATTACCATTACCTTTTGTTTTTTTTCCATTTCAAAGCTAATATTGACTAATAACCACATACCTAGACATTTTGGATCTTTAGACAACCATTTTCTATTGTCAATTCACAGGTTTCTTGACAACTAAACACTAAAATTTAAATTGAAAGGAAGTAGACTCAAGCTTTTTTCTTTCTTTCTCCTCAAAGCGATTAAAATGCTAAGTTTTTATTTTTCTGAAATTTAAATTCTTGGAAAATAACATTTTCTAGTTCTTCAAAACAATTTTAGAAAAACTTTTTTTCATTAAAACTCGACTAATTTGAAATTTAAATCGGCTTTTTCTTGGAACAGGAAGCCTTAGCAATAAGCAAATCGATTATTTCATTTAAAACTCATGATAATTTAAGCAATTTAAAGAAAATGAACATAAACAAAAAGCCTGGTATAAAAAAAGCCGTGCTCGTTTCAAGACCATGTAATTAGAGAGCTTTTTAAAAAATTTTAAAAGTCTTTTTAATGTCAATAAACCAAGCTTTGAGAGATGTATCATCAGCAAACAAGCATTTCCTGAGCCATCGATCCCTTCAAACAGAGAAGCTTTGGAAAGAGGACAAAATCTACTTGTTGCCAATGATGCCCACTGATTTGGACGAGAAAGAAGCCTATTTGGAAAAAGAGTACAGATGTTCGTACTGCGATCAGCTCTATGATGATCAAACTTTGGAATGCAAGGTTTGCTCCCGGGTGGCCCATATTGACTGTCTTTTTCGCCGGGGACACCTTGACTCACCAAATGTGGCCCAGAAAACCGATTGGAGCTGCTCGGACTGTGTAACCAATTGATATAATTTTACCATTTTCTTTTTTGTTTAATTTAATTATTTCTAGTGTGACTTGAGCAAATGTCTCCAAGATGATGAGATGCGAAAAATAATTAATATCTTTGATGAGTTAGATTTTAAAAAATGTTTAAAAAATTTTTTATTTTTAAAAAAAATTAAAGTTAATTTTTTTATCAAGATTGTTATGTGATGTTTGACGATTATATTAGAGTCAAAAAGAGGCTGTATGAAGAAAATGGTGATGCCATGACTGAAGAAAAGTATCTCGAAGAGGAAAGAAAATTTCGATTTATGGACAAAGACTGTTCGGGTTCCATAACTTGGAACGATTTTTTAAACTATGAATCAGCTAGCTTAATTGCTAGAAAAAATAAGGTAATTTATTTTGTTGAATGTTTCTGAGTATTTTCATAAGGATTCTTTTATTTTTTATTTTTAAATACAAATTTTAGTTAGTTTTGGCTATTTGTTTGTCTTAAATAAGAAAACTAAATTTTTATGGCAAATTTTTAATATATCATTTCATTTCATTTTAATTATTAAATACATTTAAATTATATTGAAATAAATTTGCAAATAATTGAGCTTTTTTTTTATAAATAATTTAAATCAATATTTTAATTTTAAGTTAATTAACTTCTTTTACACGGATAAACGAGGAGGTAAACAAAATTTAAAGTTTTGTTATTTACTTTAGAGTGAATTTTAATGCTACCTATTTTAAATTTAAAGAAATATTTTTTATTTTTAGACGTAATTGAATTAAAAAGAAAAGTCAATAAATGAATAATAATTAGCTGAGTAAATTTATTTAGCTTTTTTTCTATTAAGAAAATAAAATGTTTTATACTGAATTTATCTTGATAAATTTTTCAATTCGAGCTGATTAAGCTTTTGTTATTGTCGCGTGTTAGAAACAAGTCAAGATAGGAGAACTAATTAAAAGTTTTTTGATTAAGATTTTGCTTCTTTTTGGTAGAAATGAACAAAATTTTCTTTTTAAAATTTGATATAATATTCATAAAATTGAAAAAAAATGTAAAAATTTGAATTAGATTGAGCTGTCAAATCACTTGAAGACTAAAGAATTGATAAAAGCCAAACATTTGTTTCTAAAACATGATAAAGAAAAACAGTTAATGATAAATAAAGAGGACTCGAAAAAGTGCTACATCGAGTATATACAAAGCTTAAGATTGAAACTGGGCGCAGTATTTAGTGACCATATTAGCCAATGCATTGACATGTTTGGATTAAATCCCAACAGTGATCAAAAGACCAAGTAAATTACGCTTTTAATAGATCAAAATTAGATAAAAAATGAAACAACCTAGCTCAGCTAAAACCATGTGGCCAGAGTTTATCCGCAAAATGACTGTTCTGCTCTTGTATGATCGTCTTAATTCACCTGTGTTCACTCCAAGGTCATGGAAACCAGGCCTTTGGTATTCCATTGACACAAATCGAGCTTACCACAGTGACAGATCGACTCATAACGAAACAGTTATTTTACCATTCATTGATAGATCGAAAAATATGCCAGAAAAAAGTCCTATTCAAACAGATACTTATCTTCAAAGCCAATTTGGTTCTCATGAGTTTGTGATTAGATCGAAACAGAACGATTCGAGTCTGAGCATTGTGGACAATTTGCTCAAATCAGAAGATGAATATGACATATTGGAAGAAGACGACCAATTCAAGCCTAGGCGAAATTTAAAAAAATCAAAATTTAGAAAGTCCTATCATGAATCATTTTTGTCCAGAAAAAGCAGAAATTTGACTCTGGAAGAGCCAAGCTCATCCTTGTTCAAATCAAATTTCCACTTGCCCAATTTGGTTAATTCAAGTCATTTTGAAAGTAATTCAAGTTCAAATTATTTTCCAAGTACCAAGAATAGATATTTTACAAACTTGAATTCAGAACGTATTAAAAGAAGCCAAAAAGGCTTCCAAATCGACACTAAACATCAAAATGATTTAAATATTGTAAATAAAATTATTGCTAATTATTAATTATTTAATTTAAAATCAAAAAGAAAAAGTAATAAGATCACATTTTCTATGTTGATGATAAATTAGTCATATAATTTTAGTAGGCAATTTAATTTGTTTTTAAATGAATAAAATAAAATTTTATATTGCTTTATTCAATTAGTTTTAAATACATGATTTTGTTAATTGTTAATTATTTGTTTAAATAAAATAAAAACTAATTAAATAGATTTGAATTTTTGACAAACTTTACCTAGATGAGCCAACTCGACCAATTTTTGCTCATGAAAAAAAGAGAAAATTTATTGATAAAATTTTCTTTAAATTAATAAAATTTAAAATTTTTTTATTTAATTGGCCTTTTAAGACGTATAAATACTATCATGAGAGCAAGACATATCAAAAATAGTATTGATTAAATTTAAAAAAAAGAACAATTAAATCAAAAACCCATTATCTAAAATGAATATTTGTTCTGAAAGATTAGACTTTTTACTCGAATTACTCTCGAAATGATTATGAAGCATAATTTATTTTAGACCATTTTTTTTTAATAAACTAAAATATTATAATTTTTCTCAGCCATTATTATTATTATTATTTGAAAATATTTTTTTAAACTAGCCAGTTTTAGTAGGATTTTTATAATGAAAGTGCTAGTTAACAAAATTATGATAGATAAGGTGCCTCGAACTAGACTAAGCACAATTTACACAATCTAAAAAAACAGATTTTTAAAAATTTTAATTTTTTTAAAAAACAATTATTTTATTCTTTACTTCATTTGTTTTAGAGTTATTTAATTTTAAACTTTGCTAATTGTTTAAGAGTACCTAAATTAATTTTTTTTCATTTTAAAAGTTTTTTTATATTTACTATTGTTGCAAAATTTCAATTCATTTTAAATGTTTAATTACACTCTGATCGTAATTAAGTTTGTTTAAATTAACTTTAATAGTAATCAGATAAATAATTGCTATTACGCAACCAACTGCTGGATTAAAACAAGGTGCAGCAGTTGGTTCGTATATGAACGATCGTATTAGATGTTTTGTTCAACAAAAACTTCATATTTTTCGTAATTAATTATTCTCTAAATTTTTTTATCTAATTATATTTAATAATTGAAATCTTATTTTTATGTTTATGGTCGGAATCTGGTCTAATTTTACTGAATTTTTGGTAATGTCAAGCAGAAATTTTAAAATTAGTTTATCATTATCTTCTTTTGAGACTAATTATTTCAAATATAATTAAGAAAATATTCAATAGTGGCACAAAAACATAATTCTAAATTAAAAAATTTACTCAAGAAACTTGAGGTAGAATATTCGAAAGCATATTCTTGAATATTCTTTTAACTAGTTTTGGAAAAGAAACTGGTTAATGATTCGAATGAGTGAGCAGACTAGACCTGATTATATCACGTTCTTATTAATTAAATAAAACCACGTAAAATAAATTTTTTTTATAGCAAAAATTTCCAAGACAAGAGCCCATCCGAAAAATAGAAAATTTCTGATTATTTTGTTTGTTTAAGAATTTTTTGGAAAATCAACACAACTCTTTGGAGCTCTAGTCATGAAAAAAATCTAATACCCAGGCATATTTTGTTTAATTATTTATGAAAACTGACAAAAATTGTAATAACTTAATAAAAAAAATATTTTTAAGCAAATTTATTAATTTAGAGAGAAAAAAATTGAAATAATTGCCTATTTAAATGAGCATTTATAAGTAAATTAGAGTTTAAAGATGACCATCACGTGAAGTTTGATCGCCCATGAAAATCAATCAATATTGATTGAGTGGAGCTCTTTTTTCCCGAGATGAAAAAACGTCCATCAAAACTAGAAAAGGTTATTATATGGTTTATTGGCAAAATTGAGTTATTAGTATTTATAAATCTAGATCTATGAAACCATGATAAGTCAGTCAAAATATTTCTTTAAATTTTTGCTCAGTCTAAGCATAAAAGTTTTATAAACTAAAAATCTGATCTATAAATACTAAATAGTGATATTTGGGCTATAAATTAGACTTTTTTATCTATTTCTTTCTCTCTCAATCTCAATCTCTCTTGATATTCTCTAATTTATTTGATTGCTCAAAAGCAGTCTATTTTCAATTAACTCGATGCAATAAAACTGCTTCAGGACTCAGGACCTCAATATTTAAAATATCTTTTTTGTAGAATATTTTATTATCTATTTAGTTTATCTAAAATCAATTTAAAATTGTTTCAATATTTAATTTTTTTTTATTTATTTCCGGTTTAGCAAGTAACTTTAGAGTGATTAATAGCAGGATGAGTTTTAAATAATCAATCACCAGATGATTTCAGCATTACTTTTGGATATTTTGTCACTCAACACTGTATTCCAAATTACCAACTCATTATTTCTAAATTTCTCAAGTAATAATATAAAAAAAATTTTAAGCATAAATAGTAGTTGTAATCAACACCTTTTTAAATATTCTTTTATAAATATATGTATTTTTAATTTTCAAATAAAAAATCTAGCATAGCTAATTTTTAAAAGCGTAATAAACATTTTTGTATAAAAAGTGTATTTAGTGTGCACATATTAGCTAAAGTAAGTGGTCCATTTGACAAGTTTTTGAATTTTGTTTCATAAGCAGATAGCCTTAATTAAAACTAATTGTGTACACATCTACAATGATGGGTCTGCACGGTCAATTTATTTTATTATTTTAATTTTCAAATTTTAAACATATGATATTTTAATTAATCGCAGAAATTGCTGATTAGAGTCTGATATATAAAAATTTATATATATTTTTTTTTTCATTTTTTAATAAATTAAAATCTAAACTAATTGTAAAATTTCGCTTCTACATAGCTGTGGGTATTCAAAACCATATATTGTGGTCATTTTATTTAGAAAGCTAAATATTTTCGTATTTTTTGATATTTTCAAAAGCCTAGATACATAAAAAATTATACTAAACTAGTTTAAGATTATTTTTTTTGTATAGAGCGGATCTTAGACAAAACAATAGATTCAAAAATAGTTTTTTTTTTGGGTCAGGGCATCTAGTTGACAGATGAGGTATTTTTTTTGGAAAGTAAATATATTTTAATCAGCTGATTATGATGAGCGGTATAAAGTTTTGTTTGCTTGGGATTTTATTTCTAAATTTTTTAGCTATTTTCACCCTAAGTGTTTATTAGAAGCCTATAAAAACAATTGTGCAACCGGGGTTCAGCTATCTATCTGAGGATATATCAGTAGCTAGTTTATGGCTCTATCATAATTTAGGTGATATCGATTTTTCTGCTTAATTTTCCTTTAACTTTGGCGCTCTCTTCATCAAATCTATATTAAATTCAAATTAAGCTCAAATTTGGACACCCATAAAGCCTTTGCCAATATAGCCTGGTCTAACTCGTACGCTACTAAGGGACTAGTAGAGCATATCGAGCCGAGAGCCAAGTCAAGATCTTTAATTATATTCTAAATTGATTTTGTTCCTTAATTATTTGGCAATTTGTGAGCGAGACATTGGCATATAAAATGGACCCCTCGCACTCAAATTTTTTCATATCGATCCCAACCAACTCATTCAATGAGCCTCCTCTAATCTCACAAGAAGCTACTTTCCAGTCCCAACAAAACCATCAAACTATTTTTTATTAACCCTTGCTCATTATTAATAACTAAATCTTAATATATGATTTAAATTAATCCAAATTTGCGTGAATAAATACAAAAATTTTATTTGTCTAAAGGTCCAAGCTTGTTATTATTTTTAGTTAAGCTTTTTTTTTAATCAAATTTTTTTCTTGGTTCTAGAAAAAAAAAATTAGATTTGCTCAGTAAACCACGCATATATGCTTGCTTGTTAATTTACAAAAGATAATTTTCTTTTCATGTTGGTGTATTATTCTTGTGAATGGATCGATTTTTTATTTTTAAATTAGGTGAAAAAATGCATCAAAATAAAAAAGAGTATTGGAATTTTTATCAAAACTGAACAAGTCTAGTGCATAGCCAAGCAACGTCAAATGACCAGGAAGTCCGATGTGGCAGGAGGCTGTGGCTAAAAATAGAAATAATATAACGCTTTCTCCCTCTCTCTCTCTCTGTCTTATGTTGAATATAAATTAATTTTTTTTCTTTTAAAAAATATCCAGAAACCAGATAAATGACTTTATTTTCAAGAGCCATAAAACAAACCAGGTCCCCTATTTTAGTTTTTAATTTTTTAAGTGAGCAATTAAATTTTCAATTTTTTCAAAATGCAAAATAAGTGTAGTTTAATGTCGTAGAATATTTAAAGAACAATATTTAAAATTAGTCAAGTTAATTAGCATTTTATTATAATTATAATTCTATGCATATGTAGCTAGTATGGATTATTCGAAAAGGTTAATATTTCTATGGCCTATTTGCATATAAACGTTAAGATGATATTTTACAAATACTCTATGCTGACCAAACTAGTCGTCTACAGATTTATCAAGCAAACAAATACACGCCAATATACACCTTGGCTATTTATTTGCTTTGTTGTTTTTGTGGAGTAGACTGTTTGAAGCTAGATTTGAATTTTGTGCTTATTGGATGTCAAGGTCAAAGCTTTATTTACACATGTACTTAGTAAAGTAGCTCAATCGATCTATTCCGAACTAACCAAATATTTGTCTTCAAGTAGTTGTTAAATGATTCAAATTTCAGGTCTATGTGGACAACACAAAGTGTCCAAAATCTATTCTCATTTAGTGTCAATAGATAAAATGAGTATAAAAAAAACATATAAAAATAGAGTGGATATTTTATTTTTGAAAGAAATTAACTTTTATCTTAACACTCCGGACGAGTAAATATTTGTTTAGCTATTGTTGTGAACAAAAGTGCCGCGTTCACTAGAGCTTTCAACACTGCATAACTAATCTGACGCAACTGAATAGATACTTTTTTTTTTATTAATAAAAATTACCTACAATTTATTCTCATGCGTAATATTTAAATTAGACATACGAAATAATTTCTATTTTAGCACCTAGGTAAATTATCTATAAAAAGATGATAATAAACTTTTAAATTTCGTATATAAATTTTCTTTGGGCTTTTAGATAAGCTTTGAAATAAGAACGTCTCGAATTTAATTACAATTTGTATTTAGGGGTCCAGGGACGCCATTAAAAGTCAAGTTTATCTTTAGTAGAAAATAAGTCTTTTTTAAAATGATATTATATTTAAATTGAATTTAATTTTGAGAAAAAAAATATATAAAATTAGAATAATGCCCTAGAGTGGAGGGTTTTAAGCGTTGTGAAGTGATTCAAGGTTACCATTTAATATAAGCCAAAAGCTTAAATTTTTTAGTGAAATAAATTAAATATTTTATGATAAATAAGTCAAGAAATGATTTTTTTTCTATTTAAATTATTATTCATAAAAATTTCTAAATATTTTAGATGACAGCTGTTTTTTTTTTGTTCTATTGAAATACATGCACCAATTTGAGCCATTTAAGCCAAGCGTTTTGTTGTGTGTATTCATCACACAAAACATCAATCAATTGATGACGCCGACCTCTATAACTCATTACCCAAGTTTTCATACTATAAAATTAAGTTCATGAATTCATCTAATTATGCTATTTACAATTAAAGATGACTTTTTAGAAAATAATAGGTTGATTATCGAACGTAAATAGTATGAGACCATAAATCAAGATATAAGTATTTCTTGTCAGATTAATTTTTATTTTGTTTTTTTTTCCACAATTTTCCAAACTTTAATTTTCTGCTTTTCAATTTTAAACCATTTTTTTTTATCTTCTATAGATAAAAAAATAAGTATGATACGATAGACATAAAATGTTGATCTAGAAAATAGATTCAGTTTTTATAGTTTAGATAATACTTTCAAATTTGAAGTATTTAAGTAAATTTTTTTTTGATAAATAGACAAAAAATTGTTGTATGGTTTGGTGAAAAGAACAAATTTGATTAATGTAATGGGAAAATATTTATTAGCCATAGCTTGGCAAAGGGTCTATAGAAAATATCATTTTTTTAAGTGAATCACATTTTTACATACAAGATAAGGATTAGTCGGCAATAATAATATTTTTATTGACGGCAATAGATGGTCCATCTTAACTGATATTATTGTTATTATTGTTAATAATAGCCGACAAAGACCGGCTATTATTTATTTGTTTAAGGGACATAATTAAGTTTAAAAAAGTCCGCTCAGACAGCGGCTAAAATAGCCAACTATTTCAATTGTCTTTTTCTCATCTCTTTCACCACAGTTCTCCTCCAACTTAGGTCCCACGCATTTTAAGGATTTTTTTCTTTCTGTCAAGATCACACTTTAATTTAGCTCTCGATCATAATTTAAACAAAGCTTTAAAATTCCAAGCAGTCACATAAAATATTCGAGAAAAAAAGTCAATATAATAAGAATTTTTTCTCTATTTGGCTAAGTGCTAAATTTAACTAATTAAACAACAGAATAAAAAAATAATAAGTTTAAATATTTATTGGTATAAGAAAAATAAAACTGAGTGTAAAGCTAAATCGAGGAGAATGTTCCTCAAGTAGAGTGTAATGTTTAGGTAAATTAAGTGCTCCATCATCATAATCTTGTGCTGAATTGCACTATTTACATTGTACTCGAGTGTCACTTATTTTAAAGTCAGCTTTTTATGATTATAATAAAGCTAAATTATAATATTTTACATTAACGTTTGATGAACCAGGCATAATTTGGATGAGCGGTCAATCGTCATTTTAGGGCGGACCAAATCGAGTCCAAATAAATATGATGGAAAATGTAGAATCAAACCTAAAATTGTTTTTCTATGCTATGTTTTTCTAGTAAATTCTAGACAGTCTAAGGCCCGGGTCCGACAAGACCCATTATAACGAACTAACATTTCTCAAGGCAGCGTGACAGGCTCACATGTATGATGCATGTGCAGCTAAACGTTCACACCCTGAGCCTGGAATCCGCCAAAGCTAGGTCCTTGACTCATACTCCTAAGCCAGTAAACTTAAATATAAGACGAAATAAAAACGGTCACCCGCTCTTCTTTCGCTCTCTCTCTCTCTCTCTCCCTGCATTCACTGATTCATTTGATACACCCATCCTACGCCCCACACCCCGGGTCCACACCGACCCACATCAAATATGCTAAAATCATAATTTATTAAAACTAATAAAAGAATGAAAGAATGAAAAAGAGAGAGAGCGAGAGAGAAAATTTTATATATAAATTTTTTGTTCAGAAATAAAATGTAAATTCTAAATTGCGATTTCTTTTTTTATTTTTTATATTTTATTTTTATAATTATTATTATCAAAAAATAGAAAAATAAATATTTTAAAAATTTTGTGCTATTTTGTTTCTAGATAGGATGATGTGAAGACCATACACTCTTAATAATAATCGAATTGTTGCCAAAACTAATCGAAGCCTAAACCAATTGTTCGTCGTGTCCACACATACACAACACACACGCCAGTAACCAACACCAATACACAAAGACAATTAACTTCCATTTAGTATCCGCTATTTTATTCATTTAAAATAAAATAAAACCAAAAAACCGTTCTTATTTAAACCTAAACTAAACAAAGTAAACAAAAACCATTTGTTATTTATTGTTATTTTTTTCTGTGAGGTGAAAAGAGCAAGCAAATTATTGGTATTTTTTGGAAATATGCTAGCCGAACCGATGTTTCAGTTTACGGAGGAGTTTGAGCAAAAGCCATTGATGACAGTGGTAACGCCCACAATGGTGCAGCGGCCAAGTCTCAAGCGACCGTCCAAACTAGAGCTCAAGGTTAACCTGAACGATGAACAGTCGGCGCTGCTAACGCCAAAAGCGACCAGTGAAACGGCGCAGAGCCAACCGGTGAAAACGACAAACAAGAAAAAAAAGCGTCGATTCGCATCGGACATGCAATCGAGTCACTTTTCGGACGTGTACTCGCTGACGGGCGAGTCTCTGGGCCGCGGCGCCTACGGCCAAGTGTTCGCCTGCCGCAACATTTACACCAATCAAGAGTATGCCGTCAAAATAATCGACAAGTACACGCATCCGAATCGCGAGCGCGTATTCAAAGAAATCGAGATCTATTTGCATTGTCGGGACTCGCCGAACATTCTCAAGATAATCGAGTTCTTCGAAGAAGAGGAGAAGTTCTACGTGGTGTTCGAGAAGATGGAGGGCGGACCGTTGCTGAACCACATAGAGCAGCGGGGTCATCTGACCGAACGCGAGGCGAGCATAATCGTCAAAGACATTGCCAGCGCTCTTGACTTCTTGCACTCGAAGGGCATGGCCCATCGGGACCTCAAGCCCGAGAACATACTCTGCCAGTACAAGCACTCGGTTATACCTGTCAAGATATGCGATTTTGACCTCGGCTCGTCGATCAAGATCAACAGTCGATCGGCCACGCCGGTCACCACGCCTGAGCTGTGCACGCCGGTCGGCTCGGCCGAGTACCTCGCTCCGGAGGTCGTCGAGGCGTTCATGAACGACATGTCGTACGATAAGCGGTGCGATTTGTGGAGCTTGGGCGTCATTGTGTACATAATGCTGAGCGGCAAGGTGCCGTTTACGGGCAAGTGCGGCTCGGACTGCGGCTGGGAGCGCGGACAGGAGTGCCGCGAGTGTCAGCAGTTTTTGTTCGAGCGGATACAAGAGGGCGTCTACGAGTTCCCGAGCGCCGACTGGGACAACGTGAGCGCCGACGCCAAGGACCTCATAAGACACCTGCTCGAGCACGACGTCACCATGCGCTACTCGGCCGCCGACGTCCTCCGCCACCCGTGGATAACCGGCGTCGCGCCCTCCACCCAGCTCTGCACGCCCTCCATCCTAAAAAGGTACCCAAGCCTCTGTTTGCTCTCTCAATCTCTTAACCTTATTTTCTCTTCTAGGAACAACAGCGTCAGGGACATAGACAAGTATGCGGACGAAGCGCTCGCCATCAACCGCATGGTCGAGCACAATTTGTCCACCTCGATGCACTTGAGCCGCTCGTCGTCGACCTTTTTCTACGCCGAGATCCAGCAGCAGCAGGAGAAGCAAGAGCTCAAGCTGAACGAGATTAGGTACGCGAATGAGAACGCGAGCGGGGAAGTGCCGTCGAACGAGCAGGCGCTGACGCCCACGGGCTCGCCGCGCATCTTCAGCATAGGCGACGAGGGCGACGACGACGACGATGACGAGGACGAGTTCAACTTCGACGAATTCCAGGACAAGTTCTCGTTTTGCAACGACCTCATGAACACCAGCAGCCAAACGGTCAATCAAACACTCGACCACATGGACACCATGGCCTATTTGTTCAGCAACAAGCTACGCTCGGACGACTCGGACAACAACGGCCATCCGGGCACCAAATCGATACAAATAAGGCCTCGTTTCGACGAGGACAACTCTAGTGTAGATTATTTCCTAGCAAGTAGTGTAGACACGGTGATAAACGCTCCGTACTTGCGCACCATATCCAAGCCGAGGCCGATTCCGACCATAATCACGCCGTCGTCGACCTCGTCGTCGTCGGCGAACAGCATTCAAGCGACCAGTATTGAGAACCAGCAGAACACGACGCCCAAAAAGACTCGCAAAAAGAACAAAAAGAAAAAGAAGTCGACGCAGCAGCCGCTAGACTCGCCGGCCTCGGTGCAACAAGAGCCCGCGCCGCCCCCGCTGCCTCCGCCGGCCTCCGGTATGAAGCAGCTGTTCAGCAGTATTGTGTCCGCGGTGGCCAGCTCGGTCGCCTCCTCGGTGCAGCTAAACGACAAGACAAAAAAAAAGTCAGTGCTCAATAACAGCAATAGTGATTCGAATGTGAGCGGCAAGGCGGTCACAAACGCCAAAAAGAACAAGCCCAAGATGCGCAAGCCGCATGCTAATCAGATGCAAACGAGCGCCGCTCCCACTGGAAACAATGGCAAGGCCGTCGGCTCGGCTAACATCGATCAATCGATCACCATGGCCAAACACAAAGCCATCAAGCCAGCTAATTGTAAAAAATGGTAGAATATTAATGAGAGGAGCATTTTGATTTTACACACACACACACACACACAAATACATACAATTTTTATTTGTTCAAACAAAAAATAATTTTTTTTTTGTTTTTTTCTTCTTTTTTCTTCTATTTTGAATGTTACGATCAAAGATCAAAGAGTTTTTTGATTATCGATTTTGCTACATTGAAGACAATATTTGTGTCGCCTTGATCACGTGCACACAAACACACACACACATACATGTACATAGTGTAAAAAAAAAACTTGCAAAAAAGGAAAAAAAACTCGTAATTTTTTAGCACGTGATCTAGAGCGGAGATTATTGAAATTCAATGGGTCAAGGTCGATTATTTTTTAATTCCAGTAGTCATGTTAAATAAAGTCAATTCATCAAAAACTCAATTTAATTTCCAATAGTGTTGTATGCGCGCAATAACTAAAACCAAATTTATAACAACAACAAACAAAACTTATCTCTCTCTCTCTCTCTACATTTGTCTGTCTCTCTTACTCTATCGGGTCTTTTTTTGTACTTAAATAAAATAATCTATAAATAAGCCCGTTTTTGTTTAGATGATTAAACTTGAGGGTTTTGGATATCCCTGTATCTGTTAGTAATTTGGTTGGTGCTCGAGCCTCGATGCCAGGAGCTTTTGTAAATATAAGTAGGCGTTATATATTTTGTTTATTGGAAGGTTGGTGCGCCAATCTTCGCCTATTTTACACACTTCCGTGTCTACTTACAGGCTCGTTTCCAGCGCTACGAAGCTCGGCACCGACCCCAACATAGCTGTTAAATGCTCTAATTGTTTTTTATTTTTCTAATGACTGAAGTGTCATTTAAAATTTGTTAATCAAATCGTGCTTTATGATTAAAATAGTGTTGATATTTTTTTCTCATCTCTTTTGTGTATATCTTGTTCATATGTCCATAGAATTCCTGGCAATTTTTTGTTGATGTTTTTTTCTTTTTTGGTGACTTTTAATCTTTAGTTAGAGATAATCATTAGTTGGATACACTGGCTTTCATAGTTTACTTTATTAGCTTATTGAAAAACGAATGATATTTAGACTTAACGAATTTTGGATATTTTATTTAATTTTTTTTTTAATTTATAAAAACTAATAAAATAATGAAATAAAAATTGAATCTTTTTTGCCTTAAATAAATTCACTGAATTACTATGCCGGCTCGATTAAGTCGGTCTTAATTGTACTATAGAACAATTAAGATTAGGATAGATTTTGCATAATTGTCTTTGACAGCGGCGGTGATAACAATTTGGACCTCTTAGAAAACATTTTGTCAGCTAATTAGAACCGTATCTCCTCCTTTTATTAATTTTTGATTATAGAGATTGACAATAATTTTATTTACAAAGAATATAATAAATACATGTTTTATTTTACAAAATTTAATTGTTCATTAATTTTTTATTCACTTCTTGTGAAGCATGGGGTGACCACTTCTTCTCATGGCATCTCCATTTTGGTAAAGTCTGGCCTAATTAACCTTTAGTTTACTGTTAGTCATTCCGCCTTGTTTGGAATTCTTAGCAATCGTGAGCTTTTCTTTTTGATGAATTCATTCTTTTGAATGGTTCAGAGTTTGCCAATGTACCAAATATTTGTCAGACTCATACTTAAGCACTCAATATTCGCGTAGGTACACTATAGTTACGTTTAGTACACTGTTGGTACAGCTTGAACTTTGTTTCTTTGGTGTAGTTTGCTGACTTTATGAATGTCAGTGTCTCCCAAGTTTTTTTGCCCTATGCAGTCGATATGCTGAACCATCTTTTGGAATCGGTATTTTAAATTTTGAAAATTAATTAGTATTATATTTATTATTTAGTTAATTATTTAAATTATTAAATTAATTCAAAAGGAATATATGTATTTTTTCGATTGATTTATTGGAACAACTAAAGTTAATAATAGAATACAAATTATTCAAGGATGCTAGGTTTATATTTACTAAAACAAAGCAGAAAATTTGGATCAAGTTAATGATAAAATCTACGTAGATAAAATTCATTTATCAAATGAATATTTTTATGCACTATTTGATCTGAAATCAAAAAGCTTTTAAAGTTAATCGCCCACATTTTATCTTGATAGTTGATATTTGATAAGTTTACTTATGTAATTTATTAAATATGACGACTGAAAAGTAGCAGAAGATTTTTTTTTTTATCAAAAAATTTAATCACATTTAATTTAAAATGCTCCTAATTTACTTTTTAATCAAAAATCAATGTAAATTTTATAAAAAATAAACATTTTTCAAGAAACCATATTAACTATTTAAATTAAAAAATTATTAAGAAGACTTTATTTGATTAATTCTAAAGATTAATTAATTTGTTTTTTTTTTTATACCAAAATAAAAAACATATTTTTGATTAATTACGTAATCAATAAGAAAATATTTAAAGTATTTTTTTTTTCATAGAAAACATATTCAATTAACAAAAAAGAGTCAAATCTAGTTTTGTAAAATTGCCTTAGAAAAAAAAATAATAATAGAAAATTCTAGAATTTAATAAAAAATACTCAAATATTTTATGATATTTAAACAGAAGTCTTACAAATGCTAAATGAATAATAGCGACTTTGATGGAAAAAAAAATTAAATAATAATATTTCTTCAACATTTCATGATTACTCTATTTTTCTCAATTAATTTATTTAGCTTTCTAATTTTATTAAAAATAAAAAAAAATTTTAAAATATTTATTATTTTAAGATCTAAAAAAAACAAATTTTAATTTAACGTGAAATTTGATTCAAAATAGAGGCTTTTAACTTCCTTGTAATAATTAAGACAAACAATTACATTTTTAAATGAATAATAATTATACAGACAACAATAAATATTCCGAGATTTCCAGGTTAAGGGTCCAAAAAAAAACTAATCTACTAATAATTTAAATTTTTATCTCGGTGTCCGGTTTATTTAGAAAACAATCTTAAATAATTAATGCATCTTTATCAAACATTATTGTTCTCTTCCATCGGACATTTTACATTAATTATCACCTTGATTCTTCTTCGCTGTCCTCGATATGATTAAAACCATGTTCATGCACTTCATGATGTAATTCTTCATTTTCTTCCAAGTCGAAAAAAGATGGTGCATTTGCCAAAATCTCCTTAATCGACTCAAAAAAACTCAAGCTAGTTTTAATCTCGGTCTTGATCTCATTATCATCTAAAGGCTCTGATTCTTCAGGCAAAGTTTCTGTTTGTCTTAATTGGTCTTTTTCATAGGGTTCTACTTTATCATCATCTAGATTCTGCTCTGGTAAAATTTCGCGTTTAATTTCCTCTAATACGCTCACGTTTTCCTCTTTCAATGCTTTCACGCTTTCCTCTACTTTTTCTTCCATTTCTTGCTGCTCATTTTTCAGCTCT
The DNA here is from genome assembly GCA_016802295.1 of Brachionus rotundiformis. Classification (NCBI taxonomy): domain Eukaryota; kingdom Metazoa; phylum Rotifera; class Eurotatoria; order Ploima; family Brachionidae; genus Brachionus; species Brachionus rotundiformis. Next base: position 369,691 of record JAESIW010000071.1, read on the forward strand.
GGCTCCTCTTCCACTATTTCTGCCACTTCATCAATTTGTTCAAGTGACTTTTTCTTTTTGTCTTTTTTTTGTTTTTTGTTTTTTTTCTCCTTTTTGACTTGAATTTCAACCTCTAGCTGGTCATCTTCAGATTTGTCTATTTTTTCTTCCTGTTCATCTCCAATTTCAGAACTTTCTTCCACCCCAATCGATTGTTCCTGTTCTTCAACACTCGCTTGGTCGATTTCGTTCACAACTTCTTCAACAAGATTCTCACCAATCTCCTCTTTGACTTCATTAATTGCTTCTTTTTCTGCTCCTAAATTTTCCTCGTTGAGTGTCTCATTTTCTACAACCACAACACCATCTTCAATAAGAGTTTCATTTGAGTTGACCACATCCACAATAGGTTCACTGGCATTAACTTGAGATACTTCAGTAGTCTTTTTTTCTATTTTATCTATTAATTTTTTGATTAGATGATCTTTTTTGAGTATCTTTTCATACTCTATAGTGAACACAACTTTGGGCTTTTGGTCAATAATAGTAATTTTTTTCTTATCCTTTGGTTTTTTTTGGGAGATTTTCTTTTTGTTTTTTTTCTTATCGACTTTTGACTCAATCTCTTCTTGTTCTTTGTAGTCTTTTTGAGTGTCCATAGGTGACAATTTATTAGACAATCTGTACCTAAACTCAAATCCAATTTTGCCAATATTTTCATTTTTTTGCGGCAAATCATCATCTTTTTTAGATTTTATTTCCTTCTCTGTTAGTTTTTTAGATTTTTTTGTTTTTTTTTCATTCTGAAATTTTTTCGATACTCTATACCTAAATTCCCAGCCAACTTTAGGCTTATCTTTATAAGATGTCTCATCTGTCTGTTCTTGAACATTTTCTTCAAATTTTTTTGTGTCCTTCAAAGGCTCTTCTTCTTTAATAGGTTCATTTTTCATTTTGGAAACTCGATATCTATGTTCCCAGCCAACTTTTGGCTTTTGTTCAATCTCGATGTCAACATGTGGTTTATGTTTTGCTTCCCTTTTTGGTTTTGTTTCAGCTGGTTTCTGGTCTAAAGCAGACAAATATTTGTTCACTCTGTACCGGTGTTCAAAACCAACTTTGGGTTTTTCCACCGGTATTTCCTCTTCTTTGTTAATTTCTTTTTGTTCAGCTTTTTGCTTCTTGGTCTTTTTGGTCTCTTGTTTTATTTGATTTGGCTTATCGGCCAGCATTCTGGACACTCTGTATCGGTATTCCCAACCAACCTTTGGCTTTGGCTCAAATGACTCTTCGACTTGAGGCTTTTTCTCTTCAACTGGCTTCAAATTTTTCTTTTTCGACATATGCTTTACACCTGGACCATTATCGTTTAACCATCGGCTTATTCTGTACCGATGTTCCCATCCCACTTTTGGTTTAGGTTTATCCTCAACAAATTGTGCTTTTTCATCAACAATGGTATCTGTTTTCTTGATAACTTTAGGTGTATTTTTCAAATTTTGCATCATTTTTGAAATTCTGTATCTATGTTCCCAGCCAACATTTGGTTTATCCACTTGCTTGTCAGATTCCTCTATTACAGGCTTTTTAGGCTCTGTTTTTTTCTTTAATTTCTCAATTTTTGGCTCTATTTTTTTCTCAGCCAACATGCGACCAATTCTGTACCTATACTCCCATCCAACTTTTGGCTTATTCTCATCAATTGGCTCCTCTTTTTTCACATTTTCTTCCTTTTTAGCCAAGTTAACCAAAGTATCTTGATTATCCGGGAGACCTTCACAAAACGGAATGTTCTCATCATCCGAATAATCAACAACATCTAAGATGTTGTCAGATTTTTTGTTTTTTTTTTCCGGTTTTTTAAGTAAACTTTTAAATTTGTTGGTAGCTCGATATCTATATTGCCAACCAATTGGACCTATTTTATTTTTATCAATTTTATAGTTGCCTATTAGAAGATAATTATCTTCTTTATTAGAATCTTTATTAGACTCTTTATTAACTTCTTTTTGAGTCTCGTTCTTTCTTGTTTTTCTACCAGTTTGATCTTTCAAATACTTGGATATACGGTACCTGTGTTCCCAGCCAACTTTAGGCTTTTCTATGTGATTTTGATCATCATGGTCACTTTTTTCTGTGTGTGTATCAATTTTGGGATTTTTCAATGATTCAATATACTTGGACACTCTGTATCGATGCTCAAATCCAACTTTTTTATTATCTGGTATCTGAATTTTTTCCTCATTTTTCTCATTTTGTGAAGAATCTGAGTCTTCTTTTTTGGCCTTTTTACTTTTGGTCATTTTTGGTTTATTCTTTGTCTCTACACGTTTATCATTTAATTTTAATAATTTTCTATTCTTGTACAAATCAGGACCATCTTCATCAATTTCTTCATCTTGGTCAATGGAAAGCAGTTTTCTACCCTTTCGTCCATCAACTTTATACTGTGATTTTTTGTTTCTAGCTGGAATAATATCTTCGTCGTCATCATCATCATCATCATCAAGATTGGAGTTTTCTATGGTAAAAAGAGATTTGATAATATTCCATACCAGACGGAATTTGTTTAATTTGTCAGATGAAACAACTATTTCTGATTTTTTTAATTTATTTGATTTACTAATTGGTTTTGCCAAAGTTAAAGAGTTGGTTGGTTTCTTTAAATTTTCACTTTTCTTTTTAGGAACTTTTTTTGGTACTGGAACCTCTTCTTCATCATCCTCATCATCATCATCATTATCTTCATCTATCTGTTTCTTTTTTGAATTTTCACTTTTCTTTTTAGGAACTTTTTTTGGTACTGGAACCTCTTCTTCATCATCCTCATCATCATCATCATTATCTTCATCTATCTGTTTCTTTTTTGAATTTTCACTTTTCTTTTTAGAACCTTTTTTTGGTCCTGGATCCTCTTCTTCATCTTTATCATCGTCATTTGAATCTTCTTTGTTCCTGATTTTTTTGTTTGATTTAACAACATTTAATTTTGAATCACTTTTTGATTTAATAACTTTAATATCTCTATGTTCTTCGTTGTTGTTTTCATTATTTTTCTTTATTTTTTTTTGTTTATCATTATTTGACTCATTTTTATCTTTATCATCAATTTTTAAATTTTTTTTTGATAAATTTTCACCAGAAGATTTTTTGACATTTGTATCAATTTTACCATTTTTTTTCTTGGTTTTTTGCTGATCTTCCAGATCATTTTCTTTTTTGTTCTTTTTGCTATTAATTTTGTTAGTGTTTTTTTTGTCATTCTTATCTTCTTGGTCAATTTTTTTCGAATCTTGTTTTTTTTCATTTGATTTTTTCTCTTTTACCAATGATTCAGTGTCTTTGGTCTTACTTGCAGTACTGGTTCGAGATTTTTCTCTTTTAACCTCGTCTTTTTGGATTTTCTTTTCTTCGTCCTTAGAAGACAATTTTTTCTTTTTTTCGCCTTCTTCATCTTCTTTCTCATCATCAATCTGCTTAAAATATTTTTTATAATTTAAATTTGGTAAATGTGTCTAAGCGGTTTGGGATTATTTTGCCATTAAGCATTTTTTATGAAGCCAGAGAGCTTTACTTTATGGTATTTGGAACTTTTATTTTGTTTAATAGTTGAAGAAGATTTTATTTTGTTCTTAGCATTTTTAGGTTTTTTTTTTGGCTTCTAAAAAATTAAATACTGAAAAATCTTTTTAAAATAAAATCAAGTTTTGTCATCTAAAGTGAGCTTGATTTCTAAAATTAAAAAAATTTACATCTTCTAATTTTGGTTCAATCAAATCTTGGTCATTTTCTTCTTCTGTTTCATAAATGCAATCTTCGATTGGTTTGTCACCTTTGGAAGATTTTGCTTTGTATTTTGCAAGTTTCGGAACACCGATAACTTTTATCGGTTTGCTTTCGATTTCATCTTGATCATTATCTTCAGCCTCATCGATTTCTTCTTCATCTTCCTCCTTTTTATTTCTAACACGTCTAATTGACAAAGGAGGAGGATAAACTGGAGTCGATGGCTTTGGGTCACACGCATAGGATGCAGCTGCATCAACAGGGCTTATAAGACTTAATAATTTCCGGTTTTTAAAGCTCGGACATTGATAATACTTTTGGAATAATATGATTAAAATTGTTTTTTATTTTTTTATTAAACCACACCACAATTCAATCAAACTTTGGTAAGTTTTGTAAATACATAAAATTTTGGTTTTCATGCATTAGATTCTTCTTTAATAAATTGACATTTTTCTTTAATATTAATTTTTCAGTTTTTCTGATAATAAAAAAAGTTTAACTTAATTTTTTTTGATTTTATTCAATTTAAACCATTATTGGTTCTAAATATCATAAAGATTGATATTAAACTTTGCGTGAAATTATCAATAAATAAAAATTATCAAAATTTTAATGTTTATTGTCTATTCTAAATGATTTTAAACAAATTTTAATGTCCAGTCAATAAACGAAATTAAAATGTTAAACTTTTTTAAACTCAATTTAAAGGAATTAAAATAAGTTAAAGGCTTAAAATTTAAGAAAAATTAATCAGTCATCCATGGCATCCAAACCAGAATTTTGATAATTTTCTTTTAACTTTTTTTTTCGATCCTTAATAAAATAAATTTTAATGTCAACAATTTTTTTGATTATTAGCTTGATTTCTTAATACGAGAAACAAAAATAGTATTAAATAAGAAAAGTATAAAATTCATTTAGTACTAAAATAATTAAAATATCAAAACAAATAGAAAAAATTTATTTGAAATATGACTGAAAAATTTGATTATTAGCAGTTTATTTTAATTTTCTTTGAGTAATTTTTGATAACTTTATTTCGTTGAGATAATATTCAAGTTTAAAATTTTTAAAAAAGGTTTTCTAGTGTGAAGATAAAAAAGTTATTCAAGTTTTTCTGAATTGAAAGGAACTTCACATCCCCATAAAATTTTAATTATGGGTCTTGTCACTTCTATGGTCAATTGTCCGGGACAATTCACTCATGTCAATTACCTGGACAAAATCTTTTGTCAATTTTCCATCCAAATATTAAATTGTCCATAATTTTTCTTTGTAAAAACTAATATTTTTAAATAAAATTATCAAAAATTATTTTATAATTGTTTGTAATTTTGGTTTTTGGAGTGAGTCAATATTGTTTGAAAAAACTACTATAAATTTTGTATATATTATGTAACTTGAAAAAAAAGTGATTTTTTTAATACTATGGAGCTACATACCAAACTAATAGAGAGCTTAAGACTTTGTAAAGTCATTGACTTAAATGATAATTTATTGATTATCAATTGGTTAAAATTCAAGGAAAATGACTTAATTATTCTTAGATTTCTTATATTATATTTAAATAAAATTAGTTAATTAAATTTTTTGTCCATGAATTTTTTCAATTGTCCAGATAAGTGACATGAGTGAATTGTCCCGGACAATTGTCCATAGAAGTGACAAGACCCTAAATTATTTTAAAATAGATAATTTTTTTTTATCAATTTACCTTAGATTTAAAAGAAAATTATGCGCAAATAAACATATTTAACTCTTCTAATAAATACATTTATGTATTTTTTCTTTTTCCAAGAAAACGTACAAAAACTGTATCTCAATCGCCTGTATAATATTGTCACTGTGTGCAAGGATATCCACTGCAATCCATTCAAATCAGTTAGACAGCATGCCGAGCAAAATAAACCGAACAAAAGCTTTGTTTTTAAAAATTTTATTTATCATTTAAAAAAAAAAAGTACAACAAGCATAGACGTCAATATAGTAATAAAAGATAAAATTTTTTTGTTTTTATTTTTTTTTTCTCAATTTTGAGGTTATTAAATTAAGCTTAATCGATTTAAAAGAAAGAAAAAATGTAATAAATTTAATAAAATTTTTGTTTTTAATTATTTATTTTGTTGGTGTTTATTATCAGTCACTTGGTTCAATCACAATTCAGAATGCTTAAAATAAAACAAACTCAATCTCATGCATCACAAAAATAAATAAATTAATTAGTTAAATGATGACCTACCTGAGCGGTGTCCTCAGAGGGCGCCTCTTCAGCGTCTATTTCTTGCTCTTGTGCGGCCTCTTTGTCCGCCTCTTCGTCAAAATCAGGCATCTCGTCGACTTTTTCATCAAGTGGCACGTTGAGGGCGCTTCTGAGCATGTGCTCGATGCGGTCTGCAAAGCCGGCCGTGTCTCTGAGCTCGTAGCCGGAGCGCAGAGTGGCCGACTCGAACATCAGCTCGACCATTTGTTTGGCCTGCGGATCGCTCGAGTCGCTCTCGACCCGTCTGAGCAGCTCTTTGACGAGCGGATGGCCGGGGTTCACTTCCAATATTTTCTTCTGGCCAAAGTAGTACTGGGAGGTGGAGTCGCCGCCGGATTTCTGGTAGGCCTGGGCGCGCGTGATGCGCTCCATGTTGCCCGAGTAGCCGAACTGATTGGCCACTAGGGCCATGGGCGTCTTGACCAAACGAGTAGAGACCTTGACACTCTCGACCTTGTCCTTGAGCGGGCCGTCCTTCATCCAGCCAATCAGCGGCTCGTACGCCTTCTCGAGCTCCTTGAGCCGCTCCTCGGCCTGCTTCGACTTGTCTATGCTCAGGCCGTCCTTGGCCACGTTCTGGAACCGCTTGCCGTCGAACTCGGGCAACGACTGCATGCAGTACTCGTCGATCGGGTCGGTCAAGTAGAGCACTTCGTAGCCCTTGGCCAGTAGACGCTCGACAAACGGCGACTTTTCCAATTCGGCCCTATCCGTACCGGCTATGAAGTAAATAAACTCCTGCTTCTCCTTCATCCGTTCCACATACTTTTCCAAGCTGGTCGTTTGGCCGTTGGCCACTGCCGACGAGCCGAATCGCAGCAACTTGGCCAATCGGACCCGGTTGGTCGAGTCCTCGATCACGCCCAGCTTAACATTGGTCGAGTACTCTTTGTGGAACAGCTCAAAGTCGGTCTCGGTCATTTTTTTTACCATGTCGAGTATTTTGCGCACTAGCTTTTTCTTAATCACCTTTAAGAGTTTATTTTGCTGCAGGGTCTCGCGCGACACATTCAGCGGCAAGTCGTCCGAGTCGACCACACCGCGCACAAAACTCAAATACTTTGGCAACAAGTCGTCCACTGTCTCGCTAATGAACACACGTCTAACGTACAATTTAATCGAGTCGGCTTTTTTGTTGTAATTTTGGAACAAATCGCTTGGTGCCATCTTGGGTACGTACAATATGGACTTGAACGAGACCTCGCCCTCGGCCACAAAGTGCGTGTGCACCAGCGGCTCTTGTGAGTCCTTGGTAAACGATTTGTAGAACTCGACGTACTCGTCGTCGGTCACGTCGGCCGGCTTGCGCTGCCAGATCGGCTTGGCCGAGTTCATCAGCTCCCAGTCCCACACGGTCTTGGTCACCTGTTTGCTCTTCGGCTTGGCCTCCTCCTCCTTGGCCTCCTCGACGCTCGCCTCGTCGTCCTGCTTGTCTCCGCCCGCCTCATCCTTAGTCTCCGCCTCCTCGTCGGTCACCTCCTCCGTCACCGACTTGCTCGTCCACAAGTATATGTTAAAGTTGATGAACTGCGAGTACTTGGTGATTATTTCGCGCAGCTTGTGCTCCTCGAGGTACTCGGCGGCCTCTTGTTTCATGTGCAGCGAGACGGTGGTGCCGCGGCCGAGGGTGTTGCCGCGCGGGTCCCTGACCACGGTGAACGAGGACGCGTCCGACTCCCATATGTGCTGCTCGTCGTTGTTGTTCTTCGAGGTGACGATAACTTTGTCTGCGACCAAGAAGGCCGAGTAGAAGCCGACGCCGAACTGGCCGATCAGGTCGCTCATCGACTGCTTGCTCTCGCTGGCCTGCGCCTCCTGCAGCTTGCTCAAAAACTCGCTCGTCTGCGACTTGGCTATGGTGCCCAAGTACTTGATCAGGTCGTCTCTGGTCATGCCGACGCCAGTGTCGGTTATGTGCAGCATGCGGTTCTCCTTGTCGGCCTTGATGCGAATGCTGAGCTCGTCGTTGCCGCCGAGCGCCTCTTTGTCCGTCAGCGACACGAAGCGTATCTTGTCGAGGGCGTCCGACGCGTTCGATATAAGCTCGCGCAAGAATATCTCCTTGTTTTTGTACAGCGAGTTTATGATCAGCTTCATCATGCGGTTCACCTCGGCGACGAACTCCTGCTTCTGGGCCTTTTCGCGCAGCTCCTTCATCTCGGCCACGCTTATGCCGTCCAGCTTGATCTGCTCCTCCTCGCGCTGCACCACCTCGTCGTCGGTCCGCGAGCCCTCCCTGCTCTTGCCAATGTCCTCGTCGACGGTCGCCGCCCCGTCCGCCTCAATGTCGTCCTCGGCGCGCACTCGCCCGTTCCAGCCTTAGCAGACAAAAATTAAAACATCGCCTATCAAATTTGCATACAGCACGAAATATTAGACAACAAAAAACTACAGCCTACTTGAATAGACGGTCAGGCATACAAAACCAACTATCAGCAATGTATTGAGTAACTTCATCTGTGTGTGTGTGTATGTGTGTGCCTATGTGTATATGCTAAGAAACGTACTGTTTCTTCAAGTGGCCGTGTATCTATTAATTTGTGTATATGGGAATATTTTTAATCTAGAAGAAGATAATATGTTGATTGAGAAAGTGAGAGAGATTTAGAGAGAGATAGAGAGAGTGAGAGAACGCTTGGAATAAAACAGACAACGCTATGAATAATCAATTATGGCAGCCAGCTCGTGAACTCCTGAATAGCAATCGATAGATAGATAGATAGATAGCTAGCTTAGTGTGCCTTAAATAAATGCTTTTTATTTATAGCTGGGATTTTGTTTTCAGTCAGTAAGTCAAATGGAGCAAATGCTCCAGCTGGCTTGCGTGGTTAGATCCAATTGGTTAATTGTGGTGTCACTAGACTACTTGGCTTGATGGCTTTTTTGAGCGCTAATTGTGGCTTAAGCTGTAAGCTTGTGATTGGTTCATTGGCATTTTGCTTTTAAAATTTGAATTTGTGTGTTCTACTTTGATTTGGGGAAAATATTTTCCTACTCACGTTGCTTAAAATGCACTCTCTTTGACGTGGTGACACGTTTTTTTTCTTACAAAAATTTCAATTTGCATTTAAAAAAATTTTTTTACTTATTTTAATAAATCATTTTGCCAGACATGTTATTTACTCTTCTAACTTACGAATAGATAAGACAAACTAAAAAGATAAATTGATTAGACAATCATTTTAATTAGACTTTAATTATTTAAACTTGAATCAAATTTAAAAAAATGTTAATTAACCTTTGTAAATAGATCAATATCAAATTTTTTAATAAAATGATTCATAAACTAGCGCTTCCTGATTTATTACTTATATTCTTAAAACTAGAAAGCCCTTATCTCAAAGAAACTTAAAATCTTAAATTTTTTCTATTTCTTTTGATATTTTAATTTGAAATTTTGTAATTAATCGGCCTGACTTTCTAGTGTTAAATTTAATTGATATTCGAAAGAAGTGTAGCACTTTGGTCTTGGCTATGGACAAAAATGCTGGAGGATTTTTTGAATTCAGATTTCGATAAAGCAAAAATAAGAGACAAGTTTAATCAAATTATTATCTAAAAGAGCTTCATTTATTTTCCCATTTTACTTAAAGCAATAATCTTGTAATATTGCCTATCATTTTAATTATTTAAAAAACTTTAATGCCCCTTTTTTTTCTTTTTATTTCGTTTTTTTTAATCATAATAAATGTTATCTATTTACAATTATTAGTATTGATCATAATAAATTATTGGAATGAGTGATATTTTGTCACAGACCTTTTGTATCTTGCACAAAAGTACATCTCCCGCTTATTAAAAGTGCCTTAGTGCTATCTATGTTGCTTTCTTGTAGAGCATACTTGATCTTTAAAAAATATTTAATTTGACGAAAATTTTACTATCATCTAAGGGCTTAAATTCTTCAATAAAGACATGACTTCGAGGGCACTTATTTGCAAATGTATATGGTAAGTCAGACATAGAAAAAATTCGTTAATTAACAGCATCAAAAATTAAAATAAAAATATTAGAAAAATTGATTTTTTATAAACTTGATATTTTTAAATTTGACTTATGGTGAAGCATAATCATTGTCTGAGTGCCAAGTGTGGTGTCGCAACCACAGAATAAATCATGTTTTCTGGTAAGAAAAAAATACATAAACTTAAATTACAATATAATTTTTGATAATTATTAATTCAAAAGTACCTAGCAGCCTCAACCAATTCGTAATTGTCAAAATTAACGAAAACTTAGAAATTATTTGTAATTCAAAAGAAAAAATAATCTTTAAATTTTTGTGTACCATTTTGGGTCGAGCACTAATTTATTTCAAATAACAGATCAATTGTAATTTAAAATTATTTTTTTTCAATTTAGTAAAAAAACAATTAATGTTCAAATAAGTAGGACATTTTCTTAATATTTAAAAATATAGCGATTATTTTTTAATGGACCCATTTGTTTAAGATAATGATAGATAGTTAACTAACTATAACAAAAAAAAATTCATGATCAATTAACTGATGGTAAACCTTAATTTAATTAGAAGACTCTCTGAATTCCTTTCAATCATTATTATTTTTTTACAAAAAAATATATGAAAATTTTTATTTTATCCAAAAATTTTATTATCCAATTTGGTATGATGACTGAAGGACCAATTGCACAAAAAACTATTTAAATTGAATATTAATTGAAAAGAAAATAAATTAAAAAAAATTTGTTTAACATTCTGGGTCGATCCTATTATATCATTTAAAATAATTATTTTTAATTTGTAGTATATTTTTCGTTTACATTTTTGATTGTTACCACATCGCCACAGTTAGCGCAATATAAAGTAAATAAAGCTATATACTAGCAATATAAACCTAATGTGCATTTCAGCGTCTTTTTATCCAAAGCTTAATATTTTGGTCTTTAACAATTACTTTTATATATAAAAATCCTAATAAAAAAAATATAAAAAACTTTAAATAATGATTCATAGAAATATTTGACATATACATTATACATGGTTTATCAATTGAACCAAATGGACTATCACTTCAAATTTTGAAATTGATCATATTAATAAACAATTAAGTTGTTAAATGAACGGTGAAATAATTTTTTTTCGTAATAAACCTCTCATATATTATCTATTTTTGAAATTTAAACACATTTTATATTGTATTAATTTTGAAGCTAAACCAAATCTTAAACAATTAGCTAATGCTTCGTTAAAATAGAAATCACTCGGAAATAAAATTGACATTCGTTTATTTGTTTAAAATTATTATTTAATAAATGTTCGTTTAGTAAGAATCTTAAAAGACTTATTATTTATTTTTATTTTAATATACTTTAATAATAAAGAAGTAAATTAAATTTAAAATAAAGTTTAATTGATTGTGATACTAATAAGATATTATATATTTTAAGAGCAGATGTGTTTTTAAAACTAAATGAAAAAAATACATTATTAATATTGTATCAATAGGTTATAACAAAGATAATATTTTTTTTGCAGCCAAATGGTTATGAATTTAATTACTTGAGTCAATTAGATTTTTACTTCTAGATTTTGTACAGAATTGTTTCTAGGCCAATTTAAAACCCATATCATGACTTAGTTTAATAAAATAATACTCACTCAGTCAAAAAAGATGTTTCTTATCTTACATTATTTTGAAAATTTCATTGAATGACTTAAACCAGAACATTTTTCCTCGATCTTGTTAACAGACAAGCCTTAATGGTTTTAGGTTTAAGCTGAAAAGAAAAATTTTCAACAATAACAATGATTAAATAATTTTTTACATTTTTTATAACATAGAGTCTTCTTTAGGATATTTAAATCCAAAAGCTAAATAAGTCTAGCTGATTAGAGCCATTCAAACAATAAGATATAAATTTTGTTTCATTCGTAGCAATTTTAGTTATATGTTTATCTTTTAATCTATTTTCACTGTAATTGGAAAATTTCTTAACAGTCCTAAATTAGAGCCATAAATTTGGTTTGCTCAAGAAGGCATCAAAATTTGCTAGCTTGTCTTATTAAATATTAATATTTGTTTTATTAATTTTAATAAATTATAAAAATAATTTTAATATTACAATATAAGGTTTTAAAAGTAAAAATTATTAATTTAGCATAAATTAATTATTCAACCATGTTTTTTTTTAATTGAACTTAAAATTAGTATATTATAATAAATTGAAAAAAAATTTAAAACAATTACAAAAAATATCTTAATTTTGAGAATATCTTCTTAATTGATGAAGCATTTATTAACAGGTTGATGAGCTAAAATTTTAAGGTAGCTTTAGTTACGCAAAGTTGTTTATTCTAGATTAATTTTTTACTAAAAATGATAATTTATTACCAAAATGAAACCATCTTTTATGATTTAACCAAATATTGTTTTAGATATTGCCACTGATAGACCAAAATATGAAATAAATTGAACAATTTGCCAAGCTTTAGAACTAACATTTTCCAAAACAAATATAATAAATTTAAATTGACCTTCCACAAAAAAAACCAAAAAAAATTCTCCCAAAAAACAAACTGAATAAAGCCTTAATAAGTCATAGCAATCTGTAAGATATTAATGTTCTAAAATGCCAATAGAAGTAACAATATAAACTCATGTCAATTAGAAAAGTAATTGAGAGTTTGTATTATTTATTTTTCTGTAGTTAGTGTTTCTAAATTTCAAACAAATACTGCAACTTCTTCCAAAAAGCCGAGCTAAAATGATAATTATTTTCCAAAGCTTGTATGTTTAAAACTATCTATCAAAGTTTATTGGTAAGTTCTGTAAATGAGAGCTTTGCTTAAACATCAATACGTTCAATAAACGAGCATTAAATCTTAAAATTATATTTTATTCCTAAATAGATTATATAACACAATAGTAAATATACTTAAACTATCAGTTTTTTTGTTCTCCGAACTTTTTTAGCTTTTAGTTCGAATAAAATAATTCGAATAGATTAGCATCAGATGACTTGTTGAATTTATTCCATTTTATCTATTTGCCCGAACTGACATGACTCAATCCATCCATTTTAGCTATACTAAATTTAAACTTAATGAAAAATTTGGATGCAATTAAGCCGGGTTCTAGAAATAATTAGTTTTTTTTAAAGAGAATAAATTTTATCTAATTTAAATCATGTGGTAAGAATTTTCAGATCTAGAAGCATAATTTATACTCAAAATATAAGCTCAAAAATAATAAACGCATTGGCTAAGCAAGCGTTCCCAAACATATGAGAGCTTTTTGATTTAGTTTTTCCAAAGTAAAAGTTAGAATAAGAAGAGAAATGGTCAATGAGTGGATTTATGGAATCAGTTTTGATATACTTGTTAATAATTATTTTATAAACTAATAATTTAATAACTGATTAAATTTTTGTATTTTCTATTGAATTTATAGTTTCCATGTTTAATGGTAAAATTCAGAATTTAACAATGTTAAGAAAAATGTTGAATTGTTAAATTTAAAGTATTCATAAAATTTTTTTATAATAATTTTATAACAACAAAATTAAGATAAAAACAGCTTACTAAATTCTCTAACTGTACAATTTTATCTCTATTAAACAAAAAAAAAAACAAACTAATTTAAATTAGTTGGAAGCCAAAGATTTATCTACCAACGACAGATTTTGCTTACGCTCAATGTTTCACAGAAAGCCATTTAACTGTGCTGAACCGGAATAATTAAAACAATTAATAAGCAATAAATAAAATTAGAATTATTTTTTCTCTATTAATTTAACATATGTTTTGATATTTGTTTTTTAAATTAAAATTATAAAAATATTATTTAAGCAATATATATATTTTTGATTTAGTGATCCTGGCTAATCTTTTTTCATTATAATAAAATAATTTTATACATTCGATAAAAAGACAATTGAATATTTGAACAAAAACTTTATTGTTAAAATTTTTTAAATTTAAAAACTAAATTATCCTAAAAAATTGCTAAAAAAAGAAAAAAGTATCAATTTTCTTAAACATTGGGTATCTAAACAATAAATAATTTAAATTTTGTTAAATCAAAATAAAAGATTTTAATTTACGGCTAATTTAAGAGCCTGATTCAGATCGCCAATTAAATCATCAGCATCCTCCAAACCCACTGAAATTCTTACAAAATTATCATCGATTCCTAAGACTGCTCTTTGGTCTTTGGGCACCGATGCATGAGTCATTATAGCTCTTAAAAATATAATTATTATTTTTTGTTTAAAATTAAAAACAAAAATTTAATTACGGATGTTCAACCAGAGATTCGTATCCACCTAAGGATTCAGCACAAGAGAATAACTTCAAAGCTTTAAGGAATTGGAATGACTCATCAATACCTCCCTTAATGTAAATAGATATCATGCCACCAAAGCCCTTCATTTGACGCTTGTAAAGCTCATGCTGTGGATGCGACTCCAATCCAGGATAGATAACCTTTTCGACTCTTGGATTTTCAGACAAAGATTTGGCAACTTTGAGGCCATTTTGCATGTGAGCTTGCATACGGAATGCCAATGTTTTTAGACCACGATTTGCCAAGTAACAATCAAAAGGTGAAGGCACAGCTCCCACTGCGTTTTGTAAATACTTCATTCGTTCATACAGCTTTTCATCGTTTAACATAATAGCGCCCATAACTACATCACTATGGCCATTCATGTATTTGGTCAAGGAATGGCTTACAATATCAGCCCCGAGTTCAAGAGGATTCTTGAAATTAAAAACCAAATAAATAAAATTATTAATTAATTATTTTTAATTACTTGGAAATAAGCAGAAGCAAATGTATTATCAACTACACAAATAATTTCCGCATTTTTCTTCTTAGCCATTTCACAAATAGCTTTTATATCAACTAGCTTTAAAGTTGGATTAGTTGGTGTCTCAATCCAGACCATCTAAACACCAAAAAATTACTTTATTTTAATTTTTTTTCGTTCTTTTTTACCTTGGTATTTGGCTTAAATGATTTATTAGTGAGTTCCAAGTCAAGCATATCAACAAAAGATGTTTCGATTCCCATTCGATTTGCACAATTTCTAAAAAATCTGTTGGTACCTCCATAAACATCATCTACAGTGAGGATATGGTCACCAGATTCTAGCAAATAGCTCATTGTAGTCAAAGCTGCAGATCCTGAAGCAAACGCTAAGGCGTACTTGGCCTTTTCCAGTGGTGCAAGGCACTCTTCGAGTGCGTTTCGAGTGGGATTACCACTTCGACCATATTCAAAGCCAGCGTGTTTACCTGGTTCGTATTGTTTAAAAGTAGTGCCCATGACTATTGGAGGCACTACAGTGCGAGAAGTCCTTAAGTTTAATTCATTAGACACTATTCAGAAAGTTTTGTCTATTTACCATTTTTCAGGCTCTTGACCAGAATGGATTGCATTTGTCTGAAATCCATAATCTTCTGAGTTATGGGCGAAATCATTAGCTGAGCTCATTTTTCTTGCTAAAATGCGAATGGGAGTAAAAATGCTTTCTAAATAAAGTAATTTTTTAGTTAAGGTAAACGTACTTTATATTATATTTTATATTGATTTAACTTGGTAAGGCAAATAACATCCAGACAAGTAAATAATTTATAATTTAAATTATGTAAATTTAAAAAAAAAGCTCTCTTCAGGTTTTTAAAAATCTGTGTTAAATTAAGCAAAAAATTGAAAAAAAGATAAGACTTAAATTTTTTAAATTTTATCTCTTTTATACACGCCCTTTTGGACAACTTTTTAAATTAAAATCAAGCTTGAATTTAGTTAATTAAATATACATATAATGCGCCAAGAACATTATTTGGCATTAACAATAAAGAAAAAAAATATAAAAAAAAATAATTTATAGGCTTTGTATGCATATTTATCATTTATCAATAGCTAGTGAAAGCATTTGTCTTTGTATATTTCTTAGAAATATTAAAAATAACTGCATAATAACTAGGAATTAAAATTCCATGCTAGGGTATTAATTTTGAGTTAATTTTAAGTTATTTTTATTCTTGGATTAAGTTATTAATAAACGAATAAAATTTTTAAAAATAGGAGAAAAGGTGTAGTAAGGTTTATTTTCAAGTGAAAAAAATTTATCTTTTATTAATATTAAAAACGTTGAAAAATAAACAAAAAAATAAAATTTAATTCCAATTTTATTTTAATAAATATAAACGAAAATTGATAAATTAAAATTTTGAAATCGAGCACAGATTTAAAAAAATATGATATTAAAAGTTAAGATCGTGGTGTTTGACAAATTTGGCATACGTTCACACTATCTTCATTCAAATAAGTGCACATTTGGCACTGCCATTCTTGAACCATTGATGCAGATGCTTAGAAAAATTTATAATTTTTTATTTCAATTAAGAAATTAAAGCTTGTTAATTTACCTCCTTCAACTAGAAAATGTTCAATGGTAGACCATTCAGAATTTTTTGACCATTCAATTGCATCTTGACCATTTTTTGTCCTGACTGCTTCAATCAATTTGTTAATTACATTCTAGAAATAAAATTTTGTCTTAATCTTAATTTTTAAAAAAAAACTTAATATTTTTTTACATCTAAATTGACTGTTTGATTTGTGGCTAAAAATATTAATAAATGAAAATTGGACATGGCATCTAAAAACCGGTATGGAGGAAATTGTTTCATATAATTTTTCAGAGCATTGAAATCTTGATTTTCATTTATTTCTAGGCGATTTTCAACCGGGAAAGGCTCCTTGAGAAGTGGACTCCCATCGTTGAACATGAATACCGGATCTTTGGCAAAAGCTGCTGGCAAATCCACAATCAAATATTCCACTGGCAATGGTCTGGCTATTTTTGTCACCTCATTATTGTACTGGTCCTTTTCCTAATCAGAAAAAATTCAACTTAATTTATTTTTAATTGGTAGTTTAGTCACCCTAAAGTAAACATCTGGTACATATTGTTCATTGGTAGACTCTCGTATATATGCCAATTGAGGCACATCGTAGGTCGGTATGATACAATTATCCCTGACCAAGGCAGTGCACTGATTAGATACTTGGTAGCCTTCAAAGTGAATTTGATTTTGCTCATCTCCAGTGACCACAACAGTCACAAATTTAGAGCCAAAGTAACCATCTGATGAAAATTTTGTATAGTTTTTAAATTTGTTTTGAAAATATCCAGCTAAAATGCACTCGTCAGCACTTAGGAAAAAAGTCTTGGCACTTCCTCTGTAATGCTTAACAACGCCCTTTCCCGAATCATCTCTAATCAAATCAGTAAAAATCCAACCCACACATGTTAGGCCAAGATTTTTGGCCACTGAAAAAACTTTTTCCTCATTTGCTTCATTTAGGTCTATCTGTACACTTGATTCACTAGTTTGCTTTTAAAAAATAATTGATAAAAAAATAATCAAATATGCTTTGGTCAAATTACTTGTGGAGGCTCATAAATTGCCGAAACAACAGCCTTGATACCTAATGGAACACCGTCGTAGGCTTCGTACCTGCCGAACATTAAGCCAACTCGTTGGTGTCCACTTTTTCGCCAAAAATTCAAGAATCTCTCCACAATTTGGCCATTTTCAAACATAACATTGTCAACATGTCTGTAGTTTTGTCTATTTAAATAAATGGTAGGTGGTTGGCACTTGTTGCAAATGCCTTTTGGCCAAGCTGGATGCTCCTTGCATCCACGTTTAATTTTACAATTTAAATTTTCGATATTACAAAACTTGGCTTTGTCTGGACCTGCCTGAAGTTTTTTTAAATAGGCATGGAACGAAATGTATTTGATGGATGGATTGATTTTTTTAAGGTAATCAAGATCATAAGGCTCGACGGGCACGCAATGGATGCATTTACCTAATGGTCCATGGTGACATAACTGAGGATCTCTGTCGCGACTTATTAAACCGTCTTGCTTGGCCAATTCAATGTCTATGTCGTCCTCTTCACCTCGAATTTGTTCATCTTTTTGAGTTGGTTCGGTTTCTAGTAAATAAATCATTTCTCCATGGGACAACACTTGGCAAACTTGTGCTTCAGCAGAATTTGGAATCATATTTTGTTTGTTGCGATCAGAAAAAAGCAACCATTCATTTTGCTTTGATTGGTCGATCTTGAATTCTGAATAGACTTTCTGGTAAAAGGTAAAAAGAGTGTCATTTGAATGAATCTGAAGACGTTTGGTTCCTTCGGAAGATTGAATGCGTATGATCTAATAAGAAATTTGTTAAGATTAAGAAAAATATTTAAGTTAATCCAATAAATAAAATTTTACCAATTTAGACATTATATTAACAGGCTAATTTGAAATTAAAATTATTTTCAAATTAAAAAATGAGTTTTCGAATCATTCTTTAATGTTATTTAAAAATATTAAATTGAATACTGAACAAAATTTAATTAAAATTTGCTAAATAACTTTAAAGAGACAGAACAAAATGAAGAATATTTTTTCATTGAAATTTAAAAGAAAAAAAAATTTATTTTTATTAATTTTTTTTAAAAGTTTCAAATAAAAACTTAATTTTTGTTCAATTTAATATCATTTAAATTCTAACTGTAATTTCAATAATTAAAAAGATTTTAATTAATAAAATTATCTAAAAGTTTATATAAATTATCTTTTAATTGTTAGTTTATAACTAAATTTATAATTTCATAGAATAATTTTTAAAAATAAATGACTAATTGTAACAATAATAATTAAAAATAAATGTCAAAAATAAAAATTATCTAAAATAAATCCTTTAAAATTTTTTAAAGTTTTAATGAATTATCTTTTTATTGTTAGTTATATAATTAAATTTCTCAGAGCGCTTAGTTTATCCCAAGAGTTGCCTATGCCAAGAATAGAGCCCAAGTTAAGCATGAAAGTTCCCGCATTTAACACGTAGACTAGTATTTTCAATTTAGGATAAAAAATAAAATTTTACCAAATTATAGGCCAGAGTATGAAAATTTGAATCTTTTATCTGCTCAGACAGAAGTATATCCGGATAATCAAATGGTGACTATTGAAGCACTATATAGGGTATTTCATCATGGAGAAAGACAACACGGCGACACTCATCGTTTTGCTCAAACAGAAGATCCAGAAGATTTCATGTCTCATGTAAATAATTTTGATAAAAAATGGTTTTATATGATAAATTTAATTTATTTTTTAAAAATTAAAGCAAAGAATTCAGACTATATTTGATGAGGTAAATGATGAAGGAAACACCAGTTCGGCTCTTTTTTCCAAGTTAATTGCACATCCAGTTTTATGTGAAATGATATCAGTTTGTACAAGATTTAGGGCTCCGGACTTTAGAAATTTGTTTATAATTCAAGATGATACAGATGGATTGAATCAAGACAGAAAGACTCCAGAATAGATTTTAATTTTTTATAGAAATATATTTTTATTTAATTTCATTTAAATTCTAACTTTAATTTCAATAATTATAAAGATTTTAAAAAATAAAATTATCTAAAATAAATCCTTTAAAAAGTTTATATAAATTATCTTAATTGTTAGTTTATAACTAAATTTATAATTTCATAGAATAATTTTTAAAAATAAATGACTAATTGTAACAATAATAATTAAAAGATTTTCAAAAATAAAAATTATCTAAAATAAATCCTTTAAAAAGTTTTAATGAATTATCTTTTAATTGTTAGTTATATAATTAAATTAATAATTTCTTTGAATAATTTTTAAAACGAAAAGACTAATTGTAAAAATAATAATCAAAAATAAATGTCCTTATTTGCATTATCTGTTCCGAGCTAAAGCTACTTCAATCAACCTATTTTATTTTTCATTAAAATAAAAAAAAATAAAGATGAACCGATAGTTGGTAAAAGCTTAATGAATGTTGAATTATGATTAACCAAATTTGTTGAATAAAAAAAAATCAAAAAGAATTATCACATTTATCTAAAAGTGAAAAAAAAATAGGTAAGTAAAAAAGATAAATGAATTGACAATTTGACTAAGTAACGTAAAAAGTACCGTAATTGATAAGTATTTTTTATTGACAGAGAGAGATAAAATTTAGAGTAGTATAAAAAGTTTGTTGACTCGAGAAAATAAGTAAACAAATAAAATCTAGTGAGCATTAATTAATCAAGTGATTAGATAATAATTTAATTGGAATATTTGCCTTCAATTTTCATATATTTTTTAATACTAAACATTTAATACCTTTAATTTTATCGTTTAGTTGTGATTATTATTTTGTAACAATAAAAGTACACTAAAAGTATAAATAGAGTTATCTAAAATTTTTTTCAGAAGCAAACTAAATTGGATCAAGTTCAAGAAATGGAATCGCCAGAATATTCAATAAAGTCAAATTTATCTTTCGAGTCACCTTTTTCTCTGCGTGGAACCAATCGACCAATAAAGAGGTCATGTTTTAAGATGGCTATTGATTTGGTTCAAGATTCACCAATGTCAATTGGAGTATCAAATTGGCCAATCGATCGAAATTCGTGCGGATTTTCAGACCAAAGCGAAGATGATGAAGATTCAAGTCAAGCGACCAATTTGGATGAATCGTTTTCCTTCAAATCTATTGAAAACGACATGTCCATTTGTTTGTATGAAGAATTGGAAGACACAAATGAATGTACAAACAGTTGTGCTTCATCAATGATGACAATAACAAGACAGATTGGTCAAAATTTGGATGAACCAAGTGAAAAATTAGTTGGAGACATGAGTCGTATGCATACTTTGCCAACATTGTCCAAGTGTAGACATAGCGATCTCGCATCAATTGACTCATCGACTTTGGCTGATCTACTAAATGGGGTTTATGATGAAAAAATTAGCAAATGTGTAGTTTTAGATGCCAGATACCCGTATGAATATAATGGTGGACATATTAATGGTGCCAAAAGTGCTTACGAAAAAAAAGACACCATGGACAATCTTTTCAAAGAAGCTTTATCACAATCACCTAACAGCAAACCGGTCATTATTGTTTTTCACTGTGAATTCTCGGCCGAGCGAGGACCCAGGTTAATGAGAGAGTTCCGTGAAAGAGATCGCACTCTCAACAAATATAATTATCCAAATTTGTTTTATCCCGAAATCTACCTTTTAGAAGGTGGATACAAAATATTTTATGAAAACCATGACCAATTTTGTGAACCAAGATCATATTTACCAATGTTACACGATCAGCACAGAAATGAAATGAAGTATTTTCGCAAAAAGTCAAAATCTTGGGAAATTGAGACCCGAAAATCAAAATTTGCCACCAAGACAAAGCTCAATTTTTTCTAATCATATTTCCAACAAAAGTCTTTTTTCAATATTATTTTTTTATTAAAGCGTAATTTTATATTTTTTATTAAATAAACCAAATTATTCCTTGAAACATTTATTTTGCTTATTTAAGATTAATTTCCTAGTACTTAATCTTAAACCCTCCCTTTTTCTCAACCGGCCTTGAAACACTTTTGATACATTTACGATGGTCTTTTTTTAAGAAGCTCCTAGTACTTACCAGTGGTGCTCCCATACCACAAGATCTGGACAAAGAATTAAATATGCTATAAAAGAAAAAAAATTTTTTTTTTCCATATCTCTTTTTTCCAAACACAATTAAAATATAACCTTAACATGACAGAATTACAAGTGGTGAGTTAAATTTAAGATCAATTCAACAATATGAATCTGATGAATATGAAAGCAAATAACTTGATTAAATCAACTGCACAGTCTTCAATTCATTCAGCTACACAAAAAGTTAAAAGAAAAAGAGGTAGACCTAAAAGAACTGCTATATAGTTATTTGTTTATTAATTTCTTTACTAATTTTCTCAAAATATGATTTTTTTATTTCATTTGAAAAATAATTAAATATTAAAATAAAAATTGATAACGTTTAAGTAATTTCGTAGCCCTTATTTGGTAATTTTAGAGGCCAAAAATAATTAAAAAATGAGTCCAAAGTAGTAATTATATATTCCATAATTAATTAACTATTGAGTCCAAAATAACTATGAGCCAGTTCTTTTATTTTTATTTATTTAAAATATTATTTGAGGAAGTCCTCAGGCCACTCAGAATGGATCATAGTCCTTCTTTTTAGCCTAACGTTTAAAATATTGAATTAAATTTTAAAGAAAAGAGAAAACTTTATGTAGACATCAGAGCACAAAAATGATTAAAGCAGAACAACATAATATAAATTTAATTTATAAAATATAAAGTTGATAGGTGGCTAAAGGTTATACGATTAACTAGATAATTGTATTTTTAAAATTTTCAAATAAGTTCTTGAACTTATTGTTTGGAACAGGAGAGTTTGTCAAGTAGTCATTTAAATCTTCTAATAGTTGCTGGTGATCCACTCGTTTTTGAAGGAATTTATTCAACAGTTGTTCAGATCTAGTTGATATCATGTCAATATTTAGACTCTTATGGATGGTATTGATCTTAGTTTTCAGTGGGAAGTATTTGATATGCCTGAGTATTTTGTTTTGCATTTTTTGTGCATCATTGATAATTTTTTGAGTTGAACTTGAAAGTGGGATGAATAAGTAGTCAGTTTGAGATCGGATATAGTTTCTAAATATTATTTTGCATAAAAAAGTAGAGTTGTAGAGTTTTAGACCTTTTATCTTACGAATTAAGTTAATTTTAGGCATAATTTTACGTCGTACATCTTCAAGATGTTTTTTGAAGTTGAGTTTTGGATCAAATTTGATGCCAAGAAAGGTTGGGAACGGATCTAGTGGGACCTTTTGGTCACCGATAGATAAATTGAGCTTATATTTTGATTCGTAGTTTGATCTGTAGCCGGCCGTAGTAAAAACGGTGTGAAAAGTTTTGTTGGTGTTGATAACAAGACCCCATCTTTCGCAATATTCTTTTATTCTGCTGATACCTGAATTGATTTTTTTTTCAATTACTCTTAAAGATTTACTGGAGTACCATATACACAAGTCGTCTGCAAACAAAGCTATACTAATTGTTTTTGGAATGACGTTAGCAATATCGCTAAAAAATACTGAGAAAAGAGTGGGTGATAAACAGCTACCTTGAGGGACTCCAGTTGAAATCCCGAACTCTTTTGAAAGTTGGTTTTTGACTGAAACTGTAAATTTCCTATTAGTCAGGAATTGTTTTATCCAATTGTAAATATAACTGTTTATTCCTAATTTTTTTAATTTGTATAGAATTCCTTCATGAGATGCTTTATCAAAGGCTTTTTCCAGATCAAAGAAAACTGAGCATGTGTACTGTTTTTTACTATACCCGTTTATTATTGCTTGGCTTAAGCGAAATATTTGATCCTGAGTGCTCATATTTGGTCTAAACCCAGACTGACATGGTGGAAATAAACCTTTGGACTCGATCCACTTGAGTAGCTTGTTGTTAATGATTTTTTCTAGAAGTTTAGATATACAGCTTAATAGTGAAATTGGTCTATATGAGTTCAGATCATCAGGTGGTTTACCTTTTTTATGAATCATAACTATTTTTGAAATTTTTAGTTGAGATGGAATGTGGCCAGTTTTTAATGTGGCGTTAAAAAAATTAAAGATGCGATTCAGCAGTTTATGGGGGCAGTTAGATAATATTTTATTGCTTACTTTGTCGAGACCAGGGGCAGATTTCTTGTTTGTTGAATTGAGCGCTTTGAAAAATTCGCTTCTTTTTATTACTGCTTCATTGAACTGATTGGGTAAATATATGTTTTGTGGAGGTATATTGATTTTGTGGACAGAGTTGAATATTTTGTGTAAGTTTGATCCAAAAGCGTTTGCAATTTGTTGATCATCATCTAAGACCTTGCCTTCCTCACTTCTGATCTTAATAAGATTCACAGTGGCTTCTTTTTCGGAGTTCTCAAAATTTTTTAAGGTTTTCCAACATTTAGCTTCGTTTTGTTTAAAATTGGTCAAGTCTTTAATTTTAACTGCACAGTCTTCAATTCATTCAGCTACACAAAAAGTTAAAAGAAAAAGAGGTAGACCTAAAAGAACTGGCTCATAGTTATTTTGGACTCAATAGTTAATTAATTATGGAATATATAATTACTACTTTGGACTCATTTTTTAATTATTTTTGGCCTCTAAAATTACCAAATAAGGGCTACGAAATTACTTAAACGTTATCAATTTTTATTTTAATATTTAATTATTTTTCAAATGAAATAAAAAAATCATATTTTGAGAAAATTAGTAAAGAAATTAATAAACAAATAACTATATAGCAGTTCTTTTAGGTCTACCTCTTTTTCTTTTAACTTTTTGTGTAGCTGAATGAATTGAAGACTGTGCAGTTGATTTAATCAAGTTATTTGCTTTCATATTCATCAGATTCATATTGTTGAATTGATCTTAAATTTAACTCACCACTTGTAATTCTGTCATGTTAAGGTTATATTTTAATTGTGTTTGGAAAAAAGAGATATGGAAAAAAAAAATTTTTTTTCTTTTATAGCATATTTAATTCTTTGTCCAGATCTTGTGGTATGGGAGCACCACTGGTAAGTACTAGGAGCTTCTTAAAAAAAGACCATCGTAAATGTATCAAAAGTGTTTCAAGGCCGGTTGAGAAAAAGGGAGGGTTTAAGATTAAGTACTAGGAAATTAATCTTAAATAAGCAAAATAAATGTTTCAAGGAATAATTTGGTTTATTTAATAAAAAATATAAAATTACGCTTTAATAAAAAAATAATATTGAAAAAAGACTTTTGTTGGAAATATGATTAGAAAAAATTGAGCTTTGTCTTGGTGGCAAATTTTGATTTTCGGGTCTCAATTTCCCAAGATTTTGACTTTTTGCGAAAATACTTCATTTCATTTCTGTGCTGATCGTGTAACATTGGTAAATATGATCTTGGTTCACAAAATTGGTCATGGTTTTCATAAAATATTTTGTATCCACCTTCTAAAAGGTAGATTTCGGGATAAAACAAATTTGGATAATTATATTTGTTGAGAGTGCGATCTCTTTCACGGAACTCTCTCATTAACCTGGGTCCTCGCTCGGCCGAGAATTCACAGTGAAAAACAATAATGACCGGTTTGCTGTTAGGTGATTGTGATAAAGCTTCTTTGAAAAGATTGTCCATGGTGTCTTTTTTTTCGTAAGCACTTTTGGCACCATTAATATGTCCACCATTATATTCATACGGGTATCTGGCATCTAAAACTACACATTTGCTAATTTTTTCATCATAAACCCCATTTAGTAGATCAGCCAAAGTCGATGAGTCAATTGATGCGAGATCGCTATGTCTACACTTGGACAATGTTGGCAAAGTATGCATACGACTCATGTCTCCAACTAATTTTTCACTTGGTTCATCCAAATTTTGACCAATCTGTCTTGTTATTGTCATCATTGATGAAGCACAACTGTTTGTACATTCATTTGTGTCTTCCAATTCTTCATACAAACAAATGGACATGTCGTTTTCAATAGATTTGAAGGAAAACGATTCATCCAAATTGGTCGCTTGACTTGAATCTTCATCATCTTCGCTTTGGTCTGAAAATCCGCACGAATTTCGATCGATTGGCCAATTTGATACTCCAATTGACATTGGTGAATCTTGAACCAAATCAATAGCCATCTTAAAACATGACCTCTTTATTGGTCGATTGGTTCCACGCAGAGAAAAAGGTGACTCGAAAGATAAATTTGACTTTATTGAATATTCTGGCGATTCCATTTCTTGAACTTGATCCAATTTAGTTTGCTTCTGAAAAAAATTTTAGATAACTCTATTTATACTTTTAGTGTACTTTTATTGTTACAAAATAATAATCACAACTAAACGATAAAATTAAAGGTATTAAATGTTTAGTATTAAAAAATATATGAAAATTGAAGGCAAATATTCCAATTAAATTATTATCTAATCACTTGATTAATTAATGCTCACTAGATTTTATTTGTTTACTTATTTTCTCGAGTCAACAAACTTTTTATACTACTCTAAATTTTATCTCTCTCTGTCAATAAAAAATACTTATCAATTACGGTACTTTTTACGTTACTTAGTCAAATTGTCAATTCATTTATCTTTTTTACTTACCTATTTTTTTTTCACTTTTAGATAAATGTGATAATTCTTTTTGATTTTTTTTTATTCAACAAATTTGGTTAATCATAATTCAACATTCATTAAGCTTTTACCAACTATCGGTTCATCTTTATTTTTTTTTATTTTAATGAAAAATAAAATAGGTTGATTGAAGTAGCTTTAGCTCGGAACAGATAATGCAAATAAGGACATTTATTTTTGATTATTATTTTTACAATTAGTCTTTTCGTTTTAAAAATTATTCAAAGAAATTATTAATTTAATTATATAACTAACAATTAAAAGATAATTCATTAAAACTTTTTAAAGGATTTATTTTAGATAATTTTTATTTTTGAAAATCTTTTAATTATTATTGTTACAATTAGTCATTTATTTTTAAAAATTATTCTATGAAATTATAAATTTAGTTATAAACTAACAATTAAGATAATTTATATAAACTTTTTAAAGGATTTATTTTAGATAATTTTATTTTTTAAAATCTTTATAATTATTGAAATTAAAGTTAGAATTTAAATGAAATTAAATAAAAATATATTTCTATAAAAAATTAAAATCTATTCTGGAGTCTTTCTGTCTTGATTCAATCCATCTGTATCATCTTGAATTATAAACAAATTTCTAAAGTCCGGAGCCCTAAATCTTGTACAAACTGATATCATTTCACATAAAACTGGATGTGCAATTAACTTGGAAAAAAGAGCCGAACTGGTGTTTCCTTCATCATTTACCTCATCAAATATAGTCTGAATTCTTTGCTTTAATTTTTAAAAAATAAATTAAATTTATCATATAAAACCATTTTTTATCAAAATTATTTACATGAGACATGAAATCTTCTGGATCTTCTGTTTGAGCAAAACGATGAGTGTCGCCGTGTTGTCTTTCTCCATGATGAAATACCCTATATAGTGCTTCAATAGTCACCATTTGATTATCCGGATATACTTCTGTCTGAGCAGATAAAAGATTCAAATTTTCATACTCTGGCCTATAATTTGGTAAAATTTTATTTTTTATCCTAAATTGAAAATACTAGTCTACGTGTTAAATGCGGGAACTTTCATGCTTAACTTGGGCTCTATTCTTGGCATAGGTAACTCTTGGGATAAACTAAGCGCTCTGAGAAATCCATCATACGGGTCAGACACTGCTGACATGTACAGCAACATAGTCTTGTAGTCCAACCTGTCCTCAGGCTGTGCATTAGGTTTGCCGGTAAAATTTGGTAAAGTTGGGGTCTTTGTAGCGAATAAATCGAACCAAAAATTGGTCAAATGAAAATGGCGATCGTACATGTGTGGATGCGCTGGATCTTCTGGTGTCAATGGTTTTTCTAAATGGAACCATAATGGAGTCTAAAGAAGAAATATGTTTATATTTTTTTATAAAATTTATCTTATAAATTAACCTGTAAAAATAATTCTTTGTTGATAAAACCAGTACTGTTTTTATCTAATGATCTGTATAGGAATAATTGATCAAGCAGCTGAGTTTGAGTTGGAAATGGCCAAGGTGATGATGCTGCTAAAAGCCAATGACGCCAATCTATAAATTCAGAACCACTTGACAGCATTTTTGCCAGAATATCTACCTGAAAAAACAAAAACAAAATTAATACAAATAAAAAATATGGTAATTTTCTTTCAAGCTAAACACCTGTTGAGAAGTCATACTCGACCACTGATCAGGTAAAATTTCTGTACCATAATTAAGCAAAATTAAATCATTGAATATATCAATAAAAGTTTTGATAGCGACCAGACCCTCCGGAGCAACTTGTTTAAATTGGTTGAATATTTTGTATAATGATTCAATGGTAAAGTGTTCCAGGGTGACACTTTCGATTGGATCTGCCCTAGGCGGAGGAGTAGGCGTCCTTAGTACCACAATATCATTATTTATATAAAACTCGTCTTGTTCCAAAACCAATTCTTTTTTAATTTTCTGCTTATTCTCAATGCAGTATTTGACATACGTGCATAAATGTTTAATTGATTCCATTTCTCGGATGAATCGGTCACCCAATTTATCATTCATTATCTTATATGTATCTTCTCCTTTTTGCTTTAGCTCATTAATTTTTTTATAAGCAATAGCCTTGATCAAGCTTAACCGAGATCTAAATAGCATCTCTTCTTTTTTCAATGCGGCTAAATATTCTTTTTTTATTCGTTCTTTGAAAGATTTGTTAGGATCTTCTTCTTGTTTTTTGAATTCAGGTGCTTAATTAAAACAATTAAAATTGATAAAAAAATTAAATTTTATGTATTTTTTCTGCTTTAATAAGGTGCTGGTAAAATGGTGTTTAAAGAAGCTCATCAGGGAATATTTAAATAATAAAGGAGATAAAAAAATATTAAAAATAATTTTAATTTGTGTCAAATTTTAATAAACAACTTTTTAGCTATTAAGTTATAAATTTTAATAAAATTTTTTTATTTTAAACAAATAAAGATATATTCAAAAATATTTAACATTTTCATTTTATATTTTATTCAAATACTTTTTATGTAAAGAAAAAAAAAAGATAAAATTTGACAAAAAAATAGATAAAGCACTGCTTTGGTACTTTAATTAAGTTAATTTTAAAAAAATTAAAGTAAAAGCAAATTTAGAGTAGGTAAAAAACCAAAAAGGTAGAAAAATAAAACATTGGTGAAACAAAATGATTATGTGAAAACCACACGTTTAGCAAATACTTACTACGCCGTCTTGGTACGCCTAAACCATCTAGATCCCTTAAACTTCTATCGCTATGCACCGAAAATGTATCAAAGTCTTATAGATTTAAGGAAGATAGTCAAGAAGTAGGAATTTTAATCAATAATTCATATAGAAAAGATTTAACCTACCTGGCTGTGGCTCCTCTTTTTTCGCTTTGCCTTTTCCTTTTGGAGAATCAGATTTTTTCTTGGCTGATGGAGTGCGAGCTTTTCCTTTTTTACCCTTTGGATCCTCAGCAACCGGAGCTGGTGCTGTTTCTTCAGTAGTTAATGCGGCAACCTCTGCATTCACAATGGAACTTATATAGGCCCAGGCTGTCTTGAAAGCATCGAAGATCAATTTCTCATCAGGATCTTCAGGTGGTGTTGGTGACAAATCATCAGCGCCTTTGACTTTTGGCTTTGACTTCTTGGGATCTTTGGCATCCTGAGAAGATGGGCGTCTTGGAACCAGTGGAATTCTTTGAAAAAAATTACTTTCTTTACTGGAAAATAGTTTTTATACTTTTTGCGCTCATCAGTATCGGGAGTTTTTTTGCCTTTTTTGGCTGCTGGTGTCTGCGCTGGCGCCTGAGCGGGCTTTTTGTTCACTGGACTTTTGGACTTGGGTGACTTGTTTCGCGGTGATTTATTCCTTGGTGACTTGTTTGGTGTTTGTTTTCCATCACTGTCAGTCTCATTTGTGGTTTTCTCAGCTGTTTCTTGTGAATCAAACGACTGGGTTACTGCCAACTCGTCCTCTGGATTTTTCAGCTTTATAAATAAAAATCTAATTACTTTCAAAGTCTTAATATTTTTATTTGTTTAGAAAAAAAAATATTAAAATTTTATTCTATGTGAGTTGATATTGTACCAAAATGGTACTTTAGCTACATTGAATTATTTTATATTAAATTTTCAGCTATTTAGATAATGGCTTAAGTATATTGAATAAATAAATTATTAAATTTTCATTAAAAAAACTTAATTTTATTTTTTTGTACCAATTTAAATAATTAAGCTTATTTTTGCTTAATATTGGACATCACTTGGCAAGATAACTTGCTCAAGTCATTTTTAATGTGAAGTATATCATCAACTTTCATAATAATAATCTAACTTTTTAATAAATTTTTAAATTTTAATTAAATTTTTTTGATATTAGCCAGCCTTAAATAATTTTTTTCAAATTTTTTTTTTTAATTTAAGTTATCTATCAAATAAACTGATAATGATATAATAGTAAAAATTTGAAGCTTCATAGACAATTTTTTCTATTTATAAAGAAAAAAATTAAATTGAAAAAAATCCTAATTACATCGATCAAAGGTAATCTTGGATACTCTTTAGGCCATTCATCGGGCATTGGCGTTTGCATGGTTTTGTAGTAGTCCTTGAGCATTCGAGATGTGTCCTGAAATCTGTCTAGCTCGGCCTGCATCATGGTGATATAATGATTGTTCAAGAAGCCAATTTTGTCTGGCAACCATCCATTGTTCATAATTTGTTCGCGTTCTTTCTCAGCCTCAAGTTTTTTATTGTCACAAATGTTCCACAAATGCTCCTTTAGGTCCTCGACTCGTTGATGCAATTCTGCTTTTACCTCTTCGTCATCTCTCATATCATCGGCTATTTTGTTGTATTCCTTTATAAAAGACTCCAGTTCTATTTGCTTTGTGTCCGGTCTTTTCAAAAAATCCTCAAAGTCTGTCTTGACCGAATGAAAGTAGCGTATAATTTGTTCGCGTTCTTTGCGGATTTTTCTGAACACAAATTTTGTATTGGAAATGTAGGAATTTTCCACCACATCCCAATGATCGCACAGAATTTTAGCCATACGCATGTCCACCTTTTCGCCAATATAAACATAATCGTTTGAACCAGGCTGTGGACTCTCGTCCTTAGGAGCTTCGGCGACTGGTTCCGGGTTAACTGGAGTGCTGGGCTTAGAGGATTTTTTCGACTTGGACTTGGGACTTGCGCTCTTTTTTGAGCCTTTTGGTGATCTGGATTTTTCTGGCGATTTTGATTTACTCTTTTTTTTGCCTTTAGCCGAGCCTTTTTGAGAAGCTTCCTCGGCTTTTTTTGCCTCCAAAGCCTGTGAAATTTATTTAATTAAAAAATTTATATAATTAAATTTAAAATATCACTTTTTTTGCCTCTTCTTCAGCGGCTTCAGCAGCTGCTTTGGCCTCTTCTTCCTTTTTCTTGGCCAACAAAGCCTCTTCTTCAGCCTTTTTCTTGTTCATCAAGTCTTCCATGGCTAATTTAGCCTCAGTTTCTTGCTTAAGTTTTCTTTCTCTCATCAAGTTAAACTCATTAATTTGATTTTGAATTTCGTCACTCAAATAAGCTCGGTCCATTTCGCTATTGGTCTCAACTTTGACCACAAAGCTGTAATTATCATAAAATCTCTTGATCGCCATCCACTCTGCCTCAAAAACAGTAATTCTGTGCTGAATTTGTTCCATATCATTTGACTGATCTTGGACTGGTTCGATAGTTTCAGTTTTGTTTAGGCCGGTGAATGAGCCTTCAGGTGGTGTTTTGAACTGAAGATGGTACAATCGTTCAGATATTGTTCCATCTAATTTTAAATTAATAGATAATAAGTCTATCTTAAAATTAAACTATCTTACAAAATCGGCCAACACTTCTCTGAAGGACAATTTCATCTGGTAAATCAAAGTAGACTATTAAATCAAGACCAGATTTGTGCTTGGGCTTAGGTGGATCAGGCTTTGGATTGGGTGCTAATATTGAGTCCGGCTTGGGCTTAAGAGGAACTTGGTTGTCTTCATCGAAGCCAGTCAGTGCCTTTTCCAGTATTTTAGCTTGCTGGATTGTATTGGGAAAACCATCTATTATAAAGCCTTTGTCTTGACTTAGAGTTTTTATCTTTTCAGCTAAAATATGCACTATTATTTCATCCGGAACTGGTTCACCATCTGTCAAAGACTGCAAGGCTAGCTGGCCCAATCGACGCAGCATCAAATTACTGCGATTCAAGTCATAGACAAATTGTTTTTCTTCCTCTTTTTTCTCTGGTACAGGTTCCACAGTCTCTTTATCTGTCTTTTTAGCTTTCTTGCCCTTTGCTAATGAAAAAATATTAACCAATGCCAAAACATTGACCAAGCTAAAGCTATTCACAATCGGCAATGAATGAGCTGATAGATTTAGGTTTTGTTTTTATTTAATAATTTAAAAAAAAATTAATAAATTGATTTTTTCTTAAATTATTATATAAATTAAATTTAATTATTAAAATTTATATTCTAATTTAAATCAAAGTATTTAAGTTATTGAAGAAAATAATTTTCATTAATTAGCTATTAAGCAATTCGCTTAAATACTTAAAATAATTTAATTGTTTTAATAATAAGTTAATATTAGATAAAATTTTTATGATTAATGTTCATGCATCATGCGTTAATTACTAATACTAATTTTTTTAATAAAGCAAAACAAATAAATATTTATGGCAAAAAGCTAGAATATGATATCCTACATTCTGGATCATCAAAATCCTCATTTTCAATTTCATCAACTGTTTCTGGTTTATAATTTTATAAAAAATTAAAAATATATATAAAATTTTACCACCAGGTTTAGTCACTGGCTTTGTTTCTACTTTTTCCGGTTCAGCTTCAACCTTGGTCTCTACCTTAGGCTCGGTCTCAGCTTCCTCTACATTCGGATTATTCCTGTATTCTTCTATTGCCTCATCAACTAACTCTTGTGGATACAAAACATGTATTCCCGTAACTATGAAAACAAAATTTGATCACTTGATTTTTTTTTAAATTAAACAAACTTTGCTGAACCAATTTGAGCGCAGAAGTTTTTCCGGCAAATGGTTTTCCTAGCAAAGCGGCCTTTAAAGGAAAATTGGGAAACAGTGGCTTTGGAGCTCCGGGCTGTTCTGGATAGCAAAGTTCATGCAATCTATGAATTATATGTCCGACTATTTTGTTCTCATGGTCAATATTTTCCAATTTCTCATCCAATTCCCACTCACCAATCATTTCTTTGTACTCGTTGAAGTCACAGTTATCCAAAAGCTCATGAGTGTCATCAGTCATCAATGCAGTGTCTGTATTAAACACCTTTTCTAGCTCCTTTTGATCTGATTTATGTTCATTTGGATAAAATGGTTTGCCTGCATGGAACATACTAAGCCAATCTCTCCAAATTTTAGGCGGTATGTAGTTATTGGTCAGCTCACGGTATTCACCAATTTTAAATGAAAAGTCCAGAATTTGGCTCAAAATCTCCGAGCACATCTCGTAGCGTTTTTTGTACTTGGTTTCGGCTCTTTCAGCTGCCATCAAATCGTAGATTTCTTTGTCTTTTCTAGCCTGATCTATGTAGTCCAATTTAGCCAGTCTAGCCAATTCTCTCTCTCGATCCAAAGCATTTTGGAACTCTTTTTCACGTCTCTCGAGTATTTCCCTCTCATTGGCAATTCTGTTCTCGCGTATGACATCTTTTTCGTGCCTAGCATGAAGAAGCTCGGCAGCGATCCGTCGCTCAAACTGGCTTTGACGAAGTAAATGAGCGACCAACGCTTCTTCTCGTCTTGATTCTTCCAGTGCCTCATTTGCTTTCAGCTGGTCAACCAGAACTTTTCGGCGTCTCTTTTCCCGCTCTTTGCGAGCGTGAGCATCTTCCTGCAAACGATTTCTTATCTTTGATATGTAATCATCATTTGACTTAGGGTTAATTAATTCTATTGGATCAAGAGCGTTCTGGACCTCGTTTGCGTCATCATATCCCCTTGTTTCTTCCATGTTTACTATGGTTATGTCATTTTCTGGCTGGTCCCTGTACTTTGACTTGAATCGTTTCTCAAAAGATTCTATTTCTTTTAGGGCTTTCTTAATTAAATTAAATTGATTAGATATTTTAAAGTTTTAAAAGTCTGGAAAAAACATTTTGAATTTATCTCTTTTAATTTTAGCACCATTAACTTATTAAGTTGCTAAAAAATGTACATGGTAAAAATATCTCTTTACTAACCAAGACATATGGTCGTGAATTATATAAAGAAATGTTAGTAATTATCTATTAAAAAGTTGCTTAAATACTTAAAACAATTTAATTGTTTTAATAATAAGTTATTATTAGATAATATTTTTACAATTTAAGTATTTTATATTTATTTGATTATTATTACTTATTTTTAATAGAATACTAAGCTCATCATTCACACACTCGGTCTGTACTACATTGGCAGCAGTGGTAAAGCTATTAGATTAATAGTGCAAAAAAACAACTTAGTATGAAGAGTGCTGAATAATTGCATTAGTGTTTGGTAAAAAAGATATTATAAACTTTTAAGCTGCCAAAAAATGTATTTAATGGTAAATAGATCTCTTTACCAATCAAGACTTATGGTTTTGAATTATATGAAGAAATTTTTTCAAAATATGCCGATTAAAAATATAATGCTATATAAAAATTAAAATTATATAATAAAATTTTAAGAAAATTCTTAATTAATTTTATTGTTACATAAGAATCTTAATTTACAAAATAATTTGTTCAAATTACCTCGCCTTCATTTCGTTCAAAAAGCTTAATTCGTTCCAAGACTGCTTCTTTTTTGAATTTTTGAGGAGTCTTTGGTATTTGGACAACCGCGGCTCTTTGCAAAAAAAAACAATTAGCACAAATAATTATCTAATTAAAATTTAAAAAGCTTCAAGATTCATAATCATGCCCATTTAAATCACATTTATAATCATGCATTTAAATTTTTATCTTTACTTACGACTGAGCTCGTATCTCGTCAAGTAAAAAGCTAATTTAGGAAAAAAAATTGATTATATATCAGGCTGGTTTTAGTTTGTTTAAAATATTAACACAAGTTTACTCATATCCCTAAAAAAAATTATCTAATCTAGTCTTGTAAACTTGAATTAAATGTTCTAGCCAATTTATCAACTTACTTGTACTCATTATCATTTAAGGATCTGGAGAAAATGTAAAAAAATTGGTGTATTAAGTCATAATTAGTGATTATTGGAAAAAAAAAAAGATAGATTACTTAATTCTGGCCAAAATTTCGGCCTGTTGCTGCCTGAACTCTTTGGACTTGTTTAATAAATAAGCCCGCTTGTTTTGTTGTTCGGTCTTCAAGTCCTCCTCCTGCTTAAACTTGGTATGAAATTCAGCTTGTTCCTTTTCTACTTTAAATTTATCATAGCGAGCACGAAGCATTTCCAAATTGAGATCGGTCTGGCGCGGCGTTTTAGCTTTCAAATTCTTGGGAAAAAATTTCTAAATTAAATTTATTAGTCTAAATTGAATACTTTTTGGTAAATTTTGGACTCCTGTTGTTCAAGTTTAACAGGTGCTGCTGGTCTCATTGTCTCCATTGCAGCGCCGGTCAAATTTCGTCTCTCTTTGTTGGTCAAAGCAATGTACATTTGGTAAAGTAGCTGGGTAGTGGTAGTATGCTTTTCTTGCATTATCTCCCTGGCAATGTTGGTGTTAAAGCTAATCTCCAGCAGGTTGATGGTAGGCTGGAGACGCATAAAGTTGTTTAGCTTTGAATTGGCATGTCTGGATTAGAAAAGCTTAAAAAATGTCTGTTTTTTGGCAATGAGAGGCTACTTGTTTTGGGAAAAGAATTCAAAGTCGTCCTGTAAGCCATGTTTGTGCAAAATTTCGCCAAGAAGAAATCCGTTCGAGAATCTTTCGGCTAAATTTTGCGGCTCTATGCGCTGAGATAGATTAATATCTTCATTTAGCCATCGGCATAAAATCTCTGTCATTGTATACCATTAAAATTATTTTCAAATTTATGTTTGGATCTACTAGTCGAAAATATAACAATTCAAAATTATTTAATGTTTCTATGGCAATTGAGATATGCTTGTAGAGCTATAACTTTTGAAAATTTAGTTATAGTTACAGTATAAAAAGAATATAAAAAAATCTTTTTGCATTTTCTCCAGTCTGTAATTTATTAGATGTAAAATTTATTTAAAAAAATTATTAATTATCCAATTAAATGATAAAATCAATTAATTTATTTAATTTTTTAAAATAAAAAAATATATATCCATTTAAATAATTAAAATTGTCTTTAAATAAATCAAATAATGATTCGATAATTAGAAAAAAAAATTTTTTTTATTTACGGCAAGTTTATTTTTAAAAAAAAGTCAATTAAAAAATATTTTATAAAAATGTCTAATAACAAAGTATAAATAGTTATCTTCTTTTGCTAGTAAATTCTGGTCTATCATGAATATAAAAAATAAATTCCAAGAGTAAATTTACGTGAGCAGCGTCTACTTGGTGCAATATCTGAACCAGATTGTTATCCATGGACTCTAAAATGGTCGAATCATTAACTAAATGGCCGTGCATACCAAGACAATAGCCCACTTGATCTTTGTTAATTTCTACGCGAACACCGAGCCGAAAAGGCTCGAAATCTTTACCAGACACAAAATTTTGATAAATTGCCAATAGATTGCTCAGCAAAGGACTCAATGCCACACAGCATCCTGATGAAAAAATTTCTATAAATTTCTGCAAATTAAAACTAGATTCATCTAATTGAGCCTCCTCATCAGCCTTGATTAGGTATATTTGGCTCCATTTAATCGCCTTTGATCCTTTTGGCTCCTTGTAATCGATGCTGTTTGCCAAGCGAAGATTTTTGACACCTTGTAAGCATCGTTTGTCTATTATGCTGTACACATTCCGGCTCAAGTGATTATCCTCACTCACCCATTCAATATTGATCACATGATCTGGCTGAAATTTGGAACACTCGATGCGAAATGGCTGCATGGATCGCAGTGCTTGTTTCAAGTGACCCATTGTCTCATAATCAATGTGAACCATCAATCCGTCCTCAATAACAGTGTGCTTGGCATTTTGGGTGGCATTTTTTTTAAAGGCACCATTAAACACAACAAAACAAGCACCTGTTTTTTGACCATCTTTGGTACTAAAGTCAACTTTTTTGGATGAATAAGAATCTAAATTTTCATTTTCAGCAGCAGTTAGATAAGAATTAACCTGTTCATTAATTTGCAAAGAGGCAAAACTGAACACATAATCATTAGAAGTTAACAATGACTTGACTAATAGATCATATTGGGACTCAGGTATTGAAATTAGAGTATTTAATTCATTTAAAACAATACTAATTCCATCAATTTGTGGAATGGTGTACTGAAAATTGCGGATGTCACTCAGTAAGCTCATAATGCTGTGTCCGATCTCGCCATAGACTGGCTTGCGTTCATGTTCGCTGACAATCGGACACGGATACGACTCGAATTGTTCTCCGAGTCGGAGCATTAACCTAAGTGGAAACAACTTAGCCCAAGGA
Source organism: Brachionus rotundiformis (assembly GCA_016802295.1). Taxonomy (NCBI): domain Eukaryota; kingdom Metazoa; phylum Rotifera; class Eurotatoria; order Ploima; family Brachionidae; genus Brachionus; species Brachionus rotundiformis. The sequence continues at coordinate 406,843 of JAESIW010000071.1, forward strand.
ACTTCCCATTTTTGAATCAAATAGCCGATTAAGTAGGGCTCTTGTGGAAGAAGGTTTTCAATTTTTGTCAAGCTTCTGTCCATGTGCATCTTGGTCGGCCGGAAATATAAAAAAGCTGAATTGTTTTTATTGTCCAGCAGAGTGGTGTGAGAAGCAGCCTTTTTTCCAGAATGGTGGGTGAGAATGTCGGCATAATACTTTTCATTTTCAAAATTGTACAAAATGTGGTTCATATAGGAAAAGCGATGGCCTTTGGAAGATTTGTCAAAAATGTCCATTATGTGATAGATAATTTGTCTTGGAACTTGTTTAAAATCTGGCTCTAGCGGCTTCAATATCAGCACAAGCTCATCTTGGGCGTTGACGCACATGCCATTCGTCACATATATCCAACATTTACCATAATTATTTACTTAATGTTTAATAATACATTATTTGAACATGAATAGATTTTTTTATCTTTAAACAATTACTTTCTCTCACAGTCACATAAACTCTCAAGTTGGCCATAGGTTTAAATGTGATATAATTTTCATCTTGACTATCTGTTAAATAAACAATTAAATATTTTATAAAAATTTGTTCTTTTCGGGTTTTATTTTTTTTAAATTAAAAAATAAAATAATAAAATGAAAAAAAAACATCTATATCAAAACAAATTAAAATTGGCTAATAATAGGAAAATTTTATATATAAAATTGTTTAAACATGGATTATAATAGAGGAAATTTTATTATTTTTAAAATAAAGTTATTCTCAATTCTTGACGCAGTATAAATTGAATAATAGACCTTGAAAATAGTCTATTATATAGAGAATTCTCTAAAATTTTTAATTAAAATTTAAGAAGAAATTAAAAAGCACTTAGATGGCTACTACCAACAAATTAGACTATTTAACTAGTATACTAGCAAGAATGTTCAGTCTGTTTGCCAGAGAAATTTTCAACTTAACCAAAATTTTCTCAGAAAATCAATATCTTACTGTTTAAACATTACACTTACATTCTAATAATTTAATAATTGCTTTACATTCATCAAAATAGGCATCGGAGGCGTCTAGTAAAGTATCTTGAGAAAAAAAATGTTTAGGTGATTTAAAAGCTTTTCTCAACTGAATACTTGAGAAAAGTAATTAAGCTATTTAGATTACCTAAATTTAAATTTTCACTCTGCAATGATGATTGACCAGGAAACAAGCCGTCTGAGAATCGAACACTTTTGCGTTTATTTGAACTGGTTTTATCTTAAATTATAAAAATAAATTTTAGATAAACATTACAAAATAAAACTATAAATAAAATATGAGAAGGTAAGGTCTTTATTTATCAAAATAAGCGATTTAGAAATCATATTAAATTTATTCTAATTGAATATTTTCTTAAGATTTAAATTTTAGATTTTTTTCGAAAAATTTAAGAATATAAAGCTCATGTCAAGTATTTTCTTAATAAGAAAAAAATATATTTTAACTAATGAATAATTTATCAGAATACTATTCTGGATACGGCCGCAGCGGAGACAATCAGAAGCTCATGGAAAAGCAATCTAAGTTGAGGGTTTGGAAAAAGCTGCACAGTCCGGACCACCTTGTCCGCGACCCACACAACCCATTCCGGATGATCTATAATCATCAGCCACCCGATTTACTAATGAAAGAGGTAATATTTATTTATATAAATACTAAAGACACAATTTAAAGTTTTTATAAAAACAAAAAGTTAGCTTCATTAGAAGCCTTTAAGGCATTTAAGCTTTTAAAACCAAAAACATATTATTTTTGATTAAATTAGTTATCTTCTAAAGTGATAGTTGATTAATTTTTTTTCTAAAAAATGAATGTCAAATTATAAACAATTAATAAATAAAAACAAATTATTTTTTGTAAAAAATCGAATTATTTAGCAGGAAATTACGCAATGAATAAAACAATAAAAAATAATTCTTATAAAAATAGAAACAAGTTGTCATGGAGTCTTGGTAAATAACTTGCATTTCAGAATCTAACAGGATTCTAAGTGCTGGATTCACAAATAATAAAGAATAATAAAAAGTATTTTTGCATGTCCTATACTATTAAAAAGTGTTCTTAATTGAGAAAAGTTGTGTAACCTGGGCTCAAATGATAGGCATTAATAATCATGATTCAAATTTTATATTGTTTTATTTTTATTATTATTTTTTTTTGTTGCCATACAGTTTTCGTTCATAAATTTGCTTCGCTGTCGTGCTCAGATTTGATCGCATTTTTTTAATATAAAATTATTATTTAATTATATTTAGTGCTAAGTACGAAGCTATTTGCTTGTAACTGAAGTCGATTTATCAAGATAATTTAGATTTAATAAAAAAGAAAAAATTAATAAATTTTTCATTTAAAACCCCAATAAACTTGAATTGATTTTACAAATTAAAATTAAGGTAAAAATTTTAATTAATTTTTGTGTCGTTTTTATTTTCTCATATTAAATTAATGTTAACAATTTTAAATAGTTAAATTTTTTGATTAACTTAAGAAAAAACTATTAAATTTTCTAATTATTTTAAAAAGTCAATTACTTGTCCTTCATTTAAACATTTTTGGACTAAAATAAAATTTTCGCTTAATTTAAAATTTAAAATTTTCCAAATATCCACATTTTAAAGAAAAGTAGATATTTTATTTCACGAAATTTCGATTAGTCAGATTTAAATTGGCGCAATTAAACAAGCATTCCAGAATTTTCCAGAGCGACAAACATTTGCATTTTAAAGTCAAACAATTTTGTTAGTCTCGAGTTTCTGGAAAGGCTCTGGAAGGAGAAAATCATAGAAAAAAGCCTAATTTAATTAAGTTTATGCATTTATGAAGCCGATCAAGCTAATTTATAATTTACATTTTCATTTAACTTAAGATAATATTTACTTTACGTGAAAATTTGTTTTTTTTGTTTTTTCTTTGATGCTTAGATACACTTTTGTTTAGCCGATAAAGAGAAAAAAAGTTGGAAATTTTATTTTATAAAATATTTTAAATTGATTTATTATAATATGTCCCTACCTTTTTCTGAGTATTACCGTAACAGCCCCAATAAGGTATCAAATCTGTCTTAATAATTAAATCTACTAATTAATTAATTTAAAAAAAGAAAATAAAAAAATTTTCTAAATTATTTATTTAAGCAAATGGCGCGTCGAATGGACAGAAAAGTTATAAAGCTTGAGGCTGCCTATGGATCGGAGAGACAGTTTATAGTGGTTACCAGAAGCCAAGATTTGGTAGTGCGTGATTTGATGGAAGATGTTCAAAAGACGTTCAAAATTCCCATGAGTGAACAAGTCATATTTCACAAAGGAACCAATTTGTGTGACTTTCCAACTGAAACATTGGAACATTTGGGAGTAGAAAACAACCATCCAATTCGGGTGACGCGTGATTCTGAATTACCTATGCGTACTGCTCGATCACGCGAGATCCAAGCTGGACTTGAGTCAAGTAACATGTTCTCAGCTCCTAACCAAGTTAGTTCTTTTACAATAAACCAAGAAGTACCAACTAATCATGCTAGCCAAAGCTATCAGCAAATGCTGAAGTATTTTCTTAATTATTTTAATTCATTTTTTTTTTATTATTAAACAATTTAATAGTCAAAACCTGGACAGAAATAATGTGGTTCTAAAGCTTTATGCATCATTTGGTTCCGAGCGGGAATACATTTTGGTAAATGGCAAAAAGCCATTGACAGTGAGCGATTTGAAACGGGAAATTCAACGAGTTTTCAAAATACCACCCGAACAGCAGTGTATTGTGTTCAAAGGCTACAATATCCATGAGTATTTGGATGAAGCTCCATTGGAAGCATTCGGCTTGGAGAACAACAGTCCATTATCGGTATGGCCCAAAGGAAACAATAATATACCAGATATTAGGCTTCCCAGAGGCGCTACACCACCGCCACAACCTGACATATTTTCGCCCAGAATTCCTCAACAACCAGGAAACCTGTCAAGTCGCTTTACTGGCGAGAACCCTTCCGAAATTTTGAAAATAGAGGTCCAGCACGGATCCGACAGACACATGATCTTGCTCAAGGGCCAAAATAAAACTTTGACTGTTCTTGATCTTCAAAACGAGCTCGAAAAAATGACATCAGTTCCTGTAAGAGATCAAAAATTGTTCTTCAAAGCTCAAGAACTTAACACCATGCCGTTCAGAACCCTAAGAGAATGTGAACTTGAAAACAACAGTCTTGTAAAACTGGTCGGCGAGCCTTCCAAAGTAAGATATTCGAATTACTTTGGCCGTTTAGCTTTGCCAGCACAAAATAACCTGCAAAATGGCCAACCTATTCCCAATCAACAACAACCACCACAACAACAAATCTATCAACCAAATTTTAACCAAGCTTATCAGCCCAATTTGTACCAACAAGGTTTTCAACAGCCACAGCAACAACAACAAAATCCATTCGGGCAACAACACCAACCATTTGGTCAATCACAACAAAACTTTGGATACGCTCCAAATTATTAAAATTTAGCGTACTTAAAGCTTGTAATAAAATCGCATATTTTTAAAAATCATCACTTAAATGCTCCGAATATTATTTTTTTAAATTTAAGCGAAAAAAAAATAAACATAATGCTTTTCTTTTTTTTAATTAATTAAAATATATAAATAAACTAATAAATATTTCTTTTTATTATTTTCTACAAGATCCCAGTCTTGTTGTCAATTTCTGCTACAAATTTTAATTTTTGATAGTTTGACCACGCAATAATTACCAGCTCAATTTAAGTATGTGGATCGTAATGATGAAATTAAAGTTCCAAATAATCTCTTTACCATAAATTAATATATTTTCCTGAAAACAATATCCTAGCTTAAATATTTTATTGTTTTTTGTTTATAATAAATTCCAAAATATGGAATTTTATCTTTACCAAAAATTGTTTTTAAGTAAATCGAATAAATTTTAGAAATAAAAAATATCTTTTTTTCTCTTTGAAAACCAAGTTCAAACTTATTTTAAAACAGATAAAAATATTAAAAAATTTATTTACCAGCAGACTCGGATTCAGCAATTTCAGAAGATCTACTCTTTTTTAAAACAGATACAATAGGGACACTGTTTTCGATTTGATTTATTTTTTCCTTTAATTCATTCACTTTCTTTATTGTCCTAAAACAAACTACACAAACTCTGTATAATTCATTCTTGTTTGACTCTTTGGCAAACTCGTTATTGTTAAGCTTGTATGGAAGCTCTAGTTTGTCATTGCAGCACGATGAACAGAAAATTAGACCACAAGCTCGGCAATGATGGCGCCTTTTGCGAAAAGTAAACTTTAAACCACATTTTAAACAGCTATCGGCCTCTGAATCTGGCAACCAAACTGGTGCTTGTAGACCTAAGATCTTTTCACTATCTGATAGTTGATCCCATTCGGATCTGTAGTCGACAACTTCGATTGAAATGGCTGGCTGAGATGATTGAGATTTGTTTTTAGATTCTTCTTCAGATGTTTGGACAATTGGTTCACAGCTTGGTTCACACATATCCAAAAGCTCTGAAGGTGTTTGATAGTGAAGTTGTTGTTCAAAATTTTCTTTCTTTTCCAAGTCAGAACTGGTTTCTATTTCAACTTTGGATTTTTTTTCGTCCAATTCAGCCTCAATTTGTGAAATCAAGCCTTCCAATATGTCTCTTAAAATACTTTCATCTTTTTCTAATTCAATTTGCCGATTATACTCGGCCTCTTCGGCTTTTTAAAATTTTTAAATTAAATCTAAAAGTAATTTAGAGTACCATCAAGTTTTTCAAGCTCGTCCAAAGCTTTGTCCAAATCGAATTCAAAAGATTCCATTTCATTTACATATGATAGATATATTTTATCTATTTTAAATCAAAAATAAAATTATTTTAAAATTTTGAATTTATAATGTTGTTCTATAACATTAGGAGGTAAAACTTTTCCAACATAACATTAATAATAAACCTAAATTGTCTTGAATTTGGTTCACAATTGTAGCCATAAAGGTTTCATATTGTTGGACTATATTTTTCAGTTTTTCTTTGAATTTAGATTCTTAAATTTATCTATTTTGGTCTCTAAATTTAATATCAATTCAATTTGATCAGATAATTATTAATGGGCTTGTATATTTTTTAATTTTTGTTAGCTGTGTTAACCATAACCATAATAAATTTAATTTTGAAACTATATTTTTGCTGATAATTTTTGACAATTTTGAAAATATGATAACAAAATAGATTGTATAAGTTATACGCAAGCATTTATCAAATGATCATATTTCATTTCAAATTTTTTATCTTAGGATAAATGTATATTAGTTAATTTTACAAATTTTGAATTAATAATTATAGAGTAGACAGTATGATTATTAATTTTCATCTTAATTAGATTAAATTTAAAGTAAAAATATACTTTTTTCTAGTAAAGTAGCAAAAATAAAGCTTGTAAACAAGAGAATAAAAAACTTTTATTGATTTCTTATAATTTATAAATATTGTATAAAATTATTTAAGATATATAGACAAAAACACTGCGCCAATAATGATCACTACTATAATTAAAAGGATGATAAACAAATACATTCTTTTTCTTCTTGCTTTGGACTTTGGAAAAAAAGATTACTGATAGAATTAAATTTTTGTTTCCAAATTTTACTTTGTTCTTGACAGCTTGGGTTAGTTCATCTTTGGCATTCATGACCAGAAGTTCTGTATTATTAATATTACTCTCGATTGTATCTTAATAGGCAACAAATTAAAATTGAAAAATTATTCTTAATTAATTCAATTATTTCCCAATACCGATGGTTTCCTGTTGATCATTCACAATTACAGCCAAATCTTTAAACATTGAGTTTAGGTCAATTATATCTGATTCCAATTGATGAATTTGGTTCTCTCTGTCTTTAACCAGCTGAAACTCTTGCTCGTTTTTGATTTGAACATTTATCTGATCCGTGCTTCGACCAAAATTTGACTCCATTACTTCATTCTGAAACATGACCTGGTGTTGCTCGGGGAGCTCACTTTGTCTCTCTTTCCTAAGCGATGACTCAGTTACTTTTTGGAATTTTTGAATTGTTTTTATCAACTCATCGCCAAAACGCTCTTTCTGTATTTTCAGCTCACCCTAATTTAAAAATTAGCTTAGATAATTTTTTTGTCAAATATTACCAAATTGGAATTTGGTATAGAGTTAAGCTCTTTTAAATTTTTCTTGGCATTTTCGGCAATTTCTTTAGAATTTTGTTGAATTTCGGCCCTAAATTAAATAAAAAATATAATTATTTATTTTTATTTATAATTTTTTAATTATACAAATTTTTGCGTAAATCATTGGAATCCTTGGATGTGCCGATTTGGTTTGACAGACTTTCAATCTTGCTGACTAAAAATTTATAAATTATAGATTTTCGCTCGATTATTTCACTTTACCTGATTGATTTAGCTTTTGGATATTCGAACGCAAATTTTGGATCAATTCAGTTGCCATTATTTGGTATTAAAACACTTTAATCTTAATATTAATTTGAGTTCACGAGAAAATTAAAATGATAAAACATTCATTATTTAAACATAAAATATGTTTGTTTTTTTTTCTTAATATATTAATCACCAAAAATAATTTTATTATAAAAAATTATTTCAGACAAAATTTTGAGACATGTTATTAAAAAATTTATTTTTTTTTTAATTTTATAAATATATATTTTTTTAATAATTAAAAAAGTTTTAAAATTTAAAAAAATTTATTTAATTTAAAAAAAAAATTCGTACAACTGATTGTTAATATTTATAAAAAATTTTTTGATTTGACTAAAATGAATAAAATTAATTTAAAAACATTGAATTGAAAATAAAATTTAAAATTTATCTGGGCCATGTAAGATAATTGTCATCGTTTTCGTCGTCACTGGAATCTAAATTTTGAATTGTGTTCTCCCTCTTGAAAATCATAGCTTGCTTTATTACGGAATCAATGGCACTGTACCTGCGCAGCATAATTGGTATTGTATTTTCAGGATGATCAACCTTGTCTTCCAAAGTTGGGCTGAGCTCAAGCTTGTTAAACACAGTGTCCCAATAGGACAGTTTAGTCCATTCTGGAAACCAGTCAAACTTTTGCAGTTTAACGGGCAGCGAATTGATAGAGTACCTTCTAATAACAAGCAGGATGGCGTAAAGCATTAGTCCAAGCAAAATTGGGATAAAAAATACAGCCAGTCCAATCCAATTTGGTATCAATGCCAGACCAAGAATAAATGTTGGTATGATAACATAGCACATGAATGCATACACGTACAGAAACCACTTATATTCCAAGATAATGTCGCCTAGTTTTCTGGACAACTTTTTGGGAAATCTCATCACTGGCAAAGGCAGCCACATTAGTACTCCAAAAAGGTTGAACAATGTATTCACTATAGCTAGCTGCATTGATTTTTTTATGGCATATGCTGGTTGAGTTAGTGCGCTCAGAACTCCTGTTACTGTTGTTCCAATATTTGAGCCTAAAGTCATTACATACACTCTATGCAACGATACCATTCCAACTCCGCACAATGGTACCAAAGTAGCTGTGATTATGTTCGAACTTTGAACTATAAGAGTCAAAAAGAAGGCAAACAAAAATAGTATAACTTGTGTGAACCATTTCATTTTACCAGGCAACGAGGCGTTTACTGCACTGCGCACGCCACGAGCTATTGGTCCAACAATGAACATGCTGAGTATTTTTACAATGCCAAATAAACATGCAGTAAGTATTATCAATGAAAAAATGATAAAAAACATTCCTGTAAATCCGTCACCAATATGTTCTATCATTGGCATAGTCAAATAATCGCATTGGTTACACTCAGTACCATTAATTGTACCATTATCTGAATCCAAATAGCCACAACACCTTGTCGCAATCTCTGTATTATTTGAACCATATTGTATCGCCTCGATGCTTGTTTCGTTCAATTTAATGAACAAATCGCTCACAGGACGCAGAATTTCTTCTATAAAATTTGCTTTTTTCAAGTCGTCGACATTTTCTGGAATTAGTTTGGTCAATTTTTTGGACAAAACTTGCAAAAAGTCACATGTTATATCAAGGAATAGAAGAATGGCAGTTGTTAGATAGTTGAACATGTCATTTAACGTTGCAGCGCTGAATGCTCGCCTAAATTCGACCGGATCTCCGGAAAGAGTCAAAGCGACCAATGAGTTGGTCACACATGTTCCGATATTTGAGCCCATAATGATCGGAATTGCCTTCTTAGCTGAAGGAATTATGCCTGCGCCTACCATTGTCACCACAATTGAAGTTGTAGCTGTTGCACTTTGAAGCACTGCGGTTACCAATATGCCAACTGAGAGGGCCGCCAACGGATTGCAAAGTAAAAATTGTATCACATGGTTTGCTTTAAGAGCATATGGAGACACCAATGTGAAGCCAATTGTCAAAAAATTTAATGATAGTAAAAAAATGTAAAGAGACAAGATTAAAAATATTATTTTAATAGATGATAAAATAATAAAGTTGAGCTTTTCTTTTCTAGTATAAACATTCCATGGACGATCGGACTCGTCCTCTTCTTCTTCTTGGGCCACTTTTTTCAACGATTCATACTCGTTGTCCATTTGAATCACTTTGGCATATCTGTACGAAGCCGCATTTTTTTGGTAATTGGACATTTTAACAAAATTTTAATTTAAATGATTCACAAATAAAATTAGATTGAAGCTTTAAGTAGAAACTTTAGCTTTATGAGACACAAGGGTGTTTAAAGCATGCTTATTTTTTCTTAATTTTAATTAAGAATACAGAGAGCTCTCATAGTATTACCAATTTTTGTTTAATTTAAAAGCTTTTTAAAATATTTAATATGTCCATAATAGAAATAAAAATGTGATTTTATCAAACAATTGCTCTATATTTTTGATCTTAACTTCTCAAAGTTTACTTTAATTTTAATAATTTAAAATTTAACTTATTTTAAAAATTTTTAAAAAGGATTTTAAATAAAAATTTTCAAGCAAAAAACAAATTAATTTTTATTTTCTTAATTTTATTGATTAATACCAATCTTTTGGAAACATATTGTTTTATTAACGAATTAAACACATAATAACTAATGGATTAGAGACAAAAAAAAATTCTATAAACTTAAAAATAATTTTGTTCCATTTGGCAACTTCTAGTCGGACTTGACTGCTCTAGATCCATTCACAGAGACATAGTGGAACACGACCACGAGCAAAAATATTGAAACTCCAAGCACATTGGAAAATATGGCCAATTGAACGTCGGTGATCATCGTGTTGGCGATTTTTGTTCTTTATCTATTTCTAAAAACGGTAAATGTATTCAGTTTATATTAAAATATAAAAATTTTCAAAACAAAATTTTAATTTAGCTCTAGATGACACGCCATCAATTCAAATATTAGCTATATATTTGATTTAGTGACTTAGGCCCTCTAAATTGTCTTACTTTTTATCAAAATTAAAATTTACTTTTTTCTAGATTTGGTCCAATTTTGACATTTACCGGAACAATTAAATTTAATATAGATAAAATGGTAGAATACATATAATTATCAATAAATTAGAAAAATGTATAAACTAGATAATATTAAGTGCAGGAAGTTAAATATATTTTTAATTTTGATAGAAATAAAATAATTCAGAAAATCATTTTTTTTAATTCAACTAATTAACTTTTGAAATGAGTCGTACGACTTTTTTGGTATTTTTTTCAGTATTTTATATTGCCAGACTAGAGTACCAGAACCAGACAGTTTTGACATTGTATGAATCTGTTCAAAATATGGCATTGACCAAACTGCCGATGTTTAGTCCAAAGCGTGGATTTTTTGGCGGACCGCAGTCTTTGTCCATCTTGATGAACTTCGATCCGGATGGAACCTCATCGGTTCATCTAATTAACAACGTAAATGGTGTGCACTGGTCCGACACTGGCAATTGTAAGCATGGTCAAATGTACGACCCGATAGTTGGATGTCGGGAGATTTTTTGTATGGAAGGGTACATACTTAGCTCAACTGGTTGCATTCCTGATCCAAATTTCAACAAAAACAACACAGATAACCACATCAAAACATCATCCAGAATGTACATCGAGCTTACACTCTCTCATGAACTTTGTCAACTGGAACTTCTGAATCATACCAACTGTTCACAGTCTTATTTGACTAATAATGAAAATTTTTATCTTAATTTTAAAAATTTTATATCAAAAATTCTTGATATAAATATAAGCCGCATCGATCAATTTAAAATAGGCTCTCATAAGCTTAGTAAAACAAATAAGGATATAAATGGTACAAATTTTATTATTTTAAGTGAATTAATTCGAATTGATTTTTTACTTTTGGAAAAACATAATCCAAAAGAAAAAGAGACTATTCAGCTCTATTTTACCCTAATAGTTATTGCCATTGAACAATTTACCCTTAAATTTCAAAACTCGCTGATCAAATTTACCAATGTCATCGAGATTAATAAGACCAACTACTCTGGCTGGTGTGGGGACAAAAACGAAAACAAGACTTATATATCAAATGATTTTCGCATTCTGGTCTCATTTGAACCATCAAGGACATATTTTGTGTACACCAACTCAACCAATCGGTTCTATGGACCTGGATTTTTTTACCTAACACTTCTATATCGTACCAAGGTTGAAGAAAAACTAAAAGACCAGAGCAAAAAAAATGAACATACATATGAGAATATACACAATCATCATCAGGAACCATGGTTCACAGATTTCAGCAAGTTGAACTATTCAGATGTGACTGATTTGATCATAGATAGGAACAATTTAGCACTTGATATATCATCTATATTGACAGTGTGTGACAGAGCGGCTAAAATTAGAGTAAACTGTGACAATTTTACCATATACCGTGCCAAGTTATGCGAGTTTACCTACCATGAACACAATCGGTCATTTTGCTGGCTAATGTTCAGGAACAAGTGCTATTCTATTGATGAATATGAGTTTGACTTGAAAGAACCAGACAAATACATCCGCATTTGCCAATACATACCAAACAATACTGCCCATAGTCAAATATTAGGATACATGATGACGTCTACAGTGCCTACATTGACTTATAAAATATCCAGTTGGTTTTCTCTAATTGCAAATGTTATCTCTCTATTCTGCATGATATTGACACTGATTACATATGGTTTATTTCGTGATTTGCGAAATATACCAGGATGGAACTTGATTAATTTAACATTGGCTCTGAGCATAGCTCAGTTTTCATTCTTTATGGGCTCTTTTTTCAGCCATTTGAACATTGCTTGTTTCCTGAATGCAATCCTGACCCATTATGGTTTCTTGGCATCATTTTTTTGGATGAATGTGATGGCATTTGATTTGTATAGAAATTTTCGTCTCAAGGCGTCTCATATTTTGCTCCAGTCGCAAAAAGTGTCCGACAGATTGCCCAAGTATGCGCTGTATGCATGGTTAAGTCCTTTGAGCATAGTCTTATCAGCAGTAATTTTAGACCTGAGTGTTCAAAAGCCGATCTATGATGTGCCATTTAGACCGTGCTATGCTCTCTACTTACCAGGCTGTGATATGATCAAGAATATATTGAATACTAAAGGTATCTGTCCTAGATCGGATGACATCTTGTCCAAATCTTGCTGGATTCAAAATGGTCGAGCCAATTTGGTATTTTTTGGTATCCCAATTGGACTCATTATATTCGTAAATGGAGTGTATTATTTCCTGACAGTGTTCAGCATAAGGAGACAAAAGCGCAGGAACACATTGAGACGCTTTTCCAAGAACAGGCTGCCAGGAGATGTAGAACTGAAGTTTTATATTCAGATAGCGTGCATTATGGGATTTACTTGGATCAGTGGGTTCTTATTGTCAAATATAAACGAGAGAAACTTCTTGTACGCATTTTTTACCTATTTTTTCATATTGTGTAATGGCTTTACAGGAAGTTTTATATTTGTAGCATTTATTTGTAGAAAAAATGTAGCTGATATGTATTTGAATTTGTTGAAGGTACAAGTGAATGATGGTAAGATAAATGACCAAAAGAAAAAGTGCTACAATATATCAGTTGATACATTAGCAAGCTCGATTGAGGAAAATAAAACAAACTTTAACAATTCGTTTGTGTCTAATAAATATTGAATGTTTGTATAAGATGTTATCATTAATTATTGTAAACTTTTATAGATTTGAAAATTATATTTTTATTTAAATAAAAAAAAAATTCAGTTTTTATTTTGAATGATAGTCAATTGACGTCTTATAAAGTTAAAAACTTTATAAATTAAAAATTAAAAGCAATTTTTTATTCAATTTATTTAGAATATAAATTAAAGTTTTTCTTCCTAATGAAATAAAATAATCAAATTAAAACAAATAAACTTCGTTATTTAATTTCGGAATAATTTTAACACAATTATTTAGCACTTTTAAATTTTATTAAATTTTTCATCAACTAATAAATAATTTATTGTAAAGCAAGAACAACAATAGACAAAATATCCAAACTTATGGTGTTCAAAGATGACAATATATTAATAATATATAAATTAAGCAAATGAAGAAAAATCAGGCAATATATTTGGCAATTTGTCATTGAAGTCTGCGGAGGATTTTAATTGTTTAATAAAATAATATTTTACTGGTAACATGGTAACGAAAAGAGGTGAAGATAAACTGGCTAGCTGTTTACCAAATATTTTAAATTAAAAGAGTTTAAGTTAAGACTTTTTCTGCAAATAAAAAAGTCGCTTGGTTCTGGTTCCAAACTAAATAGACTAAATAATTGTCAAGTTCTTAGCCAATTTAAACTAATCGAATGAGTTTGTGGTACTTTGCCAAAGTGTGGTTTTTAAAGCAATTTTTATTTTTCATATTAATTTATATTTATTTAAATTATCAAATTTAAATTATATTGAATAATTTTGACAAGTCATTAATTTCGACATAGTGATGCATTTTAAATGCACATATTAAAAGTTTAAAAATAATAATAATTCAAAAATTTAACAAAATAATATACTTGTACATTTATTTTTTTATAAACGTAGTAAAAATATCTAAAATAAACATTCAAACGACCGAGACCTTAAAATAATCTTAAAGCGCCAACAATACAAAAAATGTTTGTTTTTTATTAATAGAATAATATATATATATATTTAGATACTTTTGATATTTTATTTATCTAAATTTTAATTTTGACATAAAATGACCAATACTGCATCTTCAAATTTTGGATGGGAAGTTGCCGGTGGCAAAAAAGCCACCAAAAAAGCAGATCCAAATCCAAAACCAAAAACTAAAAAAGATTCTTCAACAATTGACATTGCACCACCAATTCAGACTACTTCGTCCATTTATGACTTAATTCGAGAATCTGATGATGAAGAGATAAACAATAACAAGACTGTAAAATCAGTCAAGACAATCACCGAGCCCAAGGTTGACTCGCCTAAAAAATCCTCTCGAAAAGAGCCCAAAGAATCTCTCAACTTGGTAAACACAAGCATTGCTACGGCTCAAAAAAAGAAACCAACCACAAAACAAGTGGTGAAAAATACAGAACAAGAACTTGAGGCAGCTCTTAAAGAATTGAAGATTGAGGAATTCGAAAAGCAGCTTTCTCAATTGGAATCTTTATTTCCAAATAATAGTCTTGTTATTAATCAAAATCTTATCACTTTTTTGAACAAAAAGCTGGAATCAATTCCAGAAATTGAGCCAAGTCCATCTGACGATCAAGGTATGATTGTTATCTATTTTTTTCTCTTAAACAATCAACCAATCTTTTTTACAAATAAAAAATAAATTATTTAAGCTTATCCAATGTCAATGTTGGATAAAAGTGTACTCAAATATTTGAACATTCAATTGACCAAACTAAACAAAACAGATGCAGAAAAGTTGTTTGGCTTTTGCTTAAATACCTTATTTTTGGACAATCAAAAAGTTCCGTCAAATCATGGTGACAAAATAGCATTTCAACTAATTGCTAAATTAAACCCAAATTTAATAATCAATCTTGATAAAGTAAAATACAAAAATTTAATTCTATAATAAATTATTATTTTGTTAAAAGTTTAATGAGACAATTAATGCCAATAAGCATAGACACCAGCGTTTGCTGATTGCTCTATGGGCTCTGGGTCAATTTGGATACTATAATTTACAAAATGGTCTTAATTCATGGTTCAGTTCAATGCTACCCCAATTAAACATAAAAGGCTGTGCTAATTATATCCTAATTTATTTAAATAACTTATTAGAGTAATTAATTTGGCACAGAAAAATATTTTTTAATTAATTTGAAAAATTTTTCTCCTTAGGCATCATAGAGTCGACTCTAAGTCGTCCAAAATTGAGATAACATTGGACCAATATGACAGAATTTATGAATTGGTCAATGACAAAAATCTGAATCTTTCCAAAGAAGCAAAGCAAAAGCTGAAAAATTCTTTTGATCTCCTGCGGTATGTGTTAAAACAAAAGGTTTCCAAAGATAGCAGGCATTTTGAGGAATTGTTGAGCCGACTCCCAGCTGAAAGATCCCCCAAACAGGACGACATAATGGAATTACTAGTAAACTCGTTGCTTAATAAAGAATCTGTGCTAAAATGGAAACAATGCTATTCCAAGCACTTGACCCAGTCGGCTCTTTTACTCGAGGAAGTTTCCTCAAATCACTTAAATGAGTTCAAGTCTTTAAAATATACCAGAGAAACATTGAAATATTTTGATGAACATAGTACCAATTTGATGGCCAAGCTTAATTTATCTACCAAGGACTCGCATGCCAAAGCGCATCATTTTGCTAGATCTAAATCCAACAAGGCTCATCCTGACACTGACTCGATAAAAAAATTCAATCACCTTGTCAAAGTATAAAAATTCTAAGTTTACGAAAATGTGACAAACTAATAATTAATTTTATTAATGATCTTAAAAATAAGGCCAAATTTAATTCACAGCGAGAATTTGTCACGCATTTGAGCCTATTAGAAGCTGTCAGAATGACCATTTATAAAAATCAATAATTTTCAGATTAATTTTATGAATTTTTATTATTTTGTCTCATTTTCATTAAAATAATTATAATCATAGTAACTGTACTGAATAAGAATTATATTTTTTTATTGCCTCTAGCGCCTGAACCAAACACATTATAAAAAAAGTTCATTTGGTCAAATGGTATTTAAGACACTCTTCTATTCCGTATTGGCCATCTCGCTTTTTTTCTATCTGGACACAAATTACAATAGATCTATTTATAGTAATTTTTTTTATCAAAAATAGAATAAAAAAATTATTTTGATTATTAAAGCTAATTCTGTACAAAAACAGCTAAAGAGATATGGTCTACTTGATCATACCTTAAAAGTAATCAATTCAATTAAACAATTGATTAATTCAATACAAAAGTAAATAGAAATGATAAAAAACAATGATTAAATTAATTTTTTGATTTAAAGAACTTTGAGTTATTATATTCCAATTTGGCAGAAGAAAATTAGAGAGACAGTGGTGCCGCTGACCGAAAAAGCTCTAAAAACGAGTAAAGAATATGGAAATTTGGCATGGATGAAGTCAGAGCCGTACAGAAAAATGGTCGTCCAGTATGCAAACGATGGGGCTAAATATGTAATTAAATTAGAATAAGAATTTTATCTATTTTAATTATTTTTTGCTTACAGGTTGAGGCTAACTATCCATTTGTGCTGAAAAATTTGAACAGCTGTGGTCAACTGGCTTTGGATTATGTCTTAACAGTGAGTAACTTTGTGGCTTATTATGTCCTCACCTTTGTTGATTATGTTGGTGGCAAATTGTTGGGACTTGACAACGGTGAATTGGAAAATATTTTTTTAGATGGTTTTAGATTTGTTTTGGATAAAGTTGCCGATCTTTTGTTACAAATTGCCAATTGTAAGTTAAATAAACCATTTCATATTTTAAATTAATTAATTTTTTTATTAAGATATAAACAAACTCTAAATTGTGAATGAATTAGAGTTAGCCAAACGATCGATATTTTTTCTTAATTGAATTTTTAAAATTCATTTAGAACTCGAAATTTAATTTCGATGTTTAATTATTATATTTTAATCGTTAATAAAAAAATTAATTTTAATATTTTTTATTCATTATTAAATCAGATATGTATAATACTTTTAATTTCTATAATGGTTGTACCAGAGTAAATTTCTTTGCCATGTTAAAAAGTTAGCAAGAGTTGGTCGGTCAAATATAACTTCCCTTCTTTTAAGTATAATTTTTAATTGATTTCTTGGTAGATAAATGGTTATTTTATTTTATTTAAATTTTGAGAGAATTTATTTTGTGAAAAAGTGCAAAAAAATTAAGAATTATAATTAAATCATTAAGAAATTAATCTTAATCAGAAATGAGAAGATTTAATAAACAAATTTGAATTAATTTTTCAAATTTTGTATAATAAGTATAAGAACATTGTCACAAAAGAATAAAATTCTCTAAAGAATTTTTCCAATAATTTATTAGAAAATTTGTTGTATATGAATTAAAATTTAATCAAATTATCTATTATTTTTGTCACCCTCCTCTTTTCTCAACCGGGCTTGGGACCGGCTTTGGCAGAGTTATGACGGCGTCTTTCCCTAAGAAGCCAGTGGGACGTTCATCATAAACAGCGCCACTCATCCGAGCACTTGGCTGCGAACTCGGCAACTATTTAGACTAGCTTGGAACCACAAACCAAGCGACTTCTCTCTCACTCGAGATAAAGTCTTAACTTAAGGCTTCCAAAGTTACGTACTGTCTGCAGAGGGTCAGCTGTACAGCAGATTCTCGCTCCTTTCGGATTCTATACTGGGAGATGGTCGAAGCCAGCGGCGCCCTCATACGACAAGACTTGGACAAAGACCCGTAGGCCTATGTACCCGCCATACAGCTCTTCTGCAGACTACGTGAAAGACCACACACACATACGGTGCATGTGGCTGCCACCACCCTCCTCTTTTTTCATCAGGGCTTGGGACCTGCGGATCGGCAGAGTTATGGTGACTGCTTTTAATTCTATTTTTTTAAATTAATAAAAATATTTTTGAAAATTTTTATATTTAAAAAAATGAATTGATTTCTTACAGCATGTCATTCTATTTATACCCTTTAGGTCAACCTTAGTCATATTAACTAGTTTAACCGATTTAAATATTTAAGTAAAACCATGTATCTAAATGTGGATACTCTAAGTGGTTTTTATTATATTTTTAGTTAAATTATAATATATTTTAAAATTTCTAAATATCACATATTTTTAAAACCAAAAATTTTATTGATCCAAGTTAAATCCAAAATTTAAAGTTTTTCCAATCAGTTCTCAAGAATCACCAACATCCAAAAAAAGATTTTTTGGTGAAAAATAAAATGCTTCTATATTGCCAAAGTTATCAGCTCTTATTAAAATCGAGCACTTTTTTTCTTCACGTTTTTTTTATCAAAGACAATTTGTTTTAGATTTGGATGATTTTCAAAATTTTATAGATAATACAAAAAAATTTGGAAATCCATTTTGAAAATCAGAACTGAAATATTAAAGAAACTGAAATAAATTATTAAGAATGGTTTAAATAAGCTAAAGTTTCACCTATTTTATTTGTTTTTTAGAATTTAATTATCTGTTTTTAATTTTAAACAGATAATTAAGCACGTTTTTTTCCCCATATTTATCTATCAATTGATCAAAATTGATCAAAATTTAAAAAATAGCTGTTAAATAAAATAGGGTCATTCCACAATAATTAGGTGATTTTTTAAAAAAATTTCTTTATTAAAATAAACAAATAGTCCTTTTTTTTTAAATTAAAAGAATTATTTAATTTTTTTATTTTAAAACAAAAATAAACAAAATCATCATAAAAGAGAATTGAATTAAGGTGTTTAATATATTTATTTATTTAAATTTAATCCGATTTATCGTGTTGAAGTATTGAACTGCATAAAATAAGAGGCAGTTGGCTCATTGGTATAAACAACTTTGTCCAAATAATTCTTATGACTCTTTTGTTCATAATCTAAGCGTTTGTTATCATCAGCCAGTTGTCTGAGTAGTTCTTTTTCCTTTCGTTCTAGCTGTCTTTCGGCAATAATACCAGCTTTGGCCTCAATTATTCTTCTCTTATCGAACTCTTCATTCTCCAATCTGTCCATTTCTTCATTTCGCTTTTTTTCCTCAACTTGCCTCAATTGTTCCTGTCTTATTTTTTCAATTTGTTCGGGTGACATGCCTTTCCATCTGTCTGGCACAACACGGTGCGGGCCAAATGCACTAATTGCCTGATCGGGGTTTTCGGTGAGCATATCGCTGAAAATGGCATTGGCAATCTCAGTCATATTGTCATCTTGTTCCTGCATTTTTTTGACTGCATTTCTTTGTTCCTGTTCGCGCTTCAGCGCGTCATTATAGTCCTTCACAGCCGAGTTGATAGCTCTTCTGCACTCTTCTTCGGCTTTTTGCAGCTCACGGGCCCTCTGGTCCAATTCCATTTGTTTAAAGTCATACAATTTGCTTGCCATTTTGTCTTGCATCTTGGCAATGTTTTTCTCATGCTGTTGCTGCAAAGACCATTCTCTTAGCTGTTCCTGTTGGTACTTGAGTCTTGCTTTGCTGTTTAGATCCTCGCCATCGAATTTTTGGATACTAGCTGGTCCACATCTTGGATCCTCATCATTCACTCGTGCAGGCTTGTCTTTTTTAAGGTAGTCAGGATCTTGTAGGTCCCATTCTCGTCTTGCATCAGGCTGTTGGTGCAACGCTCTGAACTCATTCAAAGCTCGATTTAGTTCTCTGGCATCGTGTTCTTGACGTTTTTCAATTAGATAGGAAATTTTGTCATTGCGAATCATGTCATGGGCTAAAAGATAATAATATAAAAACCAGAAATTAGAAGTGAATCTTCTTGGTTACCAAACGCTTCTGTTCTCTTTCTTTCCATTTCCTCCATGAACAATTTGTCCTGTACTTGCTGATCCAAGGCATTTTTGTCAACACCAATTAGACGATGTTTGTTATTGAATATTCGCGCTTGCCTTTCTTTTTCCAATCGTCGCCTGCGCTCGATGGCCGCCTGCTCTTTTAAATCGATAGGCAAGTCGAGTTTATACATCTCTAAGTATATTAGGGTTTTGGTTAGATGAGAGTTTAATAACGAAAATTTAAAAGAAATTCTTAAGCTATAAACTTAATATTAAATAAAAAATATATAATTTTTTGTTACCATGGAAACAAGAATACATAGCTTTTAAAAATCTAAAGACCTCTTTCAAATCTACGGTTTCAACAAATCTCCGTAGTTTGTTTTCGAATATTAGTTTGCAATACATTTTCATAATTAAAGTTTAAATTAAAAAAATTAATTTAATTTTATTAATAATTAACTAGAATAAATTGTTTTATTAATTTTCTATCTATTTATTAATCTATAAAAAAATATTCTAATTTTTTTTTAATTTTAAGAGACTGGATCATACCTTCGGTTTAAATTAATATTTTTGCCAGTCCTCAGTTTAAAATTAATAATTAATTTGTCTTTTTTTAAGCTGGAAATAAAATTTTTATTAAATTTATTTAAAAAAGATTGAAAATCAAATTTAACTTAACGTTAAGGTCTAAAAATAAAATTGATTGATTTTTAAATTATTAAGAGTTAAATTTATTGGTTATTACCAAATATAAATTTTTTAAATTAAATTAATTTTGTTCTAATTTATTTACACCATGGAACCAAATGGGAAAATTGGTCAAAAACTAAAGAATAAATATTTTTTTAAAATTTACTGCATGTATTAAAAGATTTTAGAAAAAATCAAATTTTAATAAAATGCCCTTTTTAAGTAAAAAACCAAAAAAAAATGTTGAGCAAAAAATAGATAATCAAACTGATTCCAACCAACTTGATAAAATTTTAGCTGAAAGAAAAGAAACTTTAAGGCGGCTAAATCTGGTCAAAAATTATAAATCAAAAGTAAAATTAATAACAAAAAATAAGATAATTAACTTAAAAAAAAAAATTTCGAAGCAAGAAATACAAAACTTGGATGAATCGATCAAAAAATGGACCAAAGCGTCCCAGAAAGCTCTGCAACAACTATATACACACTACACTACTAGCGCAACTAGTCAAAGTGAAGTCGTATCAATGAACCAATTTATAACAAATTTGAAAGTAATCATCCAAATCAATTAGGATAATAAAAAAAACTCAATTTAATTTAGATCGAACCAGAACTTGTTAAATATGATGTCGAAAATGAATGCTTTAAAGAAATATAATTTTAATTTAAATAAAATTTTTATTAAATGAAAATAAAATTTATTTAGATTTAAAATGTTAGATAAAACTGTTGAGCTGAAAAATGGTGTCTTAATGCCAACTATCGGTTTAGGCACGTCTCTTAGAAATAAACCAAATAAAGTAGATAACCAGCAGTTTATTGAATCTGTAAAACACGCATTAAAAATTGGTTACCGTCATATTGATACTGTAAAATTAATTAATTTTAAAATTTTTTTGTTTCAATGTAAATTGATTAGGCCAAATGCTACAATAATGAGCATCTAATAGGGCAAGCTTTACATGAGAGTGGCATTGATCGCAAGGATATATTTCTTGTAACCAAACTTTTTCCAGATGATTTGGGCTATGATAAAGCTTTAAAAGCCTATGACAAAAGCTGTAAACAACTCAGGGTGGACTATATTGATTTGTATTTGATTCATTTTCCGGCTAAATTAAGAGGTCTGAATAATGATTTGGAAAAATGCAGACAATTAAGGCTGGAGACATGGAGTGCTTTGGAAAAATTGTATTCTGATGGCAAGTGTAGAGCGATAGGAGTAAGTAACTACATGCAAAGACATTTAGAAGAAATTATCGATGCTGGAAAAACATTACCATTTGTAAACCAGTGCGAGTTTCATCCATATTACAATAATAAAGAGTTGTATGAATATTGTAATAAAGTTGACATCAAATTTGAAGTATTTTGAATAAAAAAAGATTTAAGATGTAAATTTCTGATTGTAAATAAAGGGATACAGTCCTTTGGGAAAAGGAAACCTGCTAACCGACTCGGTTGTTTTGGATTTATCTAAAAAATATTCCAAAAGTTGTGCCCAAATTTTGCTTAATTGGTCAATTAGGGTTGGTTTAAAAAAGTGATTAAATCCTATTTTTGTTTTAATCGTGTTTAATTAGAATAATGTTATAACAATCCCGGGATCCACCAACTTTGAACGCATTGAAGAGAATTTTGATGTATAGATTGAATTGTTTAAATAAAGAATTTATTAAAAATATTTAATATAATTATTGAAGGTATTTGATTTTAGTTTAAGCAATGAAGATGTCGGTTTACTTTGGAATTTGAACAAAAATGAAAAAGTATCATGGGATCCAACAAATATAATTTAGTTTAATAAATATTTAAAAAAATTTTTTTTATTTTTTAAGTAGCTATTTAATTCAAAAAATTATTTTTATTTAAAAAGCCTTAAGAAAAAAAAATTTTAATTAAGCGTTCTTTATTAAAGAAAAACTTCAAAATTAAATTAATTACGGGCGTGTGTTATAAAACAAGGAAAAACATTATCTAAGATAGGAATAATATTACCAACTTTTTGGATACAAATTTCAAATTATCATAATTTTGCTTGCAAAATTTATAGCTGAATTAAATTGTTAAACATAAATTACTTACTTACATCCAAACCAAACAATAACAAAGCTTTTTAAATTATTTTTTATTAGAAAAAATCAGCGCCTCTTTTGACAGCATTTAATTATAAAAAATCCGCATTTGATTTTTTAAAATAGATAATTAAAATTTTTAACTTTAGATAATATGATTCAATCTCAGAAAGAAATTCGTACTCAGCTACTAGAAGAGTCGAATTTTAATGAGGGAAAGCTGTTCAAGCTTGAACAAGGCTGGATCCTTCGGCTAGAACTATCAACAAAAATAATTGACCGCAATGTGAGAGTATTCTGCAATATGCCATTGGATACATCAGTTGAATTTGTCCGCACCAAGTATTATGAATACAAGTGGAAATATTTGGAAAATAGCATAAAACATGATGAGTTTAATAAATTTATTGATATTAGTTGTCACCTACCAGGTGCTTTCAATTATTACTTTACATTTGGTGACCAATCTGAGCCAAAAAAAGGCTCATCTAATTTTCTTGTAGATCCAAGACTGTGTCTTAAAGATGGTCTTGTGATACAAGCTGAAAGTCTTCAGTTTCACACAGTTCTCTCTAAGCTTCTTGGTCCACTGAACGAATGGAAGCAAAGACTTAGGGTCTCCAAAGAGACTGGCTACAATATGATTCATTTTACACCAGTCCAGGGTCTGAGCCGTGAGTCCAACTCTTCTTATTCAATACGAGATCATTTGAATTTGCTTGAACCAGCTGATTGTAATGGAAAATACTCTCTCAACGACTTGAAAAATCTTGTCGAAGAGATCTACAATGAATGGAACATGTTCAGTTTGTGTGATTTGGTCTACAATCACATGTCAAACGATTCAGAGTTTCTCAAAAAGCATCCAAATGGTGCCTACAACTTGGTCAATTCGCCACATCTTAGGCCTGCATTTGTCTTGGACAGAATTTTTTACCACACCACTCTTGATATATCCAAAGGAGTTTACGAGTGTAGAGGAATTACGGCTAAAAATCCAAGCATGAATTCAATGGAAATTCTGAGACACATACTTAGATGGGAAGAAATTCCCAAGTACCATCTAGAAGAGTATTTTTTGGCTGATTTGAATAAAATATTAAATGATATAAAAGCTATTGGACTAAAAGAGCTAAATTATATCGAGAAAAACCTAGATTTGGTCAAAAATAGACCCAAAAAATGTCTTAGTGAAGAGCAAAAAAGAGCCGAATGGGACAAATTAAAAATAATAAATGGTAAAGAGTTCCGAAGATTTGGCGCTAGTATTGACTATGATCTAGTTGTTTATTTGTTATCAATTGAGTTCGAATCTCTCAGACTTGATTTAGATTTAATAAATTCAGATGAAAATTCAAGTTTGTTAATTAGGATTTATGAAAAGTTTTATTTATTAATTGAGCAAAAAAATGAGCAAATAAAGACTATGGTAAATGAATATTTGACCGAAGCGGTAAATAATGTAATGTCGAATTTTTACTACTTTTTTTTTGCACCAGATGGACCTAAATGGTCAGAAATAAACAAAGAAAATCCCATAGTTAGAACTTATTTTTATTTTCCTTTCGAGGATGACAGTGTTTTAGGCGATGAGAAAAAAATGCTCTCCAATGATGGTCTTAGAATACAGGCTCACAATGGATGGGTTATGGGCGATGACCCACTGAGGAACTTTGCTGACGAAAATTCAAGTGTTTATTTGCGTCGTCAGCTTATTCCATGGGGAGACTCGGTTAAGCTAAGGTATGGAAATTGTCCACAAGACAATCCAGAGTTGTGGGCGTTTATGGAAGACTATACACGACAAACTGCTCAAATATTTCATGGTGTAAGACTGGACAATTGTCATTCTACACCAATACATGTAGCACAGTACTATTTGGACATTGCGAGACAAGTCAGACCAAATTTGTTTGTCATTGCCGAATTGTTTACCAACAGTGAGTTTATAGATAACAAATTTGTTGCCGAGCTTGGAATTACATCACTGGTGCGTGAGAGCATGAATGCTTGGGATGCCAATGAACTAGGCAGATTGGTGCACCGATTTGGTGGTATACCAGTTGGATCTTTTTATCAGTCTTCCAATAGACCATTGCGTGAAGGAATAGCTCATGCTATTTTCTATGATGTAACCCACGACAATCAGTGTTTAATCACGAACAGAAGTGTGTACGATGCTTTTGCATCGAGTAGTTTGGTTCTGATGTGTGACTGTGCTGTGGGAAGTACACGTGGCTTTGATGAACTGGTGCCGCATCATATAAATGTGGTTACTGAAACTAGACCATATAAAAAATGGGACCAGATTTTAGATTGTGGTATCCAGAAGGGCAAATTAATGATGAATAATTTGCATTATGAGATGGGCGTCAAGGGATATTCACAGATTTATGTGGACCAGTTTGACGCTGATACTACAGTGGTTACCAGGCATAATCCCAATAATCATGAGAGTTATATCTTAATGTCAAGAACTAGTTTTTCTCAACCAAATGAGTGGACACCAAAAAATGTGTCAAAGCCTTTGTTTGTGCCATCTAGAATAGAGAGTGTTGTTTTTGAAGCAATTATGGTAAAAACCAAAGATAATGAATTCAAACCTAGTGATGAATTTCTAAATGGATTGGAAAATTTTGATCTCAAAATACAACAAAATGTCAATTTAGCTCAATCGGATTTTATTGATTCTATTGATTATAATGGATCTAGATCGTTGGTTAATTTTAAGTTTTTTCCACCCGGAGCTGTCATTTGCTTCAAAGGTAAGCTTTTAGATAATTTTTTTAAATTTTTAGAGTAAAAATAGATTTATCATATTTAATTAAAATTTAGAATTTATTATAGAGGCTAATAAACTATATTGATCTAAATTAATAGATAAATAGAGGAAATATTTAATAATATTTTAGTTTTTCATTTTCCTTTTTTTTATTCTAAATTAAATTAATTAGATAATTTGAATGGACATAATAATTTTTGTCAGAAAATGTTAAATTATCATTTAATATAAATTAAAGAACTTATTAGTTACATTTTATTAATAATTATTTTTTAAATTAAGTTGTGCTAAATGATGACAGTAAATCTCAATTGCCATTAATACGAAAATACATAGCAGAATTGCTCAATACCAACATAAACCAAGAATTATTTGATAATCAAATAGAGATAATACTTAATCGACTCAATTTTGACGAGTTGAATATTCTACTATACCGATGTTCACAAGAAGAGACCAGTGAAGGAATATTTTCAGATGTTTATGATGTACCAAATTATGGTCCATTGGTGTATGCTGGTATACAAGGTTTTATCAGTGTGATAGAGCGTGAACGCTTGACCAACAATCTTGGCCATCCATTGTTCGAAAATTTACGCAATGGTGACTGGATAATGAACTATATTACTGACAGACTTAAAAAATATGCTCAACTTGGTAAAAGAGAAAACTTATTTTCTCTATATGAATGGCTACAGAGGCTCTTTTGTTCTCTCAGTCATCTTCCTCGATACTTGATACCAGCTTACTTTGATCTTATCATTTCTGGATTGTACAATAAATCGATTCAGAGATCTCTTTGGCTAATGAGTGCTAGTAACCAATTGAATACAAAATTGGAAAATTTTGACTTGATGAATTCGTCCAAGTTTTTAGAAAGTCTATGTTTAGCCGGCATTTCTCTAGTCGGAAATTTGACTAGTGCCAAACTGCCCAATACTATCATCAGAACAGATACAGAGCCTAAATTATCTTTAAGTGCCGGATTACCCCATTTTAGCACTACCTACATGCGTAACTGGGGCAGAGATACATTTATTTCCATACCAGGTCTTCTTTTGTTGACAAACAGATTTCAAGATGCTAAAAATTTGATCTTATCTTATGGATCTTGTCTAAGACATGGCTTGATACCTAATCTTTTATCAGAAGGAAAATCAGCTAGATACAATTGTAGAGACGCTATTTGGTGGTGGCTAAAATCAGTTAAAGATTATGCCGAATTGGCCCCTGATGGATACGAAATTCTTAATGACCAAGTATACAGACTATACCCCAATGATGATTCTGAACATCCGTCCGAAGATGAATTGACAGACCGAAAAGATGCATCTAAAATTCAAAAGCTAAGCCAAGTGATTCAAGAGGCAATGGTTGTTCATTTGAATGGTCTTAAATTCCGCGAGAGAAATGCTGGCACACAAATAGATGACAGAATGAAATCAGAGGGCTTTAATAATGAGATTGGAGTTGATTTGGAGACTGGTTTTGTGTTCGGTGGAAATGAGTGGAATGCTGGAACATGGATGGATAAGATGGGAAGTTCAGAAAAAACAGGAAATACTGGTTATCCAGCTACGCCCAGAGATGGTAGTGCTGTTGAACTAGTTGGTTTAAGTAGATGTGCTCTTGATTTTTTGATCAAAGCCTACGATTGTGGAAAGTATCCCTATGATGGTGTTGTGTTAAAATCAGGCCACAAAATAACATGGTCAGAATGGGCAGAAAAAATAGACAAAAATTTTGAGAAATACTTCTGGGTTGGGGATGAATGTAAAGATAATTTAGTAAATAAGCGTAATATTTATAAAGATTCGCTAAATTCGTCTCATAAATGGACTGATTATCAGATGAGACCGAATTTTTTGATAGCTCTAGTAGTCGCACCACAAATGGTCAAGAAAGAAAATGCTCTTAAAAGTTTAGAACAAGTAAAGAAATGTTTAATGAATGATCCAGACACTATAGGAATTAAAACATTGGAAGAAAGTGATCTCAATTATAATGGCTATTATGACAATTCGAATGATTCATTTGACAGGCGTATTGCTCAAGGTTTCAATTATCACAATGGACCCGAATGGCTGTGGCCAGTCGGATTTTATCTTAGATCTCTTATCATGTACTCGAATGACAAGCAAAATGTTTTGAACTATGTTAAAAAACATCTTGGAAAATTATATGACACCATGTTTTCTAATGATTGGAGAAGTCTGCCTGAATTGACTAACAAAAATGGACAAGTGTGTCATCACAGTTGTGTGTCTCAAGCGTGGAGTTTGGCCACTATTATTGAATTAGCTCACGATTTAAGCAAATTAAGTGTTTAATTAATTTAGTATTTTTTAAAATAGAATTCAATTCAGTTTTAATAATTTTATTTTTATTTTAATAAACAATTTAGAGTTTTGAATTTTATTTTTTGGTAAAGTTGAAAAAATTTGAGATAACTTTTAACAAAATTGAAATAGTTTATTTATTAGCAATTTCTTGTGACTATGTTTCAAAAGTATATATAGATTTTTATTCTAAATATCTTTAAGACAATATTAAAAGAACTTAAAACATTCACATTTAAAGATAAATTAGTTAAATTAGCCAGAAAGGTATATGCAAGACGAGAATGGGACCTACAAGATCCTGACTACCTTAAAAAAGACAAGCCTGCACGAGTGAATGATGAGGATCCAAGATGTGGACCAGCTAGTATCCAAAAATTCGATGGCGAGGATCTAAACAGCAAAGCAAGACTCAAGTACCAACAGGAACAGCTAAGAGAATGGTCCTTGCAGCAACAGCATGAGAAAAACATTGCCAAGATGCAAGACAAAATGGCGAGCAAATTGTATGACTTTAAACAAATGGAATTGGACCAGAGGGCCCGCGAGCTGCAAAAAGCCGAAGAAGAGTGCAGAAGAGCTATCAACTCGGCTGTGAAGGACTATAATGACGCGCTGAAGCGCGAACAGGAACAAAGAAATGCAGTCAAAAAAATGCAGGAACAAGATGACAATATGACTGAGATTGCCAATGCCATTTTCAGCGATATGCTCACCGAAAACCCCGATCAGGCAATTAGTGCATTTGGCCCGCACCGTGTTGTGCCAGACAGATGGAAAGGCATGTCACCCGAACAAATTGAAAAAATAAGACAGGAACAATTGAGGCAAGTTGAGGAAAAAAAGCGAAATGAAGAAATGGACAGATTGGAGAATGAAGAGTTCGATAAGAGAAGAATAATTGAGGCCAAAGCTGGTATTATTGCCGAAAGACAGCTAGAACGAAAGGAAAAAGAACTACTCAGACAACTGGCTGATGATAACAAACGCTTAGATTATGAACAAAAGAGTCATAAGAATTATTTGGACAAAGTTGTTTATACCAATGAGCCAACTGCCTCTTATTTTATGCAGTTCAATACTTCAACACGATAAATCGGATTAAATTTAAATAAATAAATATATTAAACACCTTAATTCAATTCTCTTTTATGATGATTTTGTTTATTTTTGTTTTAAAATAAAAAAATTAAATAATTCTTTTAATTTAAAAAAAAAGGACTATTTGTTTATTTTAATAAAGAAATTTTTTTAAAAAATCACCTAATTATTGTGGAATGACCCTATTTTATTTAACAGCTATTTTTTAAATTTTGATCAATTTTGATCAATTGATAGATAAATATGGGGAAAAAAACGTGCTTAATTATCTGTTTAAAATTAAAAACAGATAATTAAATTCTAAAAAACAAATAAAATAGGTGAAACTTTAGCTTATTTAAACCATTCTTAATAATTTATTTCAGTTTCTTTAATATTTCAGTTCTGATTTTCAAAATGGATTTCCAAATTTTTTTGTATTATCTATAAAATTTTGAAAATCATCCAAATCTAAAACAAATTGTCTTTGATAAAAAAAACGTGAAGAAAAAAAGTGCTCGATTTTAATAAGAGCTGATAACTTTGGCAATATAGAAGCATTTTATTTTTCACCAAAAAATCTTTTTTTGGATGTTGGTGATTCTTGAGAACTGATTGGAAAAACTTTAAATTTTGGATTTAACTTGGATCAATAAAATTTTTGGTTTTAAAAATATGTGATATTTAGAAATTTTAAAATATATTATAATTTAACTAAAAATATAATAAAAACCACTTAGAGTATCCACATTTAGATACATGGTTTTACTTAAATATTTAAATCGGTTAAACTAGTTAATATGACTAAGGTTGACCTAAAGGGTATAAATAGAATGACATGCTGTAAGAAATCAATTCATTTTTTTAAATATAAAAATTTTCAAAAATATTTTTATTAATTTAAAAAAATAGAATTAAAAGCAGTCACCATAACTCTGCCGATCCGCAGGTCCCAAGCCCTGATGAAAAAAGAGGAGGGTGGTGGCAGCCACATGCACCGTATGTGTGTGTGGTCTTTCACGTAGTCTGCAGAAGAGCTGTATGGCGGGTACATAGGCCTACGGGTCTTTGTCCAAGTCTTGTCGTATGAGGGCGCCGCTGGCTTCGACCATCTCCCAGTATAGAATCCGAAAGGAGCGAGAATCTGCTGTACAGCTGACCCTCTGCAGACAGTACGTAACTTTGGAAGCCTTAAGTTAAGACTTTATCTCGAGTGAGAGAGAAGTCGCTTGGTTTGTGGTTCCAAGCTAGTCTAAATAGTTGCCGAGTTCGCAGCCAAGTGCTCGGATGAGTGGCGCTGTTTATGATGAACGTCCCACTGGCTTCTTAGGGAAAGACGCCGTCATAACTCTGCCAAAGCCGGTCCCAAGCCCGGTTGAGAAAAGAGGAGGGTGACAAAAATAATAGTTAATTTGATTAAATTTTAATTCATATACAACAAATTTTCTAATAAATTATTGGAAAAATTCTTTAGAGAATTTTATTCTTTTGTGACAATGTTCTTATACTTATTATACAAAATTTGAAAAATTAATTCAAATTTGTTTATTAAATCTTTTTGTTTATTAATTCAAATAAGGCGAGAAAAGAGGAGGGTGACAAAAAATAACTAGATATCCTATAATTAAATATATTATTATAGTATTTTTATTTTAAGATTTATTTTATTTTTATTTAAAATCTTGAAAAAATTTTTTTTAATAATATTTTTTAACAATAGAATATAAAAAAGGTATTTTGAGTTTTTTTCAGTTTTTGTATTATTGATCATATTATTCTTTATAAGTCTTTTTGACGAGGTTAGTGATGAAACATCAAAAAGTGTTGTTGAAAAACTTCATGATTTCTCTCAATCTCTGTTAAAAAATTATTTTCTTCACAATCTAATTTTTTATTTTCTAATGAGTCTAAATTATCTGATTATTTTCAAAATTTTTAATGTAATTCTTAATTTTTAAGTTTTAATTTATATTATTTTGTTTTTAGATTCTGCTCTTTTTCAAAGATAACTTTCTAACCAAACTCGCACACTTTATAAAAATTTTTAAAACTTTTTAAATTAATTAAACATCTAAAATAAAAAAGGCAGTTTTTTTTTTTATTTTATACTTATCTTAATCTATCATAATGTTTGAATTTTTCTTTTTAGGGCAAAGTTTCTTAAAAAGTGTTAAAATACATTTTTTAGTCTACTTTACACTTGATATTTATAAATAACAATTAAGCTTAATAAAATAAGATAACATATTTCACATTAGAATGTATTTTTTAGCTTTTATTAGAAATTTTTCATTTAATTAATATATTTGACATTTAATTGATTATTCTAAGGGATAGATTAATTTTTTGTGATTTAACATTTAGCAAAGCTACACATAAATGAGAATATAAACAAATAGCATCACACATGTTTGGCAACCTTCTCTTTATTAACCGAGATTGGTTTTGGCAGAGTTTTAATAGCGCTTTACCTAAAAAGCTACTGGGAGGTTCACTATTAGCTAGGAACAACAATTTTGAAAATAACATCCTGATTATACCAATTCAGCTAACTTTACCATATGACCAGTTAAATATTGACTATATATGAGATTACCGCCATTCTCAGTCCCAAAGTAATTTTTTTCCCAATTAATAAATAAAATTAAAAAATTAAAATAATACTTTTTTTATTTAAAAAAATTTTACACATTCAAATTTTTTTTACAAATAAATCAATATAAATTATTAACTAATTTTCACTAATTTCATTAATTATTTGCTCCAATTCATCGGCCGATCTACTCAAAAACGCTGCTGACTCTCTGTAGCTAGTTATCAAAGATTTGACAGTCTGAATTTCGGAACTGCTCAACTTGGACAACTTGCTGCTTAGCTTAAACTTTGACGAGGCTAGTGACGATGCTAAGCCAGTCTCATTTTTAGTAGCTTGAATTCGCATTGACTGTGGCGATATGGTCTTGTTACCATTCTGTGCAAACTTGTTATCTTGGGAAATTTCTTTTTTAGGTGTAGTCGGCGGTGTAAATGATTGTGTAGAGGGAAAATTCGGTTTGAATAAGTTAGAAAAAGAATTAAAATTATTTAGATAAGGGTTAGCCGAAAGTGAGCTAAATTCAGGAAACCTTAGTAAGGGATTATTGCTGGCGGCCAGTCGCAGAAATTCTGGATCTATTACACCAGGATTCCACGCATTAAACGGATTAAATGATGGATTTGTCCCAGTCTGGCCTTGGGTTGGTGACGCCTTGCTTATTTGCGCCTTGAAATCGAAAAAAGACGCCTTTGGAATATCTGGAGATGCTTTGAATTTTTTGCTTGAGTTTTTGGCTTCTGTCTTAATAGAGTGCTTTTGTGACGAGGCTGAAGATGATGATGATGAAGGAGATGGTATGGAATTGTAGCCAGATGAAGAGCTAGCTCTGGATGCCTTGGACTCATTTGGAAAAATGCTTAGATCCAGATCGTTCAAGCTATGATCGAATTCGTATATAGAAAAAACTTTTTTAGCTGTCTTAATCAATTGGTTTTTTCCAATTGATGAAAATTTGATCTGACTTTTTTCCAATATCTGCTTAACTAATCTATCAAAATCTTCTTTTGAGTTGCTCAACTCGCTTAAATTTTTGTTAATAAGCAGTTTTAAGTATTCAATTAGATCTATTTCGCTCGAGTTCTCTGAATTTATTGAATCATTTAGCTCGCTATCTGCCTCCTTATTATCTATCCTTGTACCATTTTCGTCATCCATACTTGAGTCATCTTTCTTTGAAAAAAAAAATATTTTTTAACCAAATTTTCTTATTAAAAATGAATTTATATCATTTAAATTTATTAAACAAGTTTATTTATATAATTAATCTAATATGTATCTTGGAAAACTAAGCAAAAATGGTAAAACATTATTTTAAATCAATCAATTTAAAAATTGGAAAAAAAATTTTTGTAATTATGATTAAAATTTGTCAATAAAAACTTAATTATTGATCTGATTTATAATATTCATAAAACTTTTAATTTTTTTATGATTAAATTTAACAAGTTAACTTGTTTAATAATTTTTATTAGGGTTTTGAAAAACCAAAAAACCAAGACAAAACTGCTTTAAAATACTTACCATCATTTTGGAAATGGAATGAAAGACATTTTTTAATCCGTCGCCATTTTCGTGTTCGATTTTGTCATTCATTATTAATTAATATAAATTTAATTTTTATTTTCTAAGTCTAAAATAAAACTCTTGAGTTTATAAATCATTATTTAATGTACTTTTATTTATACCATAAACAGGAATTATTATTTTTCTTTATTGATTTTGGTTTAAAATAAAATCATTAATTTCCTTTCTAATTTGGTTATCTACAACTTAAGTTTACCTTATTTTAAAGAAATATAGATACCATTTAAAATCTTCCTCTTTTTTTTATTAGAAACAAAAACGCATCCATAAAACAAAACATGGATTTGTTTAACTTTATTCATTTCATTAGACTTGATTGATTTATACTGATAAGCTAATTTATTAGCTCTCTTGAACAAAATAATTTAGCTTAACACATTTTTGCCTGAATCGCACCAACAGAGCCTTACTACTCAATACCTTTTTTAATATTTGAACTGGTGAAAAAAAGCTAAGATTGATAGGCACATCATTTGCTCAAAAGCCGCATATCGAAGCAAATAATTAATGATTATTAAATTATGATCAGTTATCATTTACCAATCTGAAGCTAATTTACTTTTTTATCATCGAATTAGCTTCCTTAAATGTTTTTTAGCCTAAGTCTAATCACTACATTTATTTATAAAAAACAATGTAGTGATTAATAGTGTTTAGAATTAGCTGCATGTATTCAGCACTCTCTGGGCCGAACCAACTACCTTATAGATTAACTTAAATAACATTTGATCAACACAGATCCAATGATGCGTGCTGTTGCCATGGAAACTTTACAATTTCAAGATGATTTTAAAAAAAATTTAAATACTAAAAATTAAATTAAATTAATTATCTATTTGAGAAAATAGTTGTATTTATTTTTGGTCTGACAGGCTCAAAATGGAACCCTACGAAAATTGTAGAGTTAAATTGTAGATTTCAATATTCACCAATTGAAGGAAGGAAACTAACTAGACAACAAGTTAAATTAGCCAAAAAGCTATTTGTGACAACAAAATGCCGAACTTATTTAAATTTAAGCTTTTTAGTTGGGATTTTGTTATCGATTTTTTCTTGTTAATTGCTTGAAATTGGAAAAATAAAAATGGAAAATATTGCAAGTAAACTTTCTTCTACAAAACCATAGAGAACATTGTTTGAGTGAGAGAGAGAGAGAAAGAGAGAGAGTGAATCTTAAAGAGAACTTGAAATCGAATAAATTTAATTAGTTAAAATATGTAAATTAATAAAAAAAAATGAGAAATCTTGAGAGGAACGAAGAGTGGATAAAAAGTATTTTATTTATGTTGCTTGTGAGGAATTTTATAAATTTGTTAATTATCTACTTAATGAGAATTGAAATCAGATTTTTAAATCAATTTAGAAGATTTCCTAAAGCGTCTTTTATGGCTCTTATCTAATTCAATTTTCCTCAAGCGTGCATTGATATGAATACATGACACGGATGTGGTGGAAAATGGAGCCTACATGCTTTTTTTTGCTACTAAGTTGGTAGAACGCGGATCATGGCTTACAACTAAATGATATTTGGTTAAGTAGCCTTATATGGGTCATTTATTTAGCGTGTAATTTATCAATAAAGGTTAGAAAAATTGGTTTAATTGCCAATATATAAAAACAAACAATTTTTGGTTTATTTTCTCGTTTTGGGCGCCTTAAAGAAAAGTAACAAAAAGGTTTGTGATAAAGCAAAATATTTGGTTTTTAAAGTTCTTAACATACTGAAATTAGATATTCTTGATTGATTAAAAATTTAGGGTCAAATTAATGCACTCAGAGATTTGGGTCTAAGTCACAAAAAAACTTTAATGATTAGTTTTTTTTTAAATGATAAATCGATTTTCTTATGTTTCTTCCGTTTTCTAAAACGATTTTTATTAAGAAAAAATATTTTATTTTGATTTCGTGATTAATAATTTGATATGTATACAATAGTTAAATATAATACTTTTTCCGGGTTTTTAAAGCAAAATAATGATTAGTTTCGTATTTAAGAGCTATGGTTTTGATATTCAATAGTTAGATTTGATCTAAAAAATACTTTAATAAAAGATAATTTAATTTAAATCTAACAATTTTGTTACAAGCATAAAATAATATTTTTTAAAATTAATTAATTTAAATTGAGATTATATTTTTTTAATTTAAAAAAGAATCACATAAATATTTAAAGATTAAAATATTCTATAAATTTAATTTGCTTTTAATATGTATTGGTATAGTGTTAAATAAATAATTTCTAACTCCTTCGTTTAGATTTTTAGATAAGTAAAATAAATAAAAATTGAATTCATACAAAATGTAAATACTCACTGATATTATTTAATATTTATTTGATATTTTATATTTATAATTTATAATTTAACAAAATAAATATAACTTGATCTTTCCATTATATTAATATATTTTTTATTAGAAAATTTTAATTCAAAAAC
The DNA here is from genome assembly GCA_016802295.1 of Brachionus rotundiformis. Classification (NCBI taxonomy): domain Eukaryota; kingdom Metazoa; phylum Rotifera; class Eurotatoria; order Ploima; family Brachionidae; genus Brachionus; species Brachionus rotundiformis. The sequence continues at coordinate 442,442 of JAESIW010000071.1, forward strand.
AATTTAAAAATAATTAAAACGGATATACACAAATAAATAAAAAAAATTATAGATCCTTAGAAATCAAGCTTTGCTTTTATGGTAAACCTTGGTTTTCTGTTGTACATTTCCCAAGATTTGGATTTTTTTCTAAAATACTTCATGTCTTGTTTGTGGTCATTGTCTGACATTGGCATGTATGATTTTGGTTCACAATGCTGTATACTTTCTTCATAAAACCGTTTGTATCCACCTTCCAATAGATAAATTTCTGGATAAAACAAATTAGGATAACTGTCTTGGTTCAAAGATCGATCTTTTTCTCTAAACTCTCTCATCAATTTGGGTCCTCTTTCGATGGAGAATTCACAATGAAAGATAACCACCACTGGTTTGCCATCTGGCGTTGTGATCGGATTATGGAACAACTGTTCCATCAATTCCTCTTTTACATAAGCACTTTGAGCACTAGACACATGGCCTCCGTTGTATTCGTAAGGATATCTCGCGTCCAAAATTATGTATCTGCCTATTTTGTCATCATATTCACCATTAAGCAAATCAACAAGAGTTTTAGGTTCAATTGAAGCCAAGTCGTTGTGTCTAGACTTGGTCAAAATTGGTAAAGTATGAGTGCGAGACATGTCACCTATTAATTTCTCATTTGTGCTCAATTCTTGATGATTGTTTAATCTGAATCGAGAAAAAGGTGACTCTAAGTTTGGCTTTGGTGGACTGGTTTCAGATATTGGTTTGGTACTGAAGTTAAATGAAGTGTCCAAATCACTAGACTGGCTTAGATCATCCAATTCGCTGTCATGCTCTGAGAAGGCGCTGCCACACGAGTTCTCATCAATGTGGTCAACAAATAGCTTCCTTGGTTGAGAGATTTTTAATGGCGAGTTCATTTCTTCCTCTTGTTGATCAAATACCAATTTTTTAATTTGACTTTTTTTGCTCATTTGTGGAGAATCAAATTGCATTCTGCGCTTAATTCCAGCTGGGTACATTTTGTCTATTATTTATCTATTTAAATATTAAGTTTTATTAAAATAATGTGTATGTTTTTGTTTAAGATAAAGTGTTTAAATAGAAACATAGCCAGTGACCAAATTTTGCTAATTGAATGATGCATTTAAGTCATTAACAATGGTCTTAAATGTTTGGTATTATATAACTTAGTCTTCGAAAATTAGTATTAAACACAAATTCATTTAATTATCGATCATAAATTGTTTAATTAGATTACATATCTCATTAGGCTATTGATATTCATTGAATTAGTGAAGTCTAGATGTGAAACAGAGGAAATGGAAATGAATGAATGAATTTATGAATGGGTGGCAAGAGATTGTAAAAAAATAAATATTCAGCGCTATAATTACAAAATAATAACAGCTTATGAAGGTAGAATAAAAAAATATAAACATGTGAATGTTAAATAGATGGTATCAATATATCTTTATACAACTGGGAAGCAATTCTCAAATTTAAATAGCCAAATTACACGCTTGGACGAAATGCAAAACTGCGTGAAATATATCACTATACGAAATCCACTGAGAGATAATTTACCTATGCTACTACTATTACTATGCTTTACTTTAATGAATGCGCGCTAAGTACTGTTGAAATCCGAATAGTTATTAAAAACAATAAATTGAACAACATTAATAATCCAATCAAGTCTAAATATATCGCTGTGAATGCATCGACTTCAAAGATGCTTATCATCATCTAATCGTGTTGTAATCCTCAGGATTCGTGTTATTTTCTCTATTGTTTGTTTTTTTACAAGCTTTGTATCTTTGTTTGTTCTCTACCGTATTCTTAATATCAACTTTATCAACATGTATAATCTTGACAAAAGCCTATTCTATAAGCTTATCATTTATTCTTTAATGAATTTTATTATCTTAACGACGCTTATTATTTATTTGTATATCTGTATCGAGCTAAGGCTCCTTCAGATTAAAAAAAAAAGAGAAAAAAAAATGGGGTTTAGGGTTTATCAGGTACTTCTAGTGGTTTAGAAGAAATCCTGATAAATATAAAACTTCTATCGAGAAACCTACAATAACCTTAGAAATTCAAAAAACGACACTGTCCCTTTCAAAAGTTAATGATTATTATGACAAGTCTTTTGATTATTTTCATTCTAAATTTATCAACCGTCTGCTAATAGAACAACTGAAATCAGAATTTTTTTTTAATCGGATAATTCATAATAATAAAAATATAATTTAAAGAAATTTTGAAAATTATTTTCTCACTTAGATATTAATTTCGAAAAGTTAATTTTTTAAAATTTTTTAAAAACCAGATTTCCTTTATCAAATGAGCACGATCATGCCTCTCGATGTCTTGACCATTGGTTTCTTTGGTCATATTGAAATATATATAACTTTTTTTCTAAAAATTTAAAAACCGATTCTTTAAATGTAACATGGTACAGGATTAAAAGTTCCATCTTTTACAAAATACCGGAAGAGTTTAAATTTTAAGGTAATTGAGTAATTTAGCACTTTGCAGAGACTCCAATGCTGCACCATGTTGCATGTACAGGGATGGTTTTTAATTATTAGATAAAAGTTATAAGAATTCTGCTCTATTGTACCAAGTTTCACAAAGCCGAAAAATTTAAATAATCAAACAAGTTCAAAGATCAAAAATGTTTGTATTAATTTTTCTAGTCTAACTAGAACCATGTTTAAATGACGAAAAAGTTAACTTATAAAGCTATTAACTTCTAATTTAATTAATTTTAAAAAAATGTGATAAGAAAAAATATGGTAGCGTGGCCGAGTGGTCTAAGGCGCTGGTTTTAGGCACCAGTCGTAACAGGCGTGGGTTCGAATCCCACCGCTATCAAATTTTTTTAAAGCCAAAATTTAAGTTATTTATTAATTTAAAATTGAATCATATCTAAAAAATAAAAATCAAAAAATTAAAAAAAAAACTTTTTTTTAAAATTTATTTTCTTTTAAAAAATTGTGACTTTTTAAGAGTTTTGGTTATTTTGCCAGCAGATCTTCGAATACTTTTACGTTCCAAGTGATGTTGCATCGTTTTACTTTGTTCATCTTGATTCTTTTTGGCTTTTCTGCTCAAAAATGTCATTTGTTTATTTCCTAGTGAATCACTTCTGAACACCAGCTGGTCATAATTTAACTTGTCTTTATTTTTATTTTCCAAATGCTGAATCCTGTTTGCCATTGGTAAGCGTTTCATTTTTTCATTTTTCAATATTTCATTTGTATCTTTGCCATTTGCACTAGCTGAGTATAAATCCAGTCCATCTTTGAGCTCATAAAATTTTGGCTGCTTGACATTATTTTCTTTTTTACGTTCGAGCTTTTCCTTAAGGCGTTTTTCTTGCTGAATTTGTTTATACTGCTCTTTGACGCTTTGTTTCCACTGGTGCTCGTCATCAGATGAGCTTTCTGAACCAGAGTCATCGCTATCTTCTGACATGCTTTCTTGTTCTTGATCGCTCTCCTCAGACGCTGGCACATTATCAACCACCTTTTTCTTCAACTTTTTCTCATTTACTTTTTGAACAACCGGATTCAACAGCTTATACTCCTCGGAATTCATGTCTATTTGATAATTTGGATCAGTAAACAACTCAGCAAAACGTTTATCCTCCATTGGATTGAAAACTGGCTTTTTGGTTTTCACTTTTGATTTTAGTTCCTCGGATTCTTCGATTATTCTCTTGGCAAGCTCGGTATTTACAGTTGGTAGCTTGCGCTGGACTTTAACTCTATTTTCTCTTTCTTTTTCCAGTTTTTCTTTTATCTTTCTCTTTTTGAATTCTTCGAAGTTAAATGGCTCGTTGATTAATTTGGCTTTCTTGTATAGTCTGATATCTATGAAGTAGCCATGCATGTATGCTCGCAGGACATTGGTGCCAATTAGATTGTCCAAGCCGAGGGTTTCGAGCTCTTGTTTGGTAAGGAATTTGTAGTCGTCATAGACTGTGCTTGTTGGATTTGACTCTAGCTCTTCGGTCAAGTTGTCCAAAAACGAACACCATTTCGGAGCTGGACCGATCGATGGAATATAGTAGACAAGTATTTTGGAAGCTTCATTTGCCATAAATAACATACCACTGTTAGGTACAAGGCATATATTGTTCAGTCCGGTGCCGGGCTCGATGGAAGTGTACGGTTTTCCTGTATGACGGTCCCATATCTTACAAACTCGCTTATCTATTGAAAATATTAAGTCGCTTTCTTTATGCCAGCCAATGTCTTTAATTGGCAATTCGAACCGGTGGTCTTTTACCAGCAGTGGACGGTTTGATCTTATATCATACAATAATATCTTAATAACAATTAATTAAGAAAATATTTTTTTTATTTTTAATTAATTTTGAAAATTAAGAAATAATTAAATTTAATTTAATAAAATACTAGAAAAAATTTTTTTAGTTCATTATAAAATGATTTAATAGATAAATTTAAAATTTACTGAGTATCATTTTTTTTGTCTAGATAGATAAATAGATAAACAGATAAGCACTAAAAAAATTACATGTCCAGTGGATGTTCCAACAGCAAGGTTCAATCCATCTCTATACTTTAAAGCAGTTATGGCACATTTGGCATTTTTATCAGACAAATCTTCGAACAAAGAATCAATTGCGCAGTTTAGAGCTCCGACTTGTTTCGGTGCTCGAGGGTCCCAACACTCAACTACACCATCAGTGTTTCCACACGTAAAAAGCTCATGATCCGGATTAAATTGACAACAGTTGATCTCTTCAGTGCAGTTTGATACCAAGTTAGTTTGAAAGCGTCCTTGTTCCAAATTGAATCGGTAGATTTCGTTACTTGCACCAACAAAATACAAATCACATGCTGAATAATTGTAGTCAAAATCTCTACCAAATTTTGGAATTCGAATTTTGTAGTATTTTCCATATTGAGCATGGAACTCGACATATCTATCATTGTGTAAGAAGACGGCCTTTGAGTAGTCATCAGACAGAATTTTGTACTTAATGCATTCCGAGTCAAAGCACCTCTCAAATTTCATTGAATACTGGGTGACATCGAAGCATTTAACTCTTGGCTTGTAAACACCACTGGCAAATATGTACTGACCATCAGGAGAAATGCTCACTTGGTTACTCACAATTGGCATATCAAAGTCCTGGATCAGCTGAATACGGTCCCGAAGCTCGGGATCCTTTTTGATCAACGAGCGACGCTTGCGGTCACTTATCCACTTAGAAAAAATTTGTTTAGAATTTAAAACGATCCATTAAATTGACTCTTACGTCTGGTAATGACTTTCCGGCACTTAGGTTATATATTTTCACATTATTTGGAGATATAACTTGCATTTTTTTTTAAATTAACTTTTGCCAAAAACATGCAAATTAAATACTTGGTAATACGTTCATTAAAATAAAAAAATTCAAATATTTTACATGCTTGGCAAGCAATTATTAATTTATTTGTCTTAAATTAAAATAAAAGATAAAAACTAACTTTAAAATAGTTCTAATTTTTTTATTCAAACTTTTTTAATCTAATTAAATATAATCATATTCTTATAATAAAAGACAAAAAATTTATTTTATCTAATAAAAAATTTTTTAAGTCATCAAATAATCTAAAAATATTTATAATTTTTTCACAAAAAAATATTAACATTTTGATCAAAATCAACGCAATCTAGTTGTGTGTATTTAAATAAAACGGAAAAATAATAAAAATTATTAAAAAAATTTAATCAATTAATTTTTCAAATTTGCCATACCAATTACCAGCTCGAAATGATAATTTTTCCAAGCCTTTAACATACTTGAGTTAAAAATAATCTAATTTTGAAATTATTAATTTTTATTTTTTTGCATTCATTCTATACAATATGAAAAATACCTAATCATCACTGTGCACTATTTCATAATTCAAAAATATCTATAATACACATATTAAGCTTAAATTTTGTTATCTTTAAATTAAATTTAAATCATAGATACAAAAGAAAAATGTTAGTTACATTTAAGACATTATCTAATTTAACCTTTAAAATCGACATTCAGCCGACTGACACGATTAAAGAAGTTAAGGAAAAAATATTCAAGGATAAAGGTGACGATTACCGAGTTGAGAACCAGAAGCTAATTTTGCTTGGAAAAGTATTGGAAGATAATAAGACAGTTGGTGAGTACAATGTGACCGAAGCGAGCAGCATAGTTTGCTTTGCAACTAAACCAAAAGCGGCGCCAGCACAAGCTCCAGCTCAAACGCCCGCACCGGCACCGACCCCGGTGGCCACTACAACACCAGCTCCTGCTCCCGCCGAACCCGTAGTTCAGACCACTCCGGTTCCAGCTGCACCAGCTGAAACCAGGACCGGTCTTGGAGATTCAGGACTAGTGGTTGGCGAGGAGTATGAGCGTTCTGTCCAAGAAATGATGAGCATGGGCTATCCAAGGAATCAAATAGAGGCTGCTATGAGAGCTAGCTTCAACAACCCAGATCGAGCTGTTGAGTATTTGTTGTCTGGTAACATACCAAGCATGGAAGAAGGTGAACCAGGCGAGGAAGCCAGTGGAGACGAAATGGCCGCCGAAGGAGCTATTCCTGCTGTCGGAGAAGACTCTCTTGCTTTTCTTAGATCACAGCCCCAGTTTGCCCAAATGAGAACCCTTATTCAGCAGAACCCGTCATTGTTGGGACCTTTACTTCAACAATTAGCTCAATCGAATCCACAGCTTCTGCAGCTGATAAATGAGAACCAAAATGAATTTTATAACATGATAAATGAGCCTTTGGAAGGCGAAAGCACTGGAACTGGTGGTACTGGAACCGGAGGCAGGACTGCTCCTGCTACGACTGGCACAGCTCCGCCAGGATCTAGCTATATCACTGTGACTCCACAAGAAAGAGAAGCAATAGATAGGGTAATTTATTATCAGAAAAAAAAATCTAATTCAAAATTTAATATTTCATTAAATTAAAGCTTAAAGCTTTGGGATTCCCAGAGGCCATGTGCATACAAGCTTACTTTGCATGCGACAAAAATGAGAACTTGGCCGCCAATTTCCTGCTACAAAACGACGATGATTAAATTATTCGCTTGCTGTGACATTTTCTTGTTTAAATTTGTTTAACAATTAAATTGTGTCTTCTTTTAGAATTCTGATGTTCAATAAAAATTAAATTTACTTTTTAATAATTATTTTTGATTTTTGAAATTAATTGTCAATCGATAATAATTAAAAAAAAAAAAAATTTGTCCATCCTTGTGACCGAAATAAAAATAAATTTAAATAAATATAAAAAAAATTTTAATTTTTAAATTTTTAAGAGATAATTAATTAAATAATAAGAAATATAAAGTTTGAAGACGGTAATTTATTACAATTAATAAAAAGCTTTAGTTGATATTTTGTTCAATTTATTTTAAAACAAGATAATTTCTTAACAATACAAAAAATATAAAATAATGAAGTATTTCATCAACCACGTGACTTTAATAATTAAATATCATAAATTTGATTTAAATTTTATTTTACATTAATCTTAGATTATTAAAATCGATTCGATGCAAGTGAAAATAAACTTTAAAAAAAAGCTTATTAAACAAATTTGAATATTTTTATTTTAGGTCATTGGTAAAATTAGCTCAGCAATCTCGAATTACCAGAAGAATCTTCACTAAATTTTCTTTTATTCAAAGTGAATTTTTTTTTAAAGTTATTTTAACAACAATTACCTAACTAATTTAGCCAGAAACCATGGTGAATATGAATGGCAAGATCCCAAGTCTCAAGAGGAAATGTAAGACCTGAACAATGAAGAAAATTTTAATCTAACTTTTATTTTAGAGTAAATGTTACCTATGTTTTAAAAGATGGTGTCAAGCAACAAGTTCGTGGTAAAATAGGAGATAATATTTTATATTTGGCACATCGGTACAAGATACCATTAGAGGGAGCATGCGAGGCATCATTAGCATGCTCAACTTGTCATGTTTATGTAAATTCCGAGTATCTTGACAAACTGCCGGAACCAAAAGAAGAAGAGGAAGACATGCTGGACCTTGCACCTTTTCTAAAAAGCAACTCTAGGCTCGGATGTCAAATTATTTTAAACAAAGAACTTGAAGGCATTGAGCTAACTCTACCACAAGCGACTAGAAATTTCTACATAGACGGACATGTACCAGAACCACATTAATAAATAAAATTTTATTAAAATAAATAATAGACTAAAAATTTAATTAAAATTTGTCAAATATTTCTCTTAATTGTTTAACTTTTTGTTTATCAGTGAAACTAATTGAATATTCATTGTAGGCTGGTGATCCCATTGGTACTTGCTGATTACGATAAACCATTTTAGAATCTCTCCACGACCGGCAAGAAGAGTGGATTTCCTTGACCAGTGTTTCTTTTAGAATAGTTTCTAGATTATTACAATTAATTCCGGCACCAGCTATAATAGACACTTTTTGACTAGTGTCAACCAATTCTCTTATAACACCCCTTCCATCAAATGCATTGTTTCTTAGACCTGATGTTAATAGCTTGTCAAAACCCAATGATTCAATTTGGTTGAAGGATTTTTGCCAATTTGAGCAAACATCAAAGGCTCGGTGAAAAGTTTTTACTACTGTACTAGGCACTTGATTTAAAATTTGTTTCACAACCACTTCATCTATTTGACCAGTTGAATCCAATGCTCCAAAGACTATTCCATCAGTCTCCATCTCAATTAACTTCTTTAAATCCTCTTCCATTGTTTCTATTTCTAAATCACTGTAATTGAAGTCGCCTGGACGGCATCGGATCATTGAATGTATTTTAAATTTTCCTTCAGGATCTACTTTATGCAAATATTTTCTTGCTGATCTAAAAACACCATAAGTTGGCGTCAAACCACCTTCATTTAAGCTTGAGCATAATTCAACTCGGTTTGCACCTCCCTCGAAAGAGTTTACCACTGATTCAAGTGAATCAACACAAACTTCCACTTAATTTAATAATTAAATTAATAAAGAAAAATTAATTTTTTTTTATTTTAGTATAACTTATAATACAAGCTAACTTTATTAATTAAAAAATAAAAAAATATTATTTCAATAGTTTATTGCTGCATATCTTCTTCCTTAGGCTCAACATAATTAATAAACTCAGGTTGAACTTTGGCCACTTTGCGCAACTCTTTTTGTAATGTAACTGGACATTGCATTTCGTTCCAAGATACTGGAATCATTCGATGTCCAGCTTCACTGTGCGCAATCACAACGCCGAGCTCGTTTTCAGCACAGCTCAGAAAATACGAATTCAAATCACCAAGAGATATTACTCGAGCTATGACCACATCTCCACATCGAAATGATTTGCCAATTTCTATTTTATCCTTTTCGGTAGCTCGGACATCTTTTCGGCTTTGAAAAAATCAAATTAAACTGGACTATTAAATTTAATAATTACTTTATTTGTCCGGAGAATTTTTCTTTAACAATTGTGTTATTTACAGACAAAATTGAGCATTTAGCATACCTGGGATTAACACTAGTTATCTAATAATAAGTTGGTTAGATAATTTTCTTTTTATTTGCTATTTTACCTTGGCAATTACTAAGCTACCAATATGTGGTATGACAACTGAATTTTCCTTTATTGTTTTTACAGATACAATTGGCATTGAGGTTATCTGTTGAGGAGATGTTTTGTTCTCGCCAGATTTAGAGCTAAGTTCCCTCTCTATCTTTGCTTGACCAATCAATGACGCATAAATAAAACCATCTCTCACATAAGTTCCATATCCACTTCGGGCATGGCTTGCCGAACAAATTTTTTCACCTGGCAGATAAGTTTCTTCTGAAATTATAGATTCCATTTTTTTAGAAAAATTTAAAAATTTGAAAATTTATTTTCAAATAATAAATAGCTTTAATTTTGTCTGAAATCAAAATTTTTTAAACTTTTGTTTAGTTAATAATAGTAGTTATCATTGTATTTTTATCTTGGTAAAAAATAAATTTTAGTACAAATTTTTAAGGATTAATTTGGATTATATATTAAATCCTTGGGATCGAACAAGATAAAAAGTAAAGACGGAAATAATTTTAAAAAATTTTGTTGATTTTTAGAATATTTTATTTAATCTTGTAGTAAATAAAAAAATTTTTAAAATTAATTATTGTCTATTTAAAATAAATGAAAAAATTTTAGAGACAAAAGTAAAGTTAATAGTGCATTCAGACACTATTAAAGATATTGATTTAAATTTTAAATTTTAGTAATTTTTTTTACATATCAAAATTTCAAAACCTATTCAAAATGGTTCGCCTGACACCTGAATTAATAGAAGATAGCTTTCAATATATTAACCCGGTTAGAGAATATGAGCTTTGTCTACGGGGTTTATTATCAAATTAGACAAATATTTTTATAATTTAGTTCTTAAAATTTTCAGGCTACAAAATTGGTCTTGTAGAAAATTTGGGAGCTACATTGAACCAATTCGATACGATTGATTTTTCAGATAATGAAATTAGAAGATTGGATGGATTTCCATTGATGACTAAGATCAAATCTCTTTTATTTAATAATAATAAAATTCAGTAATTAAAAAATAATCTAACTAGACAAATTTTTTTTGTTTATTAACTTTTTTAGATATGTTGGACAGAATCTTAACATTTGTTTGCCGAATATAGAAAATCTCATTTTGATAAACAACAATATAGAGGAATTGACTGAGATAGATAATTTGAGTTCATTAAAAAGTCTTAAGTATCTAAGTCTATTGCGTAATCCAGTGGCTGCTCTAAAGCACTACAGATTGTATACCATATACCGTATACCAAGCTTAAGAGTTCTGGACTTTAAGCGCATTCGCGATAAAGAACGAGAAGAAGCGCGAAAATTGTACAAAGGAAAGAAATTAAAGAAGAGTGAAGTGCCAAGAACATTCATTCCTGGTGAGCAATTAGATAAACTAAGTCTGAATCAGACCGGAGGAGATAATGCACAGAAACAGCAAAAAACCGAAAGAGTTCAGCCTTCCAAAGAAGACATTGACGCTATTAGAGTACAAAATCTAATTAAAAAAAGACTTGATTTATTTTTTAAATTTAGTTGGCAATTTCGCAAGCCAAATCAATTGAGGAAATAGAACAACTGAATGCCATGCTTAGATCGGGTATTATTCCAAGTCATTTGAAGCAAAATGTGGCTGGCGAAGCAACTAAAACAAATGAATCAATGGTCGAAGATGAATAAGTTTTTTGTTTATAATCAATTTTTCCTTTATGAGATATTTAGTATCGAATTAATTGTTCAAATAAAAATTTAAAATAATTTTTTTCTATTTGTTTTTTATTAAAATAAAATATTATTTGATTGATTTAAATTTACAAACTAAATTAATTGAACTTGATAACCTTTTTTGAAATAAATTAATTTAATAATTAAATACCGTAATTATTTTTCTATTTTTCAAATGAAAAAATTGCTCTAAACAATTTAAATGAAGAATTTCATCAAAAATCTATTATTTAATTTGAAAGACAATATTTACATGGTCAGAAGGCCATAATTGGAAACTAAGCACATGTGCGTGTTCATTTGGTTCGTTTTGGTGACTTAAACTCGTGGACTAAGTAGTGTCCTATTTTTAATGAAAGAATAAGAGCCGCTCAAACTAAATCAGCACTTGAAAACAGCCATCAGGTGTTTGGCAAACCTCTGCAGTTGGTATTGAATCAGATTAAGATGCCATTTCAAGTAAGAGACAAGTCATTCAAGAAGAAACTCACACAAATAATGGAAATTTAAATAGAAGGTATATTTAATGTCATTCTAATTATTTAAAATTTAAATAAATTAATTAAAAAAATATTTTTTTAATTGTCTTTGTGGCAGTACCAAAGAATAAAAGTAAATATCTGTGTTGTTTTTTTTTTTAAATTGGTCAATTTGTTTTAAAAAAATTATCTTATTAATAAATTATTTTTCCTACAATCTTAATTTTTATTGAAAAATTACAATACGTTTAAATTAGATATTTTCATATTAAATTGGTCTATTAGGTGGTTGTAACCAATGAATGGATTATTGTTATTTTATTTATATAGAAATCTGAAACATACAATTATTTGTTAATTAAGCGAATTAATTTTTCAGGTTTAATCTATTACCAAAATATTTTGTCAATATACCAAAAGTAGACCAAAACATTTACCATAATAAATGAAATCTATATATTCTCAAAAGATGAAAATATAACCGGGAAGTATGACTTTGGCAACAAAAAAAGTCATCCATTTGATAACATTATATCTAAGAAAAACCCATTAAATAAAAAATAAAAAATTTTGTCTTAATCATTTGTTAAGTTTTTAAAAATATACACTAAAATTTATAAACTCATAATTTATAAGTGTCTTTAGACTGCTTAGTTAAGCCTTCTAAATTCTATAAAATAAAAATTTAAAATTTAAATTTAAGCGCACTTTAGAAATTATCTTTTAAAAATAAGAAATTAATTTTAATTAATTAGAATGTCCGGCATTCATCAATCATCAATGCTCTTCTCACCTACAAGCAAAAGCATGTGTTCGTCCAGCATTAATCCAATGCTAACTTCAAATCCTCTTCTTTCGTCCTCAATTGACGAAAAGTCCCAAAAGGACATTACGGAAATTTTAAACAAGTGCATCGAAAGTACTCGAAATGTGACAGAGTTTTCCAAAGTTCTACAAATAGATAATATAAGTAGGGGATTAAAAAAAAAACTAAAAAAATATCTAATCTTGTGGCTGTAGATGCGCCGACCATAAGTGGTCACACTGACTTTTATTATCCAAATCTTACCTATCAATATTCACACTATAAGCAAGAATTACCAGAAATTTCCAAGATAAAACATGTGCCCATACCTGTCGAGCTATTGGAACAATTTAGCCGTAATTTAAAAAAAATTCTTTTTTTTCCAATTCTTAACATTTTACCAAAGAAATGCAAATAAACTGTACCATGGGCCTTTTTACGTGTATATCGAGGGCCTGGTTAACAATAGATAATTTAATTTTTTTCTGGAATTATGAAGATGGCAGCGACATATGCTTCTATGACAATTTGCTCGAGCCAATATTGGCAGCTGAGCTGTTTGTTACCAAGGAGGGCACGTTCGACAACGGAATAGAATACGGCCTTTGTTTGGCCACAAACAGCCAGGTGGTTCTGCTATCAGTTGATTTTATTCGCTACACTAAAGGCAACGGTGCCATAGTTAACGAAATGAGGTTTTCACCACAACCGGTGTATTCAATACCAACTGATAACTTAATTATTAATACCCTTAAGTCGGCCAAGAGCACTGGTCGGATATTTATGGGCGCCAAGGACGGATCTTTGTACGAATTTTTCTATCAGGTACCTAAAACAAATTCTAATTTCAAAATTAATTTAATAAATTAATAATTATTTAAAAAATTTTTTTTTCTTTAACAAATTTAATTCCAGAATCAAACAAGTTGGTTCAGCTCACAGACAAAAAAAATAAATCTATCTCATAGCAAACTTCACTATTTGGTACCATCATTTCTCAGCTTTAACGATGCTGATTCCATAGTTCAGATAGAGATTGACGAAACGCGACAAATTTTGTACACGCGGTCCGAAAACAGCACAATACAGGTAACCAATAAATTAAATAATTAAATTTTTTATATCTTATCTATTATTAAATTAAGAAAAAATAATAAAAGTTTAAATATAAAAATATTTCCTCTTAATTAATATATTTATTTAGGTATTTTATCTAGGATCGAATGGCTTGGACACGTCGAAGATAAGCAGCCTGAGCTGTGGCTCAATAGCCTCAAAAGCAGCTAACTTATTAGAGTAAATAAATAAGAGATAAAAAATTAATCTCTTTTTTTTCTAAATTATATATGAAATTTAAGCTCACATGATAAACACTTATTCATGCCAATCATACACATTTCAGCTTTGAAGCAATCCGAGTCGAAAAATATCAATCTGGTAGCAGTGACCCAATTTGGCATTCGTCTTTACTTTTCTGTCAGTCCGTTTGAACAATTCCAGCAAATGATCTCATCTGATCAAGCTGCACCATCAACATTTCAATTGGTTCATGTGCGCATTCCAAGCAGCATTGAGCTTTCATCGCACAATCGCAATGGTCCAGTAAGCTCTGCTTACATAAGCAATGGAATTAGTCTTATGATGACCAAAAGAAATGAGCAGAACGATACTGTTCTCCTTCTGAACAGAGATTTGTTCATTTTGCACAACAACTACAAGGAGTCCAAGTGCATATTTGACATAGATGGTCGCATATGGAGCTGTGAAGAAATATTACCATCATTGAATGACATTAGAGCCTCTGCTTTGGAAAATGACAACTTTCAGACAATTAAATCAGCATCTGGCATTGAAAGCATACCCAAATTGTCCAGCGAATATTTTGACATGCCACGTCGCTTTGCCATGATTACACCTCAGGGATGCTTTATATGGAACAAAATGAGACCCATTGACCAATTGACCATATGTCTTCGCGAATCAAATGGGCCCAATTCGGACAGTGTGCGACTTTTTTTTAACAAAATATACGAAAAGTCTGAAGCATGCTCACTTTGTCTGGCAGTGGCGTTGAGCCATTCTGGTGATGCCAGAGTGTTTGAATGGGCCACTCAGGCGTATTTTATGTACTCTGGCGAGCCTGAGATACGCAGAAAAAGCTCTTATTCATTTGGTTCATCTAATCCAATCACACAACCCCAGTCCAATCAGCCCTTCAATCACCACAATAGCCTAATCGACTCTGGCATGGAGCAAAACGAAAATTCCATTTATGATGTCACCATGATTAACCGAATGCAGCAGCCTAAGACAGCTTTTAATTCAGTTTCCATTTTGAATAGTCCTCAGCAGATGTCAACGCCCATAGTTATGCGAACCAAAGACAATTTCCAAGCACAGAGCAGACCGTTTCGCAACCAGTCCAACATTCCAACCCAGCCAGTCTCTTCTGTTCCACAACAAAAGAGCGAATGTGAGATTTACTTCTCAGGAAAGCATGATGCCATTTACATTTATCTATCTCGATTGCTAAGTCCCATTTGGGACATTAAGCTTCTCGATGAGCTGCCCGGAAGCCGTATCCAAGACGCGGACACCTTCAATCTGACAGACTCGGCCATTTTTGCAACTTTTGCCGACATCCATATCCAGTGGTTTTTGAACAGACTAAACGAATTGAGAAGCTTTATAGAGCTCAATTATCCCCAGCTCAAGACAGTCCAGCATTCACCAGTAAATGGCTCCTTGTTTGGCTTTTGCGACCAGGTGCCACAGACTGCAGGTAGCAGCCGGGTTGCTTCGACTCCAAAATTTGCCACACAATTTCATAGTCTGCCCTTAAACCAGCATGCATTGAATAGCTTGACCAGCGCTGGTCTGCCTCTTACTGAGAAAAAAATCGCCGAAGAAATCGAACTTGGCTCCATCTATTTGATAAAACAGTTTTTGAATAGGATCATTGAGATATTTGGCTTGTGGAAAATTTTAGATGACCATAAATTTCATTTTATCAGTACCAAATTGGATAAGCAGACTCAAATGATGCTCATGAATATGCAGATAAAAAATTTCCTATTGTCCGATGACAGTGTTTTGGATCAGTTAATCACTGCTTTGCTTTATAGGTAAAATATTTTGTCATAAAATTATTTTATTTTTTCCAAATAATTTTTGATGTTTTATCTTATATTAAGTATTAGTTAAATATAAAAAGGTTAACATAGAATTTTATATCAAAAGATAGAGCCGCTTTGTAAAATGTACCAGCAAATATTTCATAAATATTAAATCAATTTTTAGAAATATTAAAATTTAAAAAATTAAAATCAAATAAAATTAATTAATTGCTTATCTATGAAAATGTAAAAAAATAAAACCACACTTTGGTGCTTTAATAAAATAAATAAATTATAAAAAAGTTTTAGTTATTTTAATTTGATAGCTAAACTAATAGTTAATATTAATTAAAAAGATAAAATATTTTATTATTTTATATCAAAAACAATTATATTGTACCAAAATATTAAAAATTTAATAATTTCTAGTAATAGAATTAAGATAATTTTTTTTTAAATATTTACCAAGATCTATTATCAAGTTAGTTAAATTTTATTGGGCTAAAATCATCTTCTGGAAAAATTTTATTCCATTTTATTAAATTATAGAAATAAAATATCATATTTTTATATTTAAATAGGATTAATAAACATTATTTAAGGTACATAGATGACAATGCTTGTACAGATTTGCTAAACCAAAGTCTAAAGCAAATGTGTCCATCATTGTACACGAACGAGAATGCCATATTTTCCAAAGCCTGTGAAAAGCTTAAGCAAGCTTTGAACATAAAGAACGATAGCTATGAGAGAGACAGATTGCTAAAAGAAGCGGTGGATTTGGTAAAACAAATTGGCTACGTGGCCAATTTGAACCAAGTTTGCGAAATGCTGTACACTGCCGGCTGCTATGAGGCTATTTTTGAATTGTGCATAAGCGCAGCAGAGAAACGCGATCCGCAAAACATAGCATTGTACTTTTACAAGAAAAACGAGCCTCCAGAGGACATCCAGGGCCAGAATTATTACCAACTTAGAACCGAATGCTACAAGTGTATGCTGGAATCGTTGAATAATTTGGCCAAGACACCGTCCTACCCGCTTGCTCAGCAAAAAAAAACTGGATTTAGTTCCAAAGAAAAACTGGAAGAGGAAATTAACTACCTTATTCGCTATGTGGTTAGTTCCAAGGACGAATTAGCTCAGGTTAGTTTGTTCAATTGGATGATTAACAATGGTTTTGAGAAAAAGTTGGTCACTTTGGATTCAACATTTTTGGAGTTTTATCTAATTAGGCAATATGAAAATCAAATTAAGAACAGAGTTTATCTAGATTTGTTATGGAGACACTACGACTACAAAAAAGACTACATAAAAGCATCAAAAGTATTGAAAACATTGGCAGAAAAAGAGAACGCAAATGCCATTTCTTTGAGGGAAAGGGTCGAGTACTTGACCCAAGCCATTGTGGCATTGAATAGCTCACAGAAATCTTCGGTAAAAGACGAAATAGCCGAGTTAAATGACAGAAAAGATGTTGCTCTGTTACAGGAAAAAATTTTTGAAGAAATTAGCAAAATAGAGCCAAGAACTCAAGCCATCGAGGAGGCTATGACTCAGCTAGACTCAAAACTTTTTGACATAACCAAACTTTTTTATGATTTTGCTGAAAAATTTGAGCTATCCCAGCACAAATTGGCCATTTTTAAAATGTCACGACACGAAGATCCAAAGTTTATTGAATTTTGTTGGAAACAAATAGTTGCCAATGAGATTGACAAACTAAACAGGCCAGACATCAAGGATTTAAAATATGAATTGTCTGAGAACTTGGTCTCGATTGCCAAAGACTATGTCGATGATGAGAAATATTTTCCTCTAAATTCTTTGATTGATTCATTGGAGTTTGTCAGTTTGGCACGCGGGTTTGAACCAGAATGGTGTTGTTCTCTGCTTAGGCGACTTAATTTACCATTTGAGCAATTAATTGAGGCATACCATGAAGTCTTTCTAAAACGAGACATTAAATGGGCCGAAAACTCGTCAAGATTCATCAACACTATCTATTGTCTTATTGAATTATTTACCAAAGCTCCTAGAGCGACCAGCGAAACAGACAAGTTAGTATAAAAATTATTTTTAATAAATTAATTTTAATTTTATTTAAAAAGAGTCTTTTTCTTGCGTTCAGTTAAAGATTTAATTCCCAAGTACCTAACCGAATTGAGCGCCATCAATGATGAATTGTCCAAAGAGCTAATTACTCGATTCAAGTCTATCAATTGTATACTGGAGAGAATGTAGCACAGTTTCGACATATATTTTTGTTTATTATTTTTAAATAAAATATATTCTTTCTATATCACAGTTAATAAATTTTTTTTCATAATTTCAATTTAATTCAATTATTTTAAAATTAATAAAATTTACTCTTAAACTAATTAAATTTTATTTAATATATTAAATCTAAAAAAAATAATTAAGCTAAATTATTTGTATTGTTCTTCATTTGTTTAAAATAGGATACAATTATTTTGATAGATGTTAAAAGCAAAATGGCTATTAAAAAGACCAATGCTAGGTAGGCTGCCGGGGTTTGCGAGGCCCAATTGTTCAGAAAGATACCTTTGAAATAAATTAAAAAGCTGCCAATGTTAATATATTCCAAATTTACCAGTAAAACCCCAGATAAGCTGTGCATAGGGGCTGATCGTGAAACGAGTGTATTTCTCAAATATGGTTACATCCAGGAAAAAATAGGCAAATATTAACACAGCTGCCAAAGACAATGAGCTGATCGAAGCAATGTCTCTTTTTCCATTCCACTCATAAGTCCATGAAATGGCCAAGCTCAAAAATGTAGCCAGTGTAGTCCATGTAGCGTAGAATGTAATTCCATTGTTTACCAAAATTCGATATAACCATAAATACCTATGAATAAAAATTAATTTAAATTACCAATAAAAAGACTAAAATGGTACGCCTTGTTGTCTCTGAGCTTTTCTTGGGCGTCGAAAATGTTCTTGTGGCTCACGACGGCAGCAAAATACAAACATAAACTTGTTATTGCCAAGAAAACAAAGCCCACTGTTAAGTATTTGCTGTCCCAAATGAATATCCATCCGTACAAGTAGCCATAGTGTAAAAAGATAAACATGAAAAATGACGGAGTAAAAACAGCTGGTTCTAGGTACAGTTTTCCATTTTTGGTTTGTAAAAATATGGAAATAATGGAATACAATGTCCAGAGAACTTGGAAAGTAAAAATGACTCCCCATGTAGCAAAGGTCCATGGAGCAGGGCTCACATCAATTTTGAATCGAAAACTTGAATTTCCGATTTGGCTTTTGGTAATTCCCAGATCAGCTGCACCATAATTCAAAAATAATAAACCAGCCAAAAGTACTGCATTTAAGAGATAAGTCAATATGATACCAATGTTATGTGGCTTGTTGGTAATATTAGACTTCTCGGTTTCTTCAAATGTCGATTTTTCAATCATTGTTTTAATTTTTTATTTTTTTTGAAAATAAATAATAAAAAAGCTTCTTATTTATAGTAAAATGGTTATATAAAAGATGATGTCACATTAGAAAAGGTAAATTGAAAAGATACCCATCAGTAAAAATCACGACTTTTTTAAAAACTACATTAGATAATTTTCTACCAAACTATTATTTAACAAGTGTTTGTAATTGAAAAGTACAAACTTATAAGATATTAAATAACATTAGATGATCTTAAATAAAATCACTGGTTTTTAATAAACAAATTAAATTCTGGTTTTATTTAGTTGGAAAATAAATACTCAAAATTTTTTATACTTTATGTAGAACAAGTAGAATTTTCGGTAGTTGGGTAATTTTCTATTTTTATCATAGCTTTATCATTTATAATTGATCTAAGACTATTTTTTTTCTTTTAAACCTTAAACATCTAGGATGTTATATAAATTTTTAAAATGTAATAATTTAAAAACCGCCTTTACTCAACAAAATACCTTAAATGTCAACAAAATCTAGTAAATATGAATTTCTTTATCAAATAAAGATGATTACATAAAGTATTATTGGTATAATTTTTTGTTTAATAACAACTGAAAATTGAAATTTTAATGTTTAACTAAATTTAAATTCAAATTTTTTTTCAAAAATTATTATTAAAATTTGATAAAATTATTTTTAAAAATTTTTTTCTTATTCAGTTTTAAAGGCGACGCAATAAAGCCTATCTAATTAAAGCCAAGCTTAGAATTTAATTAAAAAATTTATAAATTTTTTATCAAAATAAAATTAATAAGAAAAATCATTGACGATGCTCTATTGATAATCGATTTACTATCTGTTGTAGTGCTAATTTGGTCCATACTGTTTAATGTTGATCTTATAGAATCAAAAAAACCATCAGGTACGGTCAATCCTGCTGATTGGACCGACTTTTCGGACAAATCTACTAATTCATCTAATTTGCTTATCTTATCTTCTGTAAAAAATTGATTCATGCCAGTATTTTGGACACACTCTTCATTTGGTGATGAGAAACAGTCGATATAATAATCGACTGAATAATCATCAGTGCCAGAAGATTTTTTACCAGGTCTAGAAAGCCAATAGCTAAAGTTATCCAATAAAAACAACCTAAAATAGGCTGAAAACTGAGACACATTCCGCTCTGTGATAATATTCATGAAGCTAGCTAGCTGGTTGTAATTTGCCAAGCACATTGCTGGAACTGAGGGAGACATTATTTGGGAAAAAAGACATGATGATGCCTCGATGACACTTTTTTCTCTCATAAACTGATTAAATGCATTTGATGATTTTAATTCTTGGTACAAATTTAAGGGAGATTTGTTCAATGATATGGCAATATTTTGCAATACTGTTTGATTTAAAAGTGCTGCTAATTGAGGATATAAAAGCAAACATGTGTCTATATTTGCCATATTGGTCAATTGTTTAGCAGTACAATTCAAAAAATCGTCAAGTTTAAATTTTGAATAGATTGGATAAAAGTTTCTCAGATCGAGTATTTCACCAATCTTGGATACAACAACTTGATCCGAGGTTAAAACTTTTCCAATCGAATAAAGTTGGTTGATGGTTATGTCCGTGCTCTGACCAAGTTGGCTGTTTACCAAAAAAATTATCAAAATAATTTCAAGTCTCATTTTTATTTTTAAATTAATAAATTTAAAACAAAAAAGCTCTTTATATTGATCAATGGATTTATTTGTTCAAGTTTAATTAGATTTTAATATAAGAAGCCATTCCATAACAGCCAACACCTTGATTTTAATTTTAAAAAAGTAATTTAATTAAAAATTGTGTCTTTATTGATCAAAGGCATAAAGTTTTGACATGAATAAAAGTTTTTAAGTGTGTATGCTTGGCAAATGAGTCTTTTTTTTTAATCAAATAAAACTTTATAGTTTTGAGATAATTTGAAATGACTCTAAAGATTTATCGCGATCCCTCCTCGGCATCTAATCCGCATCTTTTTTATACCAAGCATGTTACCATAGATTGGACTATTGATTTTGATCGTCAGGTTCTAGTCGGTTACTGCATTCTTAATTTGGTGGCCAATGGCACTGTTGCCAAGCCTTCTGATTTTATTGTAATTACCAAAAAAATAAATTTAAATAATTTATAGTTTTTGTGTATTAAGATTTTGGATACAAGGGACATTAATGTTAAAAATGTTACTTTTGAAAATTTGAAATTAAACTTTGAGTTTGGAAATAAAAATTTTGCTGGACAAGCTCTTAAAATATCTCTTGGCAACATACCCAATCTTGATTCTTTAAAGTAATTTAAGGATGAAGAAAAATTGAAATTTTATTTTTTAATAATTAATTAATTAAGAGAACTAGACTTAAAAATTGACTACGAAACAAGTCAATGTGCTAGTGCTTTGCAATGGTTTGAGCCTAAGACAACCCTTGGTAAAAAGTATCCCTATTTGTTTTCGCAGTGTCAGGCTATTCACGCCCGAAGCATCCTTCCATGCCAAGATACGCCAATGGTAAAGTTTACATATGAAGCATCTGTCAGAGTTCAAAAACCATTGACTGTTTTGATGAGTGCTGTTAATACAGATAAAGAAGAGATAAATGAGACAATTAGATACAAATTTTTGCAAAAGATAAAAATACCAAGCTATTTGATAGCTATTGTGTGTGGTGATTTGGTAAGTCGTGATTTGGGACCGATAAGCCGGGTTTGGACAGAGAAAGAAATGATTGAAAAATGTGCATGGGAGTTCGCCGATGTAGACAAAATGGTCAAAGAGGCTGAGTCGCTGGCAGGTGAGTATGTCTGGGGAAGATACGATATTCTGGTTTTGCCACCATCTTTTCCTTATGGAGGTATGGAAAATCCGTGTCTGACTTTTGTTACTCCAACCTTGATTGCCGGCGATCGGTCGCTGGTTACAGTTATTCAGCACGAAATTGCACATTCATGGACAGGCAATTTGGTCACAAATTGCAGTTGGGAACACTTTTGGCTCAACGAAGGCTTTACCAAATTTCTAGAAAATAAATTGGTTGGCATTAATCAAAAAAGTGAGCTGTTTAGACAATTCGAGTGCATTGATGGATGGCGATGTTTGACCGATGCGGTCAAAGATTTTGGTGCAACAAGTCCACTGACTCAGTTAGTCTGTCCTTTGGACCAAGTTGACCCAGACGATGCTTTTTCTTCAATTCCATATGAAAAAGGTCACTCATTGCTTTTTTATTTGGAACAGCTTTTAGGCGGAGTTGGTAATTAAAAACCAACTAATTAAATAAAATAATAAAATTAAATTAAAATTTTCCCAGAGGTATTCAACAAATATTTAAGAGCTCATATTGAACGATTCAAAGGCCTTTCTATAGACACCAATGACTGGAAAACTTATCTCTATGAATACTTTAGCGACAAAGTAAAGATAATTAAATGTAATTTAAAATTTTTAATTATTTTAACTAAAGAAAGATATATTGGACTCGGTTGACTGGAATGCTTGGCTGAATACACCAGGTATGCCTCCAGTCACCCTCCATTTCGACGAAACATTGGCAAATCAGGTTAAAAATTTGGCAGAGAAGTTAGCCAATGAAGAGATTGCTGGAAAAGAGGGCATATTTGACCAGTTCTCAAGTGACCAAAAGAGAGAGCTTTTGAGTCAGCTGTTGAACAAAGAGCCATTAAATTGCTCCAAAATTGACTCGTTGAACAAGTACTACAATTTTGGTCAATGCCAAAATTCCGAAATTTTGTTCCGATGGATTCGTTTGTGTATCAAAGCTAATTGGCAGCCCATACTTGAGGTGGCACTTAAATTTGTCAGTGACCAAGGACGCATGAAATTCACCAGACCAGTTTACAAGTATTTTAAAGTTGTTTGTTTGGAAACATTTTTTAATTTTGGCAAAATATAAAGAGACCTATATGCATGGAACTTTTCCAAACAGGCAGCAATTGATAACTTTTTAAAACAACGCGATTTTATGCACAAAACAACAGCCAGCTTAGTCGCAAAAGACTTGAACATTTCAAATTAAACAAACACTTAATTTAAATAGTTTTACTTTTAGATAAAAATAAAATATTATTTTATATACATTCAATTGATTAAAGCCTTAGTTAAAATATTTAATAAACTTACTATTTTATTTAATTTGATTCGGTTACTAATAGTGACAAGAAAAATTATTCTCTTAATTATATCATCCAATATTTGCCAAACAATCGAGCTTAATGTTCGCCAAGTTACCATGGGGGTTTTTTGCTGACAATATTTATAATTCTTAAACATTAGAAAAATTTTCGATTTTAAATTTAGAGAAATGTCTTCAAAATTTAAAAGTTCCAGCTCAGTTACATGGATCAAAGATAGCGATTTGGCAGATGAGATTGTTGCCAGAGCGGGTCCCGGAAATGTCTATTATCGTCCTGGGTACCAAAGCGAGGTTTCCAATGTGACAAAATACTCGACCAAAGTGACCCATTTGCCGGCATCGGTAAGCACTGTTCAGTACCGAATAAACGACGACCCGGACCCGGTGCGCATTGTGCGCCCCACTGAGCCAGTGACCATGCGCCAGAATGTCACAGTGCGCTATCTGGAACCGCCGAGTCCGCCCACCCCAGCTCCCATCATAATCAAGGAAAGACAATTGACCCCAGCGCCGCCTGCGCCTCCAATCCATATCCGACAGTACGCTCCGCCACCACCCACCCCACCACCTTTGGTTATCAGAGAAAGAGCACCAACACCACCCAAGATGCCCGATCCGACCGTAATCGAAAAAATAATCCCACCTCCCAGTCCACCGCCAAGACAAGTCATCGTTGAGAGAATACCAGCTCCAGAAAAACCAAGAGATGTAATCTACGAGGTAAATTAGTAGCTAATAAGATTTTTTATTTAAATTTATTAATTAATTAATTGTTTATGTAAGAAATGGCTTCCTTATCAACCACTTCCAGACCGTCAGGTAATTGTAGAAAGAGGCAAAATATATGAAAAGCAGCCAGCACCTAGAAATGTAATAATAGATTATGAGAACCCTCGATTGAAGATAGATCGTCAAGTTTATGACGAAGGCATAATTAGAATAAATGATCCAAGAGGCTATGTGACTTCAAGACCCAATGGCGAATTGAGAGTAGTAAATAGAATAAGTGATTTGCCAGTGCCAGATTTAGTAAGCAAAAGTACAGTGGTGTACCAGCCAGAATGGACTTATGTTCGACCAAAGACCCCTACTCCGAAATACTCGTCTGTGGAAAGTTTGAGAAGCCGGCCAAAATCTAGCTATGTACACTCGGCTATCAAAGGACCTTACCAGCATGTCGGAGCTTGGAATACCACTTATCGAACCTCGTACACTGGACGCGGCTTTAACAAACTTTAAACTTAAGCAGAAATTTGATTAATATTTTTGATTCAGATTAGGACTTTAAACATTTAGTAAAATTTTAATAAAGAACTTGTAAAATGTTCTTTAGAAATAAACTTTATTCTTTTAATTAATTAATTAGGAAATTTTTATTTAAAAATATCTTTGAATAATAAAATAAAATGCTGTATCAAAAAAGATAATGAATTTTTAATTTTAATTATTTAATCAATTAATCATAAAAAAATTTAAAAATGGAAAAATATTATATAAAAATTGTATTTGAAATTAAAATTAAATTAAATTAATTTGATATGACATATTGAAATAGATAGATGAATTTTGGTATTTTAATTCTTTAATAAATTATCTTTTTTAATCAGTTTTCATTTTTAAGTGGACAGTATGAATAAAAAAATGAAAAAAAAATTTAAATATGATAAAAATTTAATATAAAAATTTCTATTCAAATTTATAAAATTAAAATTAGATTAAATTGTATAAAACACTGTTAAAAAAAAGCTAACCACTCATTACTGTATTGACATGAACCTGAGCTTTTGAGTTACCCTTGAGAAATTATCAAACTTAATGAAATATTAATTTTGATAAAGTTTTAATTACCTCTTTATCTGTTTCTGGTGTATGAAAACGACTCAAATTTTTAAGATGTGTAGCAATACGCTTGTGTTTTATTAACAAAGGTCCCCAGTCTTTTTCCGGCTCTATCAATGTACGCAGGCTTCTTTTGTTGATGCATGTGGCATCGACGAGCATGTAAATAGCCCAGCCAATCGTCCCGGACAAAATAGACGCTGTCATCAGATGTCCGATCCAGTTGGCCCATTCAGGATACACATAGTCATCTGTCTGCAATGGTTTGTACTGAACTATGGAAAAAATGGCCAAACCAAATAGCAAAATTGGTGAAATGGCTTTCCAGCACAGCGTCCAGTACCAAGACAGACACCAGTCTAAGCAAGATTTGCCTATCATCAATGATATATCTTTCTGGAAGTTTTTGTATCCATATACCCATCCTATACAAATACATTCTAGGGTGCCGATCAGCAGAACCGCCCATCCGGATGAAAATCTATCCATTATTTCGATCCAGTATTGACCACCCTTGAAAAATGTGTTTTTTACAAGGCAATATAAATTTTTTACTTTCTTACCTGAGTGCAGTATGTCAGGCCTAGTAGATACATAATTGTGCAAAGAAAAGCAATCAAGAGTTTTTTATGCTTTTTTACTCTTGGCACACCATCGCATATTGACGTGATCACTGTTTCCAAAGTGGCAAACTTTTTTTCAAAATTTATTAGTCTTAATTGAACACAAGTAGACAATTTAGGTACCTGGGAGTCCAAGCCGAGTGTAAGCATCATTACAAAGAATATGACCGACCAGAACGGAGCTCCAGCAAGTTGGGTAACCGCAAATGGAAAAACTATGAACGACAAGCCTGAGCCAGACGACACGACGTCTTTGACTTGTTGCTGGGTCACTTCAGCCAAATATCCAATGTAAGAAAAGACCACAAAGCCAGCAAATATTGCGGTCAAAGCATTGCTTATCGTAATCACAAATGTATCTCTAAGTGTATGCTGATTGAATTTGTTATAACTTGCCAAAGTAATCAAACCACCATAAGATGTGCTCATGGTAAAAAATATTTGAACAGCAGCGTCAAACCATACGCTTATTTCCAATAGTTTGCTAAAGTCTGGCTTCAAGTAGAATTCGATTCCGATACCTGCACCAGGTAACGTCCAGCCATTAATACCCAATATCAGAAGAACAACATATGGAAACAAGCTGGTAAAATAGACCACTTTACCGCTTGATTTGATGCCTTTAAAGATGCATAAAAAGACTATTATCCACGCAATGCCTAAACACAGTGCCAATTGCCAAACCAATGTACCAGAATTTTCTAGACCTGGTGTTTTTTGCAGAATGTAATTACTTTAAAAAATAAAACTATAAAAATTTATAGGATTGGAATTTTTTTTGTAATTAAACTTGTAATAATCTTGAGATGGTAGAATAGGCTTTTTGAATTCAAGACGCTTCTGAACGTTCCACCAGCCAATTGGTGTTTTACCAGCTGGACCACTGTAGTTGTAGCACAGACCATTGTCATCTTTGTACACGTCAGGCTGATTGCATTTGACCACAAAATTTTCACCAAAATCATCAGTACAATCTTTAAATTATTCAAATAAATAAATTATTTTTTTAAATGATTTTTTTTTGTCATTATTGTTTACTCGGACTTGACCAACTATATTCACACTTTGACCATGGCAGAGGCGATTGAAACGAATTGTACAAAAAGTATAATGAATATGCTATAATCATGTTATAATAAAGACAAAAATAAAAGCTTGATATGTTCATTGAGATTCCAAGTCCTTTGAATATTGGTGCCATTTTCCAGCACAATATTGGACCCTGGCTGGTAAATTGACCAATGTTTAGCTCAAGAAAAAATAGCGGTATTCCCACAAAGAACAAAAATATCAAGTATGGAATCAAAAAAACACCACCTCCATTCTTGTAGCACAAATAAGGACTTAATTAATTTTTAAAATTTAAAATTTTATTTAAATATATTTTTTTCAAATTAATTACAATCTCCATACAGCGCCAAGACCAACAGCGTAGCCCAAACAGGAGAGAAAAAAATCGAATCGTCCACTCCACGTGTCACGATCCTCACTGCTATGACCACTCATGTTTATCTCTTCTTTTGGTTCATATTCACCATCGGCATATGCCGTATCGGTGAACACCTTGTTCAGAATGTATTTTTTAACTCGTTGAGACCTTCGATTGGGATTAGAGGCCAAGACAGATGCTTGGACAGCCGGCTTTGAGCCGTACAAAGAGTTGCTACATGACGATTTGGCATCGTAGCGCGTTTTCAATGACTTGGCATTGTTGCCATTGAGCACGTCGAATGACAAGCTAGAGCTGTTCAAAATGCTTGGTGTCTTTGAGCGAGTGTCGCTCTGGTAGCCTGGATTTTCGCTGCTGTTCGCCTGCTCTACGCTCATTTTCTCTCCTCTACAATACAATATTTGCATTAATTAAGGCCTCGAAATAAATTAATAATTTACATGTCACTTGATGCAAACTTCTCCACGCCACCGTTCTTATTAATTATTCTAAATCTAGCTTCTACAAAATCAATATATTTTTATTTAAAAAATAAAAAAAAATAAAAAATGTCTAGCTTTATTTGTTCAGGTGAAATGGACCCTGATTTTTAAATTTTGATTATTGACCTTTTTGTTGGGGCTTTAGTTTTTTGTGGTTTTTTTGTTTTATGATTTCTGTCTGAGTCTGTCTACATGGACCATTTTAAACGCTTGACTTGAATCCAAAGCGTTGTATAATAATATAAATCAATTAGATTATAAAATTAACTTTTTGAATAGAGAGATGTTTAGCATAAAAAAAAAAATTTTCTAAAACTTAAAGATAGAATAAACTTTGGCTTAAGTCGAATATTAAAGTGAAATAAAAAATTTATAAAAAATTAATTTTTGACAAGAATACTTATACGAATAAATAAATAAGTCTTCGTCTTATTTTCTAAGGTGATCAAAATAACCATTAATTAAACAATAGCCTAAGGATTTGTGTCAAGATAAGAACTAGATTTTTGAGGGGAATAATTTTCGATTTGAGTAAACAGGTTTAGCGAATATAAAGTATTTTTTAATAATTATTATTTGGTCTAAGATGACCTATCGTTTTATTCTCATAATTATAAAAAAAATCCATCTTTCCAGATATTTACTAATTAAATGCTTTTCGAATTCAAAATTAAGAACTAAATATTCTAAGCTATCTTGAATCTGGTCCTTTTTGACCGCCATTAATTCATAGGTCATAATTTTGGCAAAAATTAAATTTATCTTATCAAAAAGATAATCTAAAATTAAAATTAAATTAGCCAAAATGCGACATTTTGGATGATACTAAAAATTTTTTTTAAACTTTTATATTTCGTTTAAAAAATCATAAACATAAACATCTTTTTATATAAATTTTTTATTGTGTTTTAACAATTGCATAATAGTCCAGACATTTAAGATAAATGTCTTTTGTCTTTAAAAATTGGAGGAAAATCTTTGAAATGTCAAATAAATATTTTTAACTCTCGCATACTTTTACTATTCAAATAATTATGATTAATTTATTTATTAAATATATTTATTTTTTAAGAATTTATCATTTTTAAGTCATTATAAATTTCACTTAAATAAACTTCTTCCATCTCTGCCTCTCTTCCAGAGTCCCAGTACTGCCATCTTGTCAGACTTTTGTTTCGACTTCCAATGTACTGCACCCAAGGCATATTCTGAAGGATCCGTTTGCCAAAATTCCTCCAGTCCTTAAATCTGGTTGTAAAGTTTAACCTATCTATCTTACTGATAAGATCGATGCACCACCAATACCCTCGTCGGGTGATTGGGCTATTTTGCCGGCGAAAGAGTCATAAAATTTTAAAATAATCCCTGACTCGTTGTAAGACCCTGCCTTTTGGGTCTCCTGTAAGTAAGACTTCCTTAGATCTGGATACTACTAAACCATTCCGAGTATTAAGCACTCAACCTGCTCTTTTTATTTGCCTAATAGCGCCTCGACAATGGATGGTAGCTTGTCTTGGTCCGTCCAAATGCCAGTAAGTTTATCTGGTAAAGGTTTTCATATACTTAAGGACACAATTGAGCAGCATTTGCTGCACATAAGGTGCTATAGAAAGTCCAAATGGCATTCAAGTTCATTTAAGTGATAGAATATTTCCCCGTAGCCAAAAGTTGTTAAGAACTTAGATTTAGGATGAATGGGACATTGAAGAAAGCCTGCTTGAAATCAATCTTAGTATACCATAGGTGGTCTGGCAACTGGTAGACTTTATTAAAAGTTAAAAAAAATAAAAAATTTTAAAAAGACTATTTTTTTAATCACTTGATTTTACAATCATAAGTATAAATGCTTCTGAATAAAAGTAGTTAAAAATTATATTAATTTAGAAAATAAAAATAGTAAAATAAAATAATAATTGATATGAAAAGTTTTTAAAGTCAAATTAGCCAAGGTTGATTTTATTAAAAATTCAAATTTAGATTGTTATGAATTAAAAATGGAATAAAAAAGATATAAAAATTTATTCATTTTTTAAAAAAATTTTGTTATTTAATTACTAAATTTTTTATAGTGCTTTATTCAAAAATTCAAAAATATCTAATTAGTATCTTTTTGACTACGGTTTTTTATCATTTGCCTAAAATCATTTCCAAAAATTTTTTGTTAGCTGTACAATCAGTGGTTTGAATTGGAATGCTTAGTACTTGTTTGTCACTGATCTCAGTGTTGGCAGCGCATCTACTGTACCTAAATTAGAAAAAAACAATTTAAATTAACTAATCATCTACACAAAAAATTTTATCTAATATTGAAAAATTTTATCTACACTTCATCAATTTCTACATTAGTCAATTTTAATTTATCAAATTTAAATGTAACTGAATTGGGATCAGAGCCGAAAAATGGCTTTGACTTCTTGTTAAATTGTAAATTGATTGCTGGTGCATAGCTTAGGTCATTGGGTGTCACGAACATTCTTGTTATCACAGCACCAGGATTGATGTCATCGCTAGTTCTTTAAACAAAAAAGTAAACTCTACCACTAATCAAAATTAATTGCTTATACTTGGTCAAAGCAGTCTGGTCACCGGCATTTGTGTCAATGAGAAGCTCTCCGGCTGTTTTTGCCGAGCTAGAGCTTATTGATAGCTCGAATTTGTGGTGATTACCACAATATGGAGCATTGATAGTTGTCTTTAGATACATGGATCCTCTGCCACGGAAATTCAAAGGAAAATAGCCCATGACCGAGCATTGATCATTCGAGCAGCTGGTGCATTGTCCATTTTCAAAATTTTCTTTGGAATCACAAGCAAAGCCCATGAATGTGCATGGTGCACGAATCGACTCTATAAAGTACTCCAAGACTTTGTTGTGACTGCATCCAACTTGTTGAGTCGGATCAGCACTGCCACCCAATAGTTCACCAATAATTGAACTCAAGCCTGGGCATCCTGGTTGAAATTCACCTCCATTTACATAGAAATCAACATGTCCTACTGGCATGATAATGCCAAACGCAAAGCTGAGCAATGTACCAGCATTGGTGTGAATAGAGTCAACAAAATCAGCATCGGTCGGGTCTAGTCTAACTGCTGGGTCCGTGTCTTCAAAGAATGGACCTGCTGTGTCTAACCCAGTAATTCTATTGAATCGGATTGAGGCTGCATTTGAACTAAATCCGCAAGCATGGGCACCCAAGCTGTGACCAATACAATGAATGTTCAAACTTCTTGGATTGATACTGTAGTATAAATTTCTTATCTCATTCACCAACATACCTGTTTGCTTGCCAACCAAGCGAATGTTTGTTGAAGCATTGTTGTACAATGGAAAAGTGGCACCATTTCCCCATGCGACTATTATGATATTGGCTGATTCTTGATTTAACAATTCATCTTTCATTCTGTACAACCAACTAGTTGATCTGTCATTACTAAAACCGTGGATTATAATTTTCAATGGAAGTAACCGATTGAAGTTGGTTGAGTCCAAGTCCAAATTTTTATATGATAAAAGCTGCTCTTGGTCTTTGTTTTGTCGAGTAAATAGCAAAAATTCTGTATTTAACTCGTCCGGATGCAGAGGCAAATAGTTTCCGGTATAGTTAAATGGATAGCTGTTACTAAAACAACCTAAACCAAAAAATAATTTTCAAATATATTTTTTAAATTAATAAATAGATAAAAAAATTTATATTAAGATTTATTTTATGATATTAAGATTGTACCTTCAGGGTAGCATATTTGAGTGTCAGGAGGATAAGGTCCATACAATGGTCTCTTGGTTGTTGTAGGTTCTTGATTATACACAGAACCTTAAATTATTATATTTAATATTTGATTTTGATTAATTTTTTTTCTCATAGTTATTACCGATTAAAAGCCCTATTATTAATAGATAAAAAAATTTCATTTTTTATATGGAATTAAAGATTTTTCCATCATTTATATACTTTTATTTTTTAAAAACTAATTAACTCGTGATAAAAAGATAAAATAAAATTTATTTTATTTGTTTATCTTATCCATATTGTTATTAGAATGTCTACACCAAGTGAATTATTTACGTAATTCTTAAATAAAAATATAAATGATAAAAAAATGGTTAAAAGATTATTTTTTGGAGTCGATGAAGTAAATTAGAAAATAAAATTAAAAAATTTTTTAAAAAAAAAATTTATTCAATCTTTATCTATTTAGCGGAAACTAATTTATCGAATTTAATAGCGTAGTACGCCCAGCCATCCGAATGAATAATTTCTGTTTTACAAGGCTGAAAAAGATAAATAAATTAATAAATTAATAATTATCTGTCAAAATAGATATTACAAAATTGCTCTCGTTTAGAATAGCTTCAATTATTCCCGCGTTCAAATACGCACAACTGTAGTTTACTTGATTAATAAAGATAATATTATTAATTAATAATTAGCTATTAATTGTTACGTCTATCATTTGGCAAAAATTTATTGATAATTGGATCTTTTTCCATTATATAGTCTAAAAAATTATATTTTACTGAAAAAATATGTTTGAAATTGTTCTTTCCCTACATATTTGTGGATCATTGGAATCTCTTTCAAGCTTGTCGGCTTCTTTTCCATAAATGCTCTTAATAAAAACTTGTATTATTATTTTAATAAAATTTAAAAATTACTTTCCAAACATATTTTTTAATAAAGTTAAGCTGATCGAGAAACTTAACCTCTCGCTTGTTGTTCCGATCTCTGTAATAAGTCAAATCGAGCAGCCTTACTCCAATAAATTTGCCAAACTCTGTCATCCTGCTCTGATAGTCAGCTATGCCATTGCTTTGTTTGTTTGAGTAAATTACCATCTCGACAATTAAAAAAGCATAGGTGCTCAAATTGATCTTTAATGAAAAAAAGGATCTTATATTTAATAAAAAAAAGAAAAATGGTTCACTTCTCCTCTTTGTTTTGGTATTGATTTGTCCAAACAACTCGGCTTGACATCTTCAGCTGCATCCATTTTTTTGCTTAAAAACTTCAAAAATTTACCGGCACGATCACATGTCTGTATTTTTATAGAGAATTTGTGCTAAAATGTAGCGAAAAAAAGTGTCCTATTAAAATTTCAAATATTGTTTACTTTTTATCATTTAGTTGTATCTATTGTTAAGAATTTATTTTTAAAGTTTATTCGTTAAAATTATGTATTTGCTTTGAATAAAAAAAATTAATTATTTTTAAAATTTATCAAAATTTGAATAAACTTTTAATATATTTTCATTTATCATATTATTTTTGTAGATAATTTTAATCAATTAATTTAGTTTTATTTTATGATTAAGTAATTTAATAGCGAATTCATAATTATAACTTTAAGTTTTCATTTACCAAATCAAGTTTATCTGTAAATATTCAAAATATTGGTTTACTTTTTTTTACCAAAAATAAATATTTCAATTTAAAATCAAATTAATTATCACAGATGAATGAAACTTAATTTTATTGATCAATAAAACTTGGTCTATAGTACCTTGGGCTTCAAAAGTCTTGGTACATAGTGGTCAGTTTGTCCAGTCTATTAGCTCCCAGCTTTTAGAGAAGGATATAAATGTGTCCAAATAATTTTTATTTCGAAGATTCGTTACCATTTGACATTCTTTGAGATTGACCAGACCTATAAACACCAATTAAGAGAAAATGATTTACCAAAATCTGCCATTCCTGTTCTTCCTAAAACACTTAATCTACTTATATGATTTAATATGAGATTGGCACATCGATTATCTATTAACATCTTCTTTTTGCCAATAAGTTCACCTAATGGTCACTTAAATTTTTATTTTTAAAAATTAATTAATGAGAAAATAAAAATTTAAGTGCAATTAAAAAAGCGTATTTTTGGATTAAAATTCATCGAGTATTGGCAAATTTAACTAGTGGGACTTAAAATCTTAGGACAAATTAACAAACTAAATATTGACCCTTTAGTTTAAGCCTAATCCATTATTATAACATCCTATTTAACCGCTAAGATTAAATATATCCAATTTTGGAGTCATTTATTTATATTTGTCTAGCCATTTCTTGGTCAAAATAATTCTCTAGTTTATTTTTTTGGGCATTTGTTTTGGTCTAAAATGTCCGATTTCAGTGATTTTTTAATAAACAAAATGATGTCTAGTCTAGAGCCTGAAGATTTGCAAATACTCAATGGCTCAAAGTCATTTAATAGACACGTAGAGACAATCGAAGAAGATAATAAGTTACCAAATGAAAACACATCTTGCACAGACTATTATCTAATGAACTCTTCCAAAAAAACGCTCAATTCCAAGTCCAGAAAAACTCCGCTCAGACACAAGGTCGAGAACAGCAAAAAAAAGCGCCACACTCACAAACGAAGCACTGGATCAAGCAAATGGAAGACCTACAAACTAAGTGAAAAAAACTACAACCAATTTGAGGAGACCTCTCGATCAGAGAACTCTAGCGGCATTGTAAACAACCCCATGTATCAGACCAATTACATGGATTTGACTGAAACAAAAAAAACCATCTATAAAAGTCTTGACAAGCCGGACAAAAAGCAAAAGTCACCAAAAAGCACAAACACTTCCAAATCGTCCGAGTCGGACAAGGGCAAATACAAGAATAGGGAAGTGATAATGTCATCTTGGAATCTAATTCTAAAAGCAGCAGATGATCCCAAGGACTTGAAGAAAATATTGGAGAAAAAGCTGTCACCCAAGACCTCCAAGTCAAAAGCGAAAAACTTGGACTTTTCCAAAAATTTGGACCTGTCTATGACCAGACCGGATGAAATAGTCAAAAGTTTTTTTTCCTATTTGAATAATTATGGAGACGATGGTTGCACTTTGAAAAGTGGCTTGACCAAGACCAAAGAGAAGAGTTCGCTTATTAAGATGAACTCTATTTTTCCACTATTCCGCAAAAGTCAACCAAAGGCCAACTTGTCTGACAAAAACGACCAAGTTAAAAGCTCTAATAACTCATCTAAACAGAAAAACAATTCCAAGATATCACTTAATTGTTGTGCCAAAAAGCTCACTGAGTCCAATTTAACAATCGGTTCCGGCTCAAGTCGAATCATTTCTGACGACGACTTGGACAAATTTATTGAAAAGCTGGGCAATGATGAGGAAATTTTACAAAAGCTTAAGAACAAATTAAGTCTCATAATTAAATCTAAAAAGAATCAAAATTTTTATTTTGCTGTCAGTCCTCAGCACAAAACAGTGGTCAAGAATGAGAATTTTTTACGCGGTTTATGCAAACATTTGAGCTCGGCTCAATTGCCGGCCTCTTCTACGCCCAATCCGGACTTGCTTATTCAGAACTTTTCCGCCTCAAATGACTCCTTTTCCAAGAACAATTACTTTTTCAAAGAAAACCAAGAACAATGCTTGCTCTCGTCCATAGAGCAGACAGAAAATTCGGCAAAAAACCTTAAAAAAAAGTATGCGGATGGGAAAATATTCGAGCATGAGTTTGGCAAAATATTGGTTAAACCAAGCGAACAGGCAAATGTGATGTCGGCTAGTGGTTGTAATGAAAAGATTAACTTCAAGAAAGCCAGACACTGCAATAGAAATGGAAACAAAATTGTCCAAATGAATACACGGCGAACTAGGGTCAAGTCATCCAAGCAAATTTTGAAGGAAATATCCCAAAAGTGCCAGAAATCAGCCCCAAACGGTGACAAAGGAGAAAAAATTGGGCCAAAAAATTCATTCACAAATTATAGTTATTATCAAGATAACTTATTGAAGAAAGATAATCTCATAGCTAAAACTAATAAAGTAAAGACCAAAAAATTGAATGCTTTTCTTGGAAACAATGAGAATATTTACAATGATCCAGCCAAGGGCAGATTTTTGTATTGATCATTCATCACTCATCTCACCAATCTTTGCACATGTTTAAAAATTAAATTTTTAAATGAACATTATTTTATTATCTAATTTATGAATAATTTTTAATGTAATTAAAGTAATCTCGAAAGAGATAAAAAGAAAATTAAATAAATCATTTAAATTGATTTTTTTTTAAATTATTTCGTGTCTCCAAAACATGTAAAAATTATCTTCTGTTGTGAATTATCATTTTTTATTTAAAATATTTGATAATATAGCATTAGTATTTTTTTAATTATAGATACAATTATAAAATTGTAAAAGACAAATTTAAGTTTATGAACAATCATCAAGCTCAACGATTATTATTAGTTTTATCTATTTAATAATAAGTTCATTTAATGTATAGGCTCATTAAAGAAATAATGTTTATAGTTAAAAAAGTGAAATAATTGTCTGCTAGTTAAAAAAGTTCATTAGACTTTAAACTAAAAATTATTTTAAATAGATTAATTTTATAACAATCTTCAGCATGATAATGATAATGCTATCATAAAGTATTCAATTTGATCTACATAGCAAGTGATTAAAAAAAATATAAAATTAAAGCTTTTTTATTTGATACTTGTTATTTTTATTTGAAATATGGAGATTTTAATAATATTATGGTAAAAAAAAGTTTTATTATTTTTAACAGTGTTAAAATACTCATATTTTTGTGATAAAAAATAAATTTTGAGCTTTTAATTTCCAAATTGTGACCAAAACCAAAATATTGATATCAATATAGCTTATTGAACAAATTAATTTTAAATATTATAAAGAATCTTGAAATTTTTTAAATAACTTATAATTAAAGTACTACCAGCTAGCATGGAGCAACAAAAACTCCTTGGCGCAGAAAAGTCTTCAGACTAAATGGAACAAACAAAGTGATTAGAGCAGGTAAAATGTGTTACTGACAAACACAGAGTGTGAAAAATATCAAAGACTGATATTCTAACCAGATCTACCAAGTAAAAAAGCGTTTTTTAGGCAAATACGGACCTAAGAACGCTTACGAGTGGAGAATCAAGACCTCATCTAGACTACGAAGTAAAACTGTAGATACAACTGAAAAGGTTGAGTGAGAAGATTTGATTGAAATGTATAAATTAGTGAATAGATTAGAAAATATGGTCCTGGTCACAGATATGGTAAG
Source organism: Brachionus rotundiformis (assembly GCA_016802295.1). Lineage (NCBI taxonomy): Eukaryota > Metazoa > Rotifera > Eurotatoria > Ploima > Brachionidae > Brachionus > Brachionus rotundiformis. Next base: position 479,173 of record JAESIW010000071.1, read on the forward strand.
TAGGGCCTGTCGCGGAGTTAAGAGTGAATAGCATCAGACTCCAAAATTGACGGCTGCTGCATTTAAAGTGCTTTTTTCTCAAACAGATTAGTTCCGTACTGGAATAAGTTGCCTAAATAATATGGTAAAATTTAAGTCGAACCCTAGCTTCAAAGATACTTTAAATATATTCAATAGAGTAGGCTGCTTCAGTTCACTGTATAATGGCAGTGATGGGCTAAGCCACTATATGTAACGTGTCCCAAGAAGTAATACAACCATTTATCCAAAAATCGATTAAATGTTATCTTATATTATTTTAATTATTTAATACTACTAATAAAATATTACACTTGTAAAAATTTAATAATTTTAAAATTTTTTTAAAATTTTTTATTTTTTTACCTTTTATATTAAGGCCTAAAGATTAATAAATTGCTCCTAATGTGATGGTCAAAAAACAAATAATTTTAAATAAATTTAAATAAATATAAAAATTTTATTATTTTTTAAACAAATTTTAAATTAATATTTGATATTAATTTCAATTAGTTATTTAAATACGATATAATTATCCTATGTACTTAAATTTAACTAAAACTTTGCTGATAATTCGATTTACTTGGAATAACTTTAGTTTAATTCAAAAATTAATTTCACAATTAAAATTTTAATTGATTTGAAATATCTCCCAGAGAGAAAAAAAAAAATAGCAGGGAAATAGCACCATGTATATTTATTATTAAATGATGATAAATCTTAATTAAAAAAATAATAGACAAAAATAAACAGACAGCAACAGTTTCGAAACAGTGAGCCGTAAATCCTAAGCAACCAAATGACACTATTTAACAATAAATTAAACCATGTTAAGAAAAATCATGTTTACAAAGCACAGGTCAGAGAAAAGGTGGTTTGACTATTTGGACATTTCTAAAAAACGCGTGGGACAAAGCTGCCTTGGCAGTTAATCGGTCTTCAGGTCTATAGACCAGCAGCCTTTTAAGCAAGTCGATGCCTTCTTCATTCAGCTGGGTATTGTACGCACTCAGGTCTTGCCGATGCCAATTTGGAAACGTTGGTCTAAAGTCGGGTAGCTTACTAACTCCCGGCCAAACTTTTTCATCAGGGGTGCCCAATATTCTGAATATCTGAAACAATTGATCAATTTCTGAGTCTCCTTTGAACAGCACCTTATGTGTAGCCATTTCCTTTGGGAAACATTTAAAGAAATTAATTTATTTTAGTTTAATTAGAATACTGAGAATATGCCGGCTATGCTCCAGATGTCGACCTCGGTCGAGTAATACTTGCATCCGAGTAAAATTTCCGGTGCTCTGTACCACAGAGTGACCACTTCATGAGTAAATGTTCTAACGGGTACACCAAAGGCTCTGGCAAGGCCAAAATCGGCTAGTTTAATGAGTCCATCAGCACTAAGGAGCAAATTTTGTGGTTTGAGGTCTCTGTGCAATATTCTATGTGTGTGACAGTAAGCTATGCCTTGGAGCATTTGAAACAGATAAGACTTGACCAGGTTGAGAGGAAGGCCGTTTTTATTCTCATACAATTCCATGTATTTTTTCAAGTCTTGGTCCAGATACTCAAAAACCAAGAACAGCTTGTTATCGGTGTGTATGATGTCGAGGAGCTTTACAATGTTTAAATGGTTGAGCTCTTTTAGCAGAGAGATTTCGCGGATGGTTGTTGAAGGAACTCCATCAGCCTCAGTGTCGAGACGAATGCGTTTCAGCGCAACCATGTCTCCGCTAACTGTATCTTTAGCCTTGTACACTACACCATAAGTGCCTTCTCCAATTTTTAAAATTCCGGTAAAGTTATCCAGACTGGCCATAGTGCGGACAAGTGTTAACCATAAACAATTAAGATTGTTTTAAAGTTGTAAATAGATTAAAGAAGTTTAGTGAATGTACGCTAAAAATGCAACTTAATTTATTATTTGAAAAAAATATAAAGCATGTCTATTTCTTAATGAATATTTATTTATTATATGTGGTCTAAAAGCTAAAAGAATATTTTTTTATATGAGTTAATTAATTGTTTAATTTTGACAAAGCAAAAATTTTAAAAAGGGCATTTAAATAGACTTTTTATTTAAAATAAATTTGAAAAAATTTGATAGCGGTGGGATTCGAACCCACGCCTGTTACGACTGGTGCCTAAAACCAGCGCCTTAGACCACTCGGCCACGCTACCTCAATTACTTGACAAGCTCTAGAGTTTTTTTTATAAAAATTTCTTTACTTTTTGAGCCTATGCTTGTTGAATTAATTTGAATTCTATTGACTTGACTGACTCTCTTTTGAAGGGTTTGATTTCAAATAGTCAAGTTTTTTTTTAAAGCCATGTGAGTCCATGATCGACCATTGGTTAATTTTTTGAGTGCGCGTGCTTGCATTTGAAGAAATTTGTTGAATAGAAAAGCTTATCCTATTCAATAGGATTCCTATAAATAACTGTTGATTTTCGTTTGTAAAAACAATTAAAAAAATGTTTAGTGAATTTGCTGAGAAAGGAATTGAAGCTTTGGACCTGTTTAAAAGAGCAAGTCCTCACTTGGATGATGTTTCAGCTACCGTTTCCAACATTGGTGACATTGCAAAAACATTAAAGTCTATGGACTCAAAAATGGATCGAATGGAGAAGAAGGTTGATCAGATCGACAAGAAAGTCAACCAACTTGAGAAGAAGGTTGATCAGATCGACAAGAAATCAACGCAATTAGAAGCAAACACAACAGCTCGATTTGCTAATATTTACGTCACTAGTGATCATTCTCCGATTACGTGGATTAAAGTAATTTTTTTTATTTTAAAATTTGTTGTTTTTAAATTTCTTACTGAAAGGTTCCAGGAAAAAGGCTTCCTCATGAATGTGAAAACCTGGCAACTTTTAAGAATTTAAGTGATCGTCAAGTGACTGATTTTCTTAATTATTATGGAATTAGTAGAGAAGAGTCGCTATCAAGTCACAAAACATTGGCGAAACATCTTGGAATCAACTCAACTTTTGTTGTTTAATGATTTCTAATTAACATATTTTTTTATATTATTAACTTTATTAATAAAATTTCTTTATTAATTTTTTTTTTATTTTAATTTATTCGATTTTATTTTTTAGAATAAAAGTTAATTTAAAAAAGCTTTATACATCAGATTTCTATGCTCTTTTTCTATGCTTCTTTATAGATCTATCAATTTGAAAAATAAATTCAAAATTCTTGTAATGAAGAGGTAGCGTGGCCGAGTGGTCTAAGGCGCTGGTTTTAGGCACCAGTCGTAACAGGCGTGGGTTCGAATCCCACCGCTATCAAATTTTTTTTATAAATGTTATTCATATAACACTTAAGATAATCTTGACATTAAGAATACGGTAGAGAACAAACAAAGATACAAAGCTTGTAAAAAAACAAACAATAGAGAAAATAACACGAATCCTGAGGATTACAACACGATTAGATGATGATAAGCATCTTTGAAGTCGATGCATTCACAGCGATATATTTAGACTTGATTGGATTATTAATGTTGTTCAATTTATTGTTTTTAATAACTATTCGGATTTCAACAGTACTTAGCGCGCATTCATTAAAGTAAAGCATAGTAATAGTAGTAGCATAGGTAAATTATCTCTCAGTGGATTTCGTATAGTGATATATTTCACGCAGTTTTGCATTTCGTCCAAGCGTGTAATTTGGCTATTTAAATTTGAGAATTGCTTCCCAGTTGTATAAAGATATATTGATACCATCTATTTAACATTCACATGTTTATATTTTTTTATTCTACCTTCATAAGCTGTTATTATTTTGTAATTATAGCGCTGAATATTTATTTTTTTACAATCTCTTGCCACCCATTCATAAATTCATTCATTCATTTCCATTTCCTCTGTTTCACATCTAGACTTCACTAATTCAATGAATATCAATAGCCTAATGAGATATGTAATCTAATTAAACAATTTATGATCGATAATTAAATGAATTTGTGTTTAATACTAATTTTCGAAGACTAAGTTATATAATACCAAACATTTAAGACCATTGTTAATGACTTAAATGCATCATTCAATTAGCAAAATTTGGTCACTGGCTATGTTTCTATTTAAACACTTTATCTTAAACAAAAACATACACATTATTTTAATAAAACTTAATATTTAAATAGATAAATAATAGACAAAATGTACCCAGCTGGAATTAAGCGCAGAATGCAATTTGATTCTCCACAAATGAGCAAAAAAAGTCAAATTAAAAAATTGGTATTTGATCAACAAGAGGAAGAAATGAACTCGCCATTAAAAATCTCTCAACCAAGGAAGCTATTTGTTGACCACATTGATGAGAACTCGTGTGGCAGCGCCTTCTCAGAGCATGACAGCGAATTGGATGATCTAAGCCAGTCTAGTGATTTGGACACTTCATTTAACTTCAGTACCAAACCAATATCTGAAACCAGTCCACCAAAGCCAAACTTAGAGTCACCTTTTTCTCGATTCAGATTAAACAATCATCAAGAATTGAGCACAAATGAGAAATTAATAGGTGACATGTCTCGCACTCATACTTTACCAATTTTGACCAAGTCTAGACACAACGACTTGGCTTCAATTGAACCTAAAACTCTTGTTGATTTGCTTAATGGTGAATATGATGACAAAATAGGCAGATACATAATTTTGGACGCGAGATATCCTTACGAATACAACGGAGGCCATGTGTCTAGTGCTCAAAGTGCTTATGTAAAAGAGGAATTGATGGAACAGTTGTTCCATAATCCGATCACAACGCCAGATGGCAAACCAGTGGTGGTTATCTTTCATTGTGAATTCTCCATCGAAAGAGGACCCAAATTGATGAGAGAGTTTAGAGAAAAAGATCGATCTTTGAACCAAGACAGTTATCCTAATTTGTTTTATCCAGAAATTTATCTATTGGAAGGTGGATACAAACGGTTTTATGAAGAAAGTATACAGCATTGTGAACCAAAATCATACATGCCAATGTCAGACAATGACCACAAACAAGACATGAAGTATTTTAGAAAAAAATCCAAATCTTGGGAAATGTACAACAGAAAACCAAGGTTTACCATAAAAGCAAAGCTTGATTTCTAAGAATGTATAATTTTTTTTATTTTTTTGTGTATATCCGTTTTAATTATTTTTAAATTGTATTCGATTTCAAATTTTTAATAAAAATAACATCTTAATATAAATCATTTCATAAATATGAACTTAACTTAATACTCACATTTTTTGCCTTACAATTAGTTTCTGTTCCACTAAAGGAACATTAAAACTAAATAATCAAAATCAGTCTCTACAACTATTCAATCAGACTAGCCATTAGTGGCTATTTGGTCCGTAGCACCTATATAACAACTAAAATGCGTGAATCTATTTCACTAATTGTCAAGACCTAACATAATTTCTTATTATTAATTTCTAAATAAAAAACTGCAAAATACCATCCTCTTTTTTTTAATAAAAAAATAATTTTTAAAGTTTCAGTTATCTATCTAATTAGATTAAAAGCTAAGCAACAAATTAAAATAAAATTAATTTATTTTTAAGTAAATTTATTATTATTCTAATTAAACTAACTGAATGTTAAATTTTAACTTAAACCAAAAATAAGGTAGCGTGGCCGAGTGGTCTAAGGCGCTGGTTTTAGGCACCAGTCGTAACAGGCGTGGGTTCGAATCCCACCGCTATCAAATTTTTTTCTCTCAAACACATCCTACATATAAGACAAAACAAGCGCGGCTCTTTACCAACTACCTTTTTGCTTTTCAAAATGCAAACGTGCTTGCTTGCTTCTGCAAGTATATCAACTTGCTCTCAATGGTGCCTTTATATTTGCTCTCAATCAAAAATATAAAAAAATAAAAAAATTATGATAAAAAAATTTCGAAAAAATACAAAAAATTTACATGGTGACGAAAACACGTATCGTTAACCTAGATTTAAACTAATTTTTATATTTCTTATATATTTCAATCCAATAGGCCAAATAGATAGATAATTTATCTCTTCTACTACCCTACTAATACTTAAAGAAATAAAACTCATTCAAGCATTCAACACAAACACTGGCTCGTTCACCAAACAATCAATTTCTATCTATTTATATAAATTTTAGATTCAAATATCAATATAGAAAAGAAAAAAATTTCTTAAAAGATAAATATTTATTTGAGTGTAGTGTTTTGAGGTCTTTGTTTTAAAGAATGCCCAAAAATGAGCTGTTTCTCGGTGGTTTGAGCAAGGACACTCGTCGCCAGGACTTAGAGGAAATATTTTCCAAGTATGGAAAGCTGACCAGATGTGACATTAAATACATCAATGGTAATAATTGTCTTTTAAATGTGTTTAAGTTAAATCTAATCTAGTCTTTGGTTTCAGGCTATGCAGGCACAGCGTACGGGTTCGTCGGCTTCGAGGACGAACGAGATGCAGAAGTAAGCCAACTTTTTTCGCTTCTTTCCAAACACCACTCTCTCTTCCACTCTTCTGGGCTATTTTATTATTTTAGAAAATTATTAAACAATTTTTTATATAAGACCTAATTTCCTTTGCCTCACCAAATAAATATTTGACCATTTACCATGGCCGACTCATTCACGTGCAAGCCTATTCCTTTTTGTCGCTTTAAATAAACCTGTTGTTGCTGAACAAAAAGGAGCCAACTCTAAAAAGACCTAAGTCACGTTTACTGTCATAGATAGTACGTTTTTTTTTAATTTTTTAATAAAAATAAATGTTTATTTATTTATTTTTGATTTAATTTTATTTTAATTTGACTAATTTGGCGCCCAATTGAGGACTCTTACCGAGTTCACCAATGGAAAGCGCCTTTTTGTGCATAGGTGTTTGTGTTTTAGGACTTATTTCGTGTGCTTAATTATATATGAAAAAAAAGATAATTAATTAATAATTTATTTAAAAATTTGATTAGGATGCAATTAAAAGTGAAAATGGACGCAAAATATGCGGCCAGTCAGTCGCGATTGAGTGGTCCAAAACCAAGCCTTGGAACAAGTCGAACAGACGAGGGGTAAGCCAACCAAAGTCCTGGAGAAAATATTTAATTTAATTTTTTAAAAGAGAGAGCGCAGCAGGAGCCGGGATTACGGGTACAGACGCAATGTATCGAGGTCAAGGTCTCGATCGAGGTCGAGATCGTACTCACGCTCGCGCTCGCGTTCGCACTCTAAGCGGCGAAGCCATCGACGCAAGTCAAGGTCGTACTCACGATCAAAATCAAGGTCAAGGTCGCGGGATAGGCGACGTCACCGGGCCAGGCGGGATCGCTCTCGGAGCCGGTCGACCCGCTCGCGCTCCAGGGACCGTCGTCGAAGCCGCGACAGAAGGCGAAGCTCGACTCCCCCCGATCCAGCCTCCAGTCCACCATCTCCTCAGAGCGACATGCCTGCCAACAAAACCGACTACGAACAAGACCTTAGTGAAAATAACAGCGCCAATAATATTTATTTGAACGATGAAAACATTGATAAAAAGTCAAATAGCAAAAATGGTACTTGTGTCCAAGATGGTGAGCATAATTCAAGCGCTGAGGAAGACCATGAAATGGATGAGAACCGTGAGAATGGTAGCGATCACGGCTATGGTAAACAAAATGAGCAAGATGTGTACGAAGAGGCCGATGATGAGCATCCTAGTGGACAAGAAGCCGCTGATGAAGAAAATTATCAGGACAACAACGACAATTAATTAAGTCAAATTAATTAATTTATTAATTAATAAAATAAAAAGTTATCAAATAATAAAAAATTTAAAAAAAAACAAAAAAAAAATTTGTTATCAATTCTATTTTAGTTTTTTTTTCTTTTTTTTAAAGTTAATTATTAAAATTTTGTCAAAAATCAGCTAAATAAAAATGTTATTAAATTAAATGGTTTCTATTAATTTAATTTTAATTTTATTGAACGAATTCTTTATCAAGATTTTGCAACTGAAGAGTATAATATAGCAAGGGACATCATAACTCTGGAATGTAATAACCTGTTGTACCAAAATTTAATCGACTAGATTCAATTGATTTAAAGTGAACTGCTCAAGCAAAAAGTGCGTGTGCAAATAAATCAAAATAAAAAGATGGATGTGAATGCATTAGAAAAAGTGCAGAAACATTCCTCAAAACCTTTAGCTTTGAGAGATATGGACTAATGTATAAACCAGAAAATGAAATCTAAAGATAAATGACAGACAATATATATGTATATGTTATTCTAATGTTAGGGTTAAATAAAGAGAATTTTTTATTTTTATTTAAAAGAAACAAAAATGACAACTACAATACTACAATTACAATAATATATCCTGTGAAGAATATGCAAAGGATTGGAAAATTGAATTTAATGCATCTAAATCGGCATCAATAATATTCGAAAAGAAAAGTAAAGGTTTTAAAACGGATTTTAAATTAAAAGGCTCTACAATTCCAAAAGTACAAATTTGATTTTTCTAGGCTTACTGGAAATCAAAATTCAATAAATGATTTCGTTGAAAATAAGATGAAAAAGGTTGAAAAGAGTTTTTACTCTCTAAATAGTGTTGGATGTAAACCAAGCTAATGAGGCCAGAAACTATAGCTTTCTTATACAAGCAATTCTCTAAGTCAATCTTTAGATATCATTTAGATAATATCTTTATTAATGAAAAGAGTTTAAAGGAATTTGATATACGGCAAAATATTTTAATAAAACTATTTATTGGACTGAGTAAATTTACAGAAACAAAACCATTGAACAAAGCATTAAAGTTGGAGTCAATTAGACAAATTTATTATAAGCATAAGATATTCTTTCTGAAAAAGATCTTCAATAACCAATTATGTAAAAACGTATTTGAATTCATAAGGAAAGATTACAAGATATTTGATAGAGAGAATACTTCTTTTATTAAACAGTTATCAAAAGTAGAAGATCTGATTCATATTAATTGCACTGAATATGATTTAGCATTCAATATTATTTTGATTGAATGGTGCCTTGAATACAATAACTATGGACTAACCGAATCGATAAAATACTATTTTTATTTAATAGAATATTGTATGTTGAATAATCTTGATCATTTTTTTGTATATAACAAACTTAATTTTTTACTTAATTGTAAAATGGATATTTAATTTTCTATCAATTTTTATTTCAAGTTGTCCATGGGACTAAAACTTTAAATTAAATAAATAATAATAAAATTCTAACTAAAAGTTTTATTTTTATTTTATTTTTGGAGAATATTTGAAAAAGGCCCTTTAATAAAAGTAAGCACATCTATTATCTATAAGAAAAGTACAAGACTGAAACGCAATGGAATTAAAATTCAATAGAATTAAAATTTGGAAATAGCATCAAAAGTCAGAAAGGAATTCATTAAATAAAATTTATTTAAAAATTTTTTGCTAGTTGATTAATTAAGAAATTTTACCGTTAAATTAGAATTTTTTAAAATTATAATCAATTAGATAATCATGATACTAATGACTTTTTGTATTTTATTTTTTCAAACTAATATTTTCATATTAATAAATTCTGAAGCAATACAAAAAAAGTTCTTTCAAAAGAAAATTCTCGAATTTATGAATATATTATCTAAGCTTCAATTAGATTAAAAAATTTATCACACTAGCATTTAATTTAATTTTAGATTTATCTAATCATTTTAATGTAAAAAATTTTAGTTTTATTATTAAATTGGCAAATGATTCATCCATTTTATACATAAATGTATATTTTTGAAAAATTTATTTTAGAAAATTATATTGTTTATATTTACATTGACAGAAAAAAAAACAAATAATTAATAAGATAATAATCAATTTTCATTATATAAGCCTTCAATTAAGTCCGCGTACATTTTGGCCACGATCGGCCTTCTTAACTTCAAGGTTGGACCCAATTCTCCATTAAACACAGAAAAATCTCTTTTCAAAATGGAAAATTTTTGAACATTAGCTGCTCTACTTGGCGCTTTTTTATTTGCATTTTTTAAAGCTTAAAAATAACAAAAGATAAATAAATATAATTTTAAAAAACATTTGATTATTGCTTACCTTCTTCAATAGCCTTGTAAACCAGTGGGTCTTTATTATCAATTATATCATTGACATTTGTAGACTTAGAGTCTATGCTTTGCAAATAATTTACACATTCTGTGCTTAATTCGTCAAGTGGCTCACCAGTTTCTGTATCAATTTTACACTTAAATTTAATATTAATAGAATATTTTTATTTTAATATTTATCCATTTGGTACCTTTAAAGTAACCAATATAACCAAATACTTTCTTTTATCTCCAACTAGCATACAATTACTAATTAAGTTAGGCAGCTCATTTTTAAGATTGTCCTCGATTGGTACAGGAGCAATATTCTCACCACCAGCAGTGATAATAATTTCTTTTAGACGGCCAGTGATAAATATGTAATTATTGATTATTTTTGCCTCATCGCCTGTACACAACCATTCTTCGGTATCAAAAGTCTCTTTGGTCTTTTGTTTATCGTTTAAATATCCCATGAAAACGTGTCTTCCGCTTACCAATAGTTCACCACATCCATCAGCATTTTTTTCTCTCAGCTTAGATCTATTAAACTTGGTTAAAGAGCCCACGGATGTGACTCTATTGGCACAAAATGTACCAATACTATGTGGTCCAGTTGATTCACTCATGCCGTATGTTTCGCACAAGGGAATGCCAAGATTGATAAAAAATTCAAGTGTTTCCTTGGTAATTGGAGCAGCACCACTATAGAAGACCCTGCATTTGTCAAGTCCAAGAAGACTATGTACTTTGTTAAGAACAAGTATTTTGGCTAGTGCGAATGAAGGGTCACAGATCGAAAATTCTCCTCTAAAACCTGCCTTGACTTTTTCTGAGGCAACTTTTTGAGCCCATTGAAACAAACTTAATTTTGTTCCACTCAATTTACTTAAATTTGACTGAACTTTTTCCTGAATTTTCTCCCACACTCGTGGAACACCGAAAAAATAAGTTGGCCTAACTTGCTTCATAGTGTCATTTAAGCTTCCTTTTAGAGCGTCCGGTTGAGCAAAATAGACCGTGATGCCATGATTTAATGGTGCAAATATGTCCAAAAGCTGTGCTGCTATGTGACTTAGTGGCAAATAGGAAATAAAGCGTTCTTGGTATTTTTTCAAAAATGCTGCATCGCACATGTACCGAACAAGATAGGTAATGTTGTCATGACTTATCATAGCTGCTTTTGGATTACCAGTCGTACCACTCTATGATTATGAATTTTTTTAAAAATTACCAAAAATTAAAAATTTATTCTATTACTGTGTAAATCAAAGAAGCGCATTTGTTCGGTGCCATTGTCTTTTGGCGAAAGCTAAGCTCTGAATTGTCCACATCAGCACCGAATTCCATGAACTCTTTCCACTGAAAAATACACACATTTACTTTTATGAAAAAAACACTCGATTTTATTAACAATAAAATTATATTTGTTCATAAAATCAAGGATGATATTTTAAAAATTACAGAAAAAACATTGGTGCTCTCTACTTGACCAGAATACTGAATTATCTTTTTTAACTCTAAATTTTTTGAACTTTCAACCACTTTTTTCAACAAAGCACCATTCTCTACTACTACAATTTGGGAACCAGAATCTTTCAAAATATATTCTATTTGCTCAACCGAATTGGTTGTGTATATTCCACATCCGACACCACCGGCTAAAATTGCTCCCAAATGTGCCACAAACCATTCCGGAGCATTGAAACCAAGTATACAAACACACTCACTGGGTTTTAGACCCAACTTTGTTTTAAAATGTTAATTTCCAAGGCCAAAAAATTAAATCCCCTACCTTTATAAAACTTTTGGCAGCTATTTGACACATTTTCCAATAATCGCCGAATGTAATTGTAGTCCATTGGTCATTTAGATTCTTTTTGTATGCCAAGGCATGATGGTTTGGATTTTCGTCAATTAAATTCTTGAACATGGTATAAATAGATACTGGTTTGTATCTTTCTGGACCCTGTCTCATTAACACTGGTTCGTCAAGACTCGAAGAAAAATAAGAATCAGCTGGACATATGTTGTCTGGTCCATCTTTCCAAACTTCTCTTATTGTCTCTATTTCATCGATCATTCTTTTTTCAGCTTTTAAAAACTAAATTTAAAAATAAAGAAAACATTCTTATTTAAAGATTTCCCACTATCTTTTTTTAACTTGAGTGATTATTTAGAAAAAAAGGTTCGTTTTGACGTAATAATAAACAAAAATCGAATGACTTGAACATTTATTTTTAAAAATTTTATCTAATTAAAAAAATAGATAAATTTAATTCAAAAGTTTCATGTGATTTTTGAACGCATATCTAAAATTAGTTGTAAAAATTCTATATTTGATTTATCTTTAGATGATAGTCTTTTGATTTACTCTAAAAAAACATCAAAAACCTACATCTAAGATGCAATAAATTGTATCAAGATACAATATATATATATATTACATAATAAATAACTTTTTTCAAATTGAACTTATATTTATTGATAATTATCTTGTTGATTGGAACGCCTGTTGTTGAATATATTCCAATGCTGATTCTATAATAAATGTTTAGAATAAAAGAAATACTTTATGGCCTTATCGACTTAAATAAATTAGTATTCATTGATAATAAAGATACTTTTCTTAAATAACTTTTTTATTTATTTGTATGATAAAAATTTGTTCAATTTTTTTTAATTAACAATAAATCAAAACTATATAAAAACTATTCTCGATTTTAGATTATTTATAGAGTCATCAAGTACAAATAAGAAAATAAATTTTAAAATATTTTCAATCTAATTATAGTTTTTGTATGTCCTTTTTTAATAAATAAAATTATTATTATTTTTTTTTATTAGTTATTTTTGATAAATAAGATGAGTGATTTAGTCCCTCAAATTTGAAAATAACTCGAGTCCAAGCTATTTTGTAGATTGGTGAAATAAGATGCACTTTGCAGAAGAATTATTAGTTTTTTTTTCAAAAAGATAAAAATATTTGACCTAAGAGATAATTAATTTTTAACTTTTTTGGTAAAAGTCGGTTTGTGTTTCCAAATAGTTGCCGAGTTTGCAGCCAATTCAAGATGCTCTGAATAGTGGTACTGTTTATGATTATTTACCACTAGTTTCTTAAGAAATGTTATTTGTTACTCTACCAAAACTTGTTCTTCCTAACAAAAACAATTAAAATATTTTTAAATCTAAAAATAAAATCATTTTTATCTTTTATTTGGTTTAAGTGCCAAACTTGAGATGAGTTTAGAAAATTTAAAATCGAATACTGAATGGCCTCAATGATTATATTAATTATGTTAAAAAATTTAATTTTAATTATTAAAATGAGAAATGCATTTAATTTTTTATTTGAATTTAAAAATAATAAGTAATAAAAAATTTTAACCGAATCTTAAACGGAAGGATATTTTAAATACGCTTAAAAAAGTATAGATAAGCAAGATCTTTTGGTGGATTTTCGGACTTGGCTACTTTTTCATCATTAAAAATGACCCATTGATTGTCTTTTTTGATATGCGCCACATAATGTCCGACATTCGCATTTGAGCCCATGTGCGAAATTAGACCAACAAGCTCATACTTGCCATTACCATCTCTTAATCTTGTTGTTTGGCTGGTTGTTTCGCACACTTCCATTTCAACTTCTGGATGATTAAACAACCAATCTGCAGCTCTTTCCAGACTACCATTTGTCTCCTCGAGCGCCTTGAGCGCTTGATTTCGACTAAATCCAAAAGAAATCAGCGAATTAATGGACTCTTCATCAAAGTTTTTGGCTTTTTTGGCCGGTCGACTAGAAGGCATGCTGAATGGAGCATTAAAGTCCACATCTTCCATGTGCATTACTGCCCAATTGACTGCTGCCTCTGAGTTATTCGCCTCTCTAGTGTTATAGACAGCCCTCCTACTGCCCTCGACAGAAAATCCCATGTCCATTAGCTGAGATACAATCGCTTGATTTAGCTCAATTTCGGGCTCTTGGCTCTCAGTTTCAGGAAGTTCTGATTCGCCTGGTTGAATTCCTTTGCCCCTGTAACTTTCCAAGTCAAGCTCATCAGGCACTTGAAGAGAAATGTCCAATTTAATCGGAGTCCAATCGGCTGCCAAATCAAACTTTCTTGCCTGAACTACCAAATAGTCCGGAAAAGTGGCTATTTTGGTGCTTTTTTTTGCTTCTCCTTTCGATTTGGCCGCTGAACTATAAAAATCTCCTATTACTTCATTTTGGGTGAATAAATCTAAACAATCCATGAGTCTAATCTCTGGTCTGACCATCTCACCAGGGTCCAATTTAAGACCCTGTTTTTCCAAGTCCAATTTTTTGGCCTCATATTCCTCTACTTGTTTGCTGTTCACAGCTTTTTCCTTGGCTATTGGCAAAGACAAACAATACTCATCTCTTCTCTTGTAACTCACCTTGTTCGTCTGTAAGCACTCAATTCGGTCCTCTAGCTGAAATTTAAAGCAATCGCTTGGATTGGTACTGTCCACCGAGTCTTTACGTAGACTACGCTCAATTTGATCAATCAAATGCATCAAGTATTCACAAGCATCTTGTTGTTTTTTGGTCGAAAATTCTGCATGTCCTTTGCCAACCAAATTTTTGAACACAACCGGTCTGATTGCCTGTGTTTGATCGGTGGCATACCGACCCGATAACAGACCGTAGCCTAGTCTACTCATCTGAAAGCCAAGATCATTAGATGGGTCAACTTGGGTCACTTGTTTATAAAGTTCATAATTTTTGTAGTATTTGTTCACAAAATCAGGTAGAGTGAACAAAACTTGGACTACAGAGTTAACGTAGCATGAATTTCCCAAGTTTTTCATGCCTGTATAGCCAGGTCCATGCACCGGTTCGAGCTTGCTGCCTGATTCTTGAATTCTGTCCCATTCGCCAACTTTTTGGTTAAGGTCAATTTCCAGCTCAGCCATAGTTTTCTCTGTTTTTTCCATTTTTGACATGTTGATGCCAAAATGGGACAAATGAACTGCCAAATTAGAATCCTCGACCATGTCATCTTCGTCATATGAGTACACATCAGCTCCTTTGGAAGAAATTGTGCCCAATTTAACAGCCAGTGGATACTTGGTTTTTTCGTAGTGTTCAATGGCATGGTTATTACCACCTGAGCCGTCCAATTGACGACGGCCGCAAAAAATTTTCCCATCAGTTAAATTTAACCATAAATTGTTGGTCATGCCACAAACTTCACATTTCCATGTTTTAGGATTTGGAGATATCTGAGCCGGACTGGGCAATTGTAAAAGAGTATTTGAATGCTTAGAAATGCATCTGATGTCTCCGTCCCACGCCTGATCCAAGTTTTGCTTGAGCGAGGCCGATTCGGCCTTGATTATGGACTGTATGGATTTGGACACTTGTTCAGTTAAGTCCGGGTGGGAGTAGGACTGATCAAGTGGTAGATCCAAGCCTTCTGGATAAATAAACAAGGCAAATTGGCTTTCAAAGGAATACTTTTTTTCTGTCAGATCAAATCCGCCCTCAACTCCGATGGCAAGTTTGGTAATTTTTTTTTCCGGCTCTTCAATGTTCGGAATTTCGTGTCGAGAAGTTTTTATGTGGAGATAAAGATGAGAATTGGTTTTTTCAAAATGAGTTGCCAGCGATTCTTTTCCAACTCCGATGAAAGTGGACAGACAAACAAAAAGACCATCCGGACTCTCGGCAGTGTCGAAAGTATACACGCATTCGTCTTTGTAGACTCTGTCGCTTTGGCTGGCGATTCTGGCTTGGCTAGAATGGCTTTCAACAAGTTGTTTAGAGTTCATTGTGCGATGATTTGTATAAAATATTAAATAAACGATAAGAATTATTTTATTTAAAATTTTTTTTAATTAAATTTTAAAAAAATGTTTTGCAATTTTTTATTAACATTAACTTTATATAAAGATTTAGAAAAAAATTTTTTAAAATAAATAAATTAAATTTTATTAACACATAATAATAAAATTAAAAAAAATTATTTTTTTTCTCTTTTAATTAAATTGGTTAAGATAATTTTTAAATTAATATAAAAAAATTTTTAATTATTGAGACCAATAAAATGATATCTAATTTTATTTGTGACACTTTTTTCCCATTCTTTTACCAAGGCTCCTAATTATTTAGGGATGTAAGTTAAGGGTCACAGTCACTGAATCGAAACTTTTACAGTGGTAATTAATAAATTTAAACCAAATTAATTAATTATTAAAATTATGTCTATAAATAAGATGAAAAAAAAGTTATTTTTTTGTTACATTAAATTTAAAACTCAATTGTATAATTACATTAATTGGTAATATTTTTATACTTTGTCTTATTGTGTCTAGAAAGTTCGAATTACGGCGCAATTTAGAAATTTAGGCATGAATCATTAAAATATAAATTATAAATTTTAATTATTACATAAGCAAAAATGAACTGCCTTAACTATATAAATATCTAGTTATTTTAGAAACAAAATTTTTAGATGGATTTACTAGATAAAGGCAAACATTGCGAGGAAGAATTTTGCCATAGGCTGGACTTGCTGCCAATGAAATGCAAGGCCTGTGGTCATTTTTACTGCAGTGAGCACTTTAAATACGAGTCTCATGACTGTAAGGAATACAAGAAACTGGATTACAAAATTCCCACTTGTGAATTATGCAACAAAACAATTGAGTTTAAACGCGGCCAAGATTTGGACTTTTGTTTGGCAAAGCATATGGAAAAGTGCCAGTTCAATGAAACACAAACCAAGAAGCCTGTTTCGAATAAATGCTCGTTTAAATCATGCAGAACTAAAGACATTTTCAAGTTTGAGTGCTTAACTTGTCATAAGAATTTCTGTAATAAACACAGAATACCAGAGGACCACGAGTGTAGCGCATTGAGCCAAACTTGTCGCCAAAATTTACCAAAGCAATCTGTATTTAACAATTTAGTTAATAAATTTTCTCTTCTTAAGTCTAAATAAATTATTTATATTTTTAAAATGTTGTAAATTTATTTGATATTTTTTAATCAATAACTTTAATAAAATTTAAAATTTTAATTAATTTAGTTTTAATTTATATTTTTTCTAAAAAAAGGAGCTAAATTAAACAGTAATTCCAAAGCCCGTGTGGCCTAATGGATAAGGCGTCGGTCTCCTAAACCGAAGATTGCGGGTTCGAGTCCCGCCTCGGGTTATTTTTGCCAAAACAAACTAATTATAATCAAATTTTAAATTAACTTTGAAACAATATATGAAACTTGATGCTTTATCTTTATCTAATAAACTGTTTATAAACAATTAGAAAAAGTCAAGCCCGTGTGGCCTAATGGATAAGGCGTCGGTCTCCTAAACCGAAGATTGCGGGTTCGAGTCCCGCCTCGGGTTTATTTTTTTTCACTAAAACTACACTTTAATTATTTTTCTCTATTAGAAATTTTATTTTTTTAATTAAATGAAAATTATTTTAAAATATAAAAATATTTTTTTTTTCTGCTAGTATTCAATTTTTTAAAAGATTAAACTAATAAGCCCGTGTGGCCTAATGGATAAGGCGTCGGTCTCCTAAACCGAAGATTGCGGGTTCGAGTCCCGCCTCGGGTTACTTTTTTCTTTAAATATAAATTATATATCACGTGACTAGATATAAATAAAAAAAATAATTACCAAATAAATAATTTTTCTTATTTTTTTTTCAAAATGAGTACATTTGAATATACCCATGCTCTAGTGTGTGAAAATGTTCCCAACAGTGTAGTCAATGGTCTCAGTCTGGACGAGCATGAACCAGTCGACTGTCAGCTCGCCAAAAAACAGCACGAAGCATACCTGAAGCATCTGGAAAATTGTGGCATTCGATTGATCAAGATCCCTGGCAACGAAAATCATCCAGATTGTGTTTTTGTCGAAGACACATGCATTGCTTTAGGAAATAAAGCTTTCATTACCAATCCTGGCGCCAAATCAAGACGAGATGAAGTCCTTTTGGTCAAATCAAGACTGAAGCAGATGTCCAAAGAGCTAAATCTACAAATTGGCTCGGTGCAGAACACTGCTGAGTCGTTCATTGAAGGCGGTGATTGCATGTTCACTGGCAAAGAGTTCATCATTGGCATCTCGACCAGAACAAACCAACAAGGAATAGATGAGTTCAAAAATTTTTTCTGTGAATATCCGGTCACTGTTTGCCAAGTGTCTGAAGGATTGCACCTTAAATCCTTCATGTCCATGATATCACCTGGTCTCATCATAATCAGTCAAACCAAAGAGGCTAAATTGATCGAAGAACAGATCAAAAGCAAGTCATCATTTGCTCCAGAGTATAGATTTGTCAAAGTTGGCGACAATTGTGCCGCAAATATTCTAGCTTTTAATGGCAACTTTTTGACATGTCAAGAATATGAAACGGTCTATTCGGAAATAGATAGTTTAAGAAAAGATACAAGGTTTAGAATAGATAATTCTGAATTCAAAAAAATCGATGGCTGTTTAACTTGTAGGAGTGTTTTTTTCAAACTTTAAATAAATTAATCAAATTTAATTTCAGTATTTTACTAATTAAAAATTTTTATTTTATTAAAATTATTTTTTGCTTAAATTAGAAAATAAGCAATTCTGTTTGTAGCTAGTAAATTATCGATTTTTTAATATCTCATATTTAAATTATATGAAAATATAATGACTCGACACATTTTTTAAATTATATCAAGTTTCTTAATCTATCAATAGATTATTTTAACATTTTTTTTCAAAATCACACCCAAATATCCAAGATAAAATTTAACTTAGACACAAATTGTTTATCAAATTAGTCTTAATTTCATTTGTTCTAATGGAATTATGATTTTGATTATTTAATTCTAGTAAAAAATAAAAAAAACTAAAAAAAAAACAAACGCAAAGCTCACCTTTTTGGTAAACGTGAATTAAAAAACATTTAATTACACCAGCTGATTAAAAATTAAGGTCTTTATTTATAAAAAAATAGCTTTGAATTCAGTTTTAAAAAATGGAAAATATATTAAAATCAAAGCTAAATAAGGTATGAGTAATGAATTATTATAGTAATTAATTAGTGAGCATTTTGATTAATAAATAAAAAGGGTCTTGCCTACAGCATAGAAGAAAGACAGCGTCTTGGCATTCACGGACTATTGCCGCCATGTGTCCAAAGTCAAAGTGACCAAGAACGACTTGCTTTGGATAATTTGAAAAGAATCAAAGAGGATATTGATAAATACATTTATTTGATGCACCTGCTTGACAGGTTGGTCAAGTCTTAATTTAAATTTGTTTAATTTATTTTCTAATTGAACAGAAATGAGCGTCTCTTTTACAAAGTTTTGTCATCGAATGTGGAACAAATAATGCCATTGGTATACACACCGACAGTTGGCGAAGCATGCATCAAATACGGATTTATTTTCAATCAGCCAAAGTAGTTCGATTCAACAAAAATAGATAAAATATTTACTTTTTTTCATTCAATAAATTTAGAGGGATGTTTTTATCTATCAAAGACAAAGGACACATTTTGGATGTTTTGTCGAACTGGCCAAGTCGTCAGGTTAAAGTAATATGTGTCACTGATGGAGAGAGAATTTTGGGTCTTGGCGACTTGGGAGCACAGGGAATGGGCATACCAGTTGGCAAATTGGCCCTCTATGTAATTAAATCATTATATCTCTTCTTTTTTTTTTAAATAGATAAAAGCTAATTTTAGCTATCTAAATTTAAAATGTTTAAAAAAGCAAACTTTTTGAGAGAGAAAAAGGATAACATTATTTTAATTATAGATAGAAAAAATAGTAATACTTGATTATTACTAATTAATATTTTAAAGATAAATGTTTGACTTTTTTTCCTATTTTGCTAATTGATAAAATTATTAAATTACTAAATATCCAAAATAACTAGACTGGTTTGGCTGGTGTAAAGCCTGACAATTGTTTGCCAATAACTTTGGATGTTGGAACAAACAATGAAGTTTTTATCAAAGATCCAAACTACATTGGTCTAAAGCAAAAAAGAACTACTGGCAAAGAATATGATGACTTTATTGATGAGTTCATCAATGCTGTTAAAACATTATTTGGTTCAACTTGTTTAATTCAATTCGAAGACTTTCACAATTCAAATGCTTTTAGACTACTGGAAAAATATCGCGAAAATGCTTGTACTTTTAACGATGACATCCAAGGAACTGCCTCAGTTGCTTTGTCAGGTTTATTAACAGCTGTCAAGATGACCAAAATAGCCTTGAAGGATTGTGTATTTTTGTTCTATGGTGCTGGTGAAGCAGCTATTGGTACGGCTGATTTGATCACATTTGCAATGGTCGAGAAAGGAATTACACAAGAGCAAGCAAGAGAAAAGATATGGCTATTCGATTCGAAAGGACTTGTGGTAAAAAATAGGCCAGAGGGTGGAATAAATCACGAAAAAATGCCCTATGCCAAAGAGGCAAAACCAATCAAGAGTCTTGTCGATGCAATTGACTTTGTCAAGCCAACGGCCATCATTGGAGCTGCTGCTCAGGGTAGAAAATTCACCGAAGAAATTATCAAAAAAATGTCAACCTTCAACACAAGACCAATAATTTTTGCTTTGAGCAATCCAACTTCAAAAGCTGAATGCACTGCCCAAGATGCGTACACTTTTTCCAATGGTCAGGCTGTGTTTGCAAGCGGCAGTCCATTTGACCCAGTTGAATTTAATGGAAAAACATTTCATCCCGGTCAAGGAAACAATTGTTACATATTTCCTGCGGTTGGTCTGGCAGCCGTGGCTTTTCATCTAAAGCACATACCAGAAAAGCTGTTTTTGATCGCCGCCGAGTCTTTATCCAATCAAGTGACTCAACAAGAACTCGACGAAGGCAGAGTTTATCCAAATTTGAACAGAATTCAACAAGTATCGTTCAGAATAGCTGTAGACATTGGCAAATACGCCTTTGAGCATAATCTAAGCAATCTTTATCCAAAGCCGGACTCGATTGAAAATGTGCTCAAACAGGTTATTTATGATCCAACATATTGCAATTCTTTAAAACCAACTTGGTAAATAGATGAGATTTAAAATTAATTTTTTTCTTAAATAAAAGAATATTTTTTTAATTATTTTATTTTAAATTTGATTCTTGATAAATATTTATTTTGAAAAAATTATTTGAAATGACTTATAGATTTATTATATTTTGAAGTTAACTTTTTTTTTTATTAAATTAAAAAATATATATTAATTCTATACAATATGGCAAAATGAGTTTATTAAAATATTAATTTATTTAAAAAAGATTTAATGAATCTTCACGAAAATTTAGATTTTATTTTTTACAACTGTTTTGATTTTTCCAAATAATACTCTTTTTTACAGGTGAGTATCTTAATATTTAAAATATATGTTTGATACAGATGATATTTTATATGTTTGATAAATTCTATCTGATCAAGTTTTAGGATATAGTGTATCACTTTGGCAAAACAATGGAAGTTCTACTTTATTTTTTAACAAATTCTAATTAAAAATTTAGTATAAAAAGAAATAAAAAATTCTAATCGAATAAAAAATAACAATTTAATTTTAATAATCACTATGAAGTCATTGACAATTATAGCTGTTTTAGCTGGATTGATAAATGTCTGCTTTGGTTGGTTTTACACAAGTGGAAATAAATTGTTTGATTCAAACAAGAAGGAATTTATTCCAAGAGGTATCAATGTAGCCAGCGCTGACTGGGATGCCTCATTTAAACCAAATGTAGTCATGAAAGCAGTGGCACAAACTGGAGCCAATTCAGTCCGAATTTTATGGTTAAAAGACACTGAAATAAAATCAAAGGGTTTGAATGACAACAATTTGGTAGATGCCATTCAGCAAGCCATCAACAATAAACTTATTCCAATAGTTCATTTGTGGATGGACTCTGGAAAAATTGGCGATGCCAACTGGGACAAAAGGGATTATTTAAGAGAGGCTGGTAGATGGTGGGTGTCGAAAATAAATCTATTGAAAAAATTTGAGGACAAACTGTTGATAAATGTGTTGAACGAATGGGTATCTATTAAACATTTTGTTTTGCTTATCTAATAATAAAAAATTCTAGTCCACTTGGAGAAAAGGCAGGGCTTTGAATGACCAAGCCGGTCATTAACTCTGACATCCTTTGGTATGCTGAAGATGCCATTATACCAATTAGAAAAGCTGGCTGGAGAGCTGGAGAGGACGCTAGTAATCGATTCACTTGCTATGGCACAATCGCCGCATCCAATCCTTCAATTTGGTCAAGTAAATTTTAGGATGAATTTAAATTTTTGGCTATTTTTCTCTTAAAGCAATTGATTAACAAAGATCCGCTAAAAAATTTAATGTTTTCAATTCATGCATATGCTGATTGGAGAGATGAGACACCAAATAACAGTATCTTATCTATTTTAATTGCTGGTTAATTTTGTTTTTAAAATTCACCATGTAAGACTATACACCTTATGACAAGAATTTGCTAGCCACCATTGTCAAAAAAAATATTCCACTAATGCTTGGCGAATTCTCAAACAAACATCCGGACAGCAATAAAGTAGAAAAATACATAAATGCACCAAAAATTATGAAGTAAAGTTGGCTTAAATCGAGTACAAAATTAATTAACAGTGAATTTGTCTAGAATCTGTCAAAATAACAGAATAGGTTGGTTGGCTTGGTCATGGAAAGGCAATGGTGTTGTCAATGGAGTTGACTTGTCTAAAATATTGGATATCAGTTACAACCATGATAAGGCAAACTTAACACCATGGGGAAACATGTTGAAAAATGACCCTAATGGCTTTAAGACATCTGTTAAATCGTCAATGTTCCAATAGATAATCAATAGACTTATTTTAAATTTAATTATTTTAATAATTATAATAAAAGATTTAATTTAAAATGCATTTATCTACAATTTTAATTCTACAATTTTTTCGAATAATTATTTTAAACCTATATAAATAACTTGATAATATACATATACTGGCTGTCATTTATCTTTACATTTAATAATAGTTTTATTTGTTTTTAAAATTGAATGTTCTAACAAGAATGTCTGAGCCAATTGCTGATTTGGCAGTGTTGGGCTGAAGCAGCTATATGAATTTATCGAGCGCGTAGACTTGGATGTGGACTCGAGATAGTTTAGCTTTTTCCAATCCATCTGCTGGTTTATACATTTCAATCAAATCTCCCCTCACTCGCCTTTCACTAAGTTTGGTTAGGCCCATTTACAGCAATCGCATTTCACAGTCCATATCTCTCAAAGTTAATAGTTTTGAGGCACGTTCCTGCACTTCAAATTAATTTTTTAATTAAACAAATTTAAAAAAATTAGAAAAAAAAGTTAACTAATCTAAAAATTATTATTATTATTATTATTATTATTATAAAAAAGCTACAGCAAGACTAGCTTGCGGAGGCGGCCTACATGAGAGGTCGCCTATGGTAGCTCGTTGCACATAATGAGATAAAAGACTGATAGAAATATACAATAAGAATTTTAGGGTTAAAGGAGTTAGTTAAATTTTACAAGAATAAAAAAAAGAAAAACTGGGATTCATCATTGTTGTCTGTAATCATCAATGTAAAGCTGCTTTATTGATGCTATTGATCTTTAATACAGATAACTTGCATATGACAATTTTTGATCTAAATATAAATTTTTTGAACATTTTATTTTAATTATGAATGTCTAATGATGAAGCTTATTTTATTATTATTATTATTTTGTAAATAAGAATTGATATTTTATTAATTTGTAATAGCGTTTAATATAAATGCGTATGTAGAAAATACGTGATTACTTAAATACTGTACGGTAAAAACTGATCGCATTTAAGTAATTTTATATATAGTAATTTAGGGTTGAACCGTTTATGGGGTAAAACCGTGAATTCTTCTTTCAATGACTATAACTTTTCTTTGAAAAAAAAATTTTCTAAATTAAAAAAAGAATACAAAGAACGTCTTTTCTGTTATTTTAAAATAAAATAAGTTTAAGAAAAAAATGGGATTGGGGTTAAACCGTTAATTTCATTTATTGCAATAAATAGTGTGAATTTTCTATTTGATTGATATTTAAAAAAAAAAACTTTTTAAAAATTCCGAGGAGTAACTTCCAAAAAACCCAAAAAGCTTATAGCGAAGAAACTTTACAAATAGCCATTGCCGAAATTGAAGTTAAAATATTAAACAAACATCAAGCTTCTGTGCGCTTTAACATTCCATATTCAACACTTAACCACCGAATCAATGAAAAGTATAAAAGACCTACAAATGGTAAAGATGCTAACCCGTGGATCTCTAAAGAATTTGAAACGCTTTTAGTTGAAGTGATCAAACAATTACTTTTTTTTGTATTTTAATTGCATGAATTTATGTAATTGACGGATATACCCCAATGTAAGCGTTGAAACGTTAATAAAAGATATTATTATATTTTAACTATAACTTTTGAACCGTTCTTTTATTTTAAATAAAGTTTTTTTTAATTCAAGACAATATTCTCTTTTATTATTTTAATTTTTTTTTGAAAAAAAAATTAATAAATCTCACAACTAATTAACGATCAAATAAAAAAATTTACGGTTTACCCCGTTTGACTATAGCAGTTAATTTTCCACCCTTTTTCTAATGCATTCACATCCATTTTTTCTACTGATAAATGTACGTTTAAGCATCCTCAGTTTATGGTTTGCTATTGGACATGCAATTTTTACCACTTTAAGTCAAATGTTACCACCACACCCAAATCTCTCTCGCAGCTAGTAATCTCTAGTGCTACATCCACACTCTTTTCATTCCTATGAGCTATGTACTTATGCCTCTCATTCAGTCTTCCAAAATTCATAACTTTACATTTAGCACTTAAGCCCATGCTCCATATTTGTATCCATCTTCAAATGGCATCTAAGTTTTCCTGTAACTACATTTAAAATGTAAAGAAAATTTTTCATAAATTTGATTGACAATAGATAAGATTCTGGGGTCATCAGCATACATCTGAATCTTATTCGAAACACAATCTGGAAAGTCATTTATGTAAAGATTGAATAGTACTGGACAATGAACAGATCCTTGAGGAACTCTATTTAGAAGCGCAGACCATTCGGGTTCAGAATTTTTTTTAATACAAAAATTTTAAACATAGTTTATTTAAATTTAATTAAATATATTGAATTAAAAAAAGTAATTTAAGAAGATAAAATATTTAACTCAATATCTAAAAGGAAAATATAATCTAAAAAAAAATAAAAGTTTGACTTAAATAAAACATGATCTTGTAAGAATTTTTTTAACATTAAAATAATTGTTTTTATTTTATAATAAATAAATAAATCTAATAAACTTAATCAACATTTGCTTGCTGTTATTAAAAAAATTAAAAAATTCTTGACGTCTTTTAAATTTTAAATACTATAAAGTATACCGAAATGGATCTTTAAAAAGAAAAAAAGAAATAATTTTATCAAAAATGAAAAAGTTTTTGGGCATTTATTATCTTTTCTTCTTTTTTATCATTTACTCATCAGAAAAAAATATTGCTAGTCATTTTGAATTATTAAAACACAAAAATGTCCCTTTTGCCAATTTCAGCTTGGTACCTAAATTCAATGTTGTCAAATTGAGCAAAACCAATTGTCTGGTACAATGCATGAAAAATGAATTTTGCAAGTTTGTTGTTCACAATAATGGTTTATGTGGTTTACACACATATTATACAGTTTACACACACAAGAGCAAGCAAGAGAAAAGATATGGCTATTCGATTCGAAAGGACTTGTGGTAAAAAATAGGCCAGAGGGTGGAATAAATCACGAAAAAATGCCCTTTGCCAAAGAGACAAAACCAATCAAGAGTCTTGTCGATGCAATTGACTTTGTCAAGCCAACAGCCATCATTGGAGCTGCTGCTCAGGGTAGAAAATTCACCGAAGAAATTATCAAAAAAATGTCAACCTTCAACACAAGACCAATAATTTTTGCTTTGAGCAATCCAACTTCAAAAGCTGAATGCACTGCCCAAGATGCGTACACTTTTTCCAATGGTCAGGCTGTGTTTGCAAGCGGCAGTCCATTTGACCCAGTTGAATTTAATGGAAAAACATTTCATCCCGGTCAAGGAAACAATTGTTACATATTTCCTGCGGTTGGTCTGGCAGCCGTGGCTTTTCATCTAAAGCACATACCAGAAAAGCTGTTTTTGATCGCCGCCGAGTCTTTATCCAATCAAGTGACTCAACAAGAACTCGACGAAGGCAGAGTTTATCCAAATTTGAACAGAATTCAACAAGTATCGTTCAGAATAGCTGTAGACATTGGCAAATACGCCTTTGAGCATAATCTAAGCAATCTTTATCCAAAGCCGGACTCGATTGAAAATGTGCTCAAACAGGTTATTTATGATCCAACATATTCCAATTCTTTAAAACCAACTTGGTAAAAATTTTAACTTGTTTCTCTACACAGATATATAAATTAATAAAATTAATAGAAAAAATGTATTTTTTGATTTAATCCCGTTGTATATAATGACATGATCTTAATTAAAATTTTTTGATCTTAACTCTTTTCATTTGTGATTACAAGTATTTATTTCTTAGTTTGTTAGAGTTAACTTTTTATTAATTAATTGTTTTAATAAATGTCAAAAATTGAATAAAATTATCCTTATTGTGAACAAACAACAACAATAACTAAAAGAATAAATTGATATTTTTTTTTGTTAAAAAATAATAAAATTGGCTACAAATCAATTTATTTTGTATTCATGCAATTAAGAGATTTTGTTTTATTTACTTTAAATTAAAACTTGTTTACTAAAAATTAATGAGGACACAATTACAAGGATCTGTTGATTTAATTGTCTTCGAAAAATCAAACTATACAGGATAAGTTAATTTTAGGCATTCTTTATAGGCTTATGGCAAATGCCGGAAATAAATTTTTTTTGCCTTCAATAATCCCTTTACTTACTACAACTTAGAACCTACTGAATAAATAATTGTATAAAAATACTTTAATATTTTGTATTGCTACCAAAGTCGGACATTTAAAATAAATTAATTAAGTGCTCTTACTTTCGTTGTCTAGCTTTAATATGTTACATTGACCACCTAGCTTCGAAGCTTAAACTATTTGCTTTTTAGCGTTAATACGCCCTAAAATCTTGCTAAGTCCAGCTAAAATAAAATATTGATTAAGAATGAATTTAGTGACATATTGGTTGCAAAATCCTCCCCAAATTTCAAACAGTCAAAAGTTATTATCAAGGACCCTTTGCCCTGCCTTAACACCTTTGTTTACTTTTTTATCTAATTTTAGACATGTTTTTTTAAATTAAACAATAAAAAAAAAACAATGCGAGTTACATCGGAATATGATCAATCACTGACCATCGCCGGAAAAGGCGAAGTGGACGATTTGTCCAAGCTTGATTACCTGGATGAGCAGGCTCTTATAAACGAACTGTATGTTAGGTACAAAAATGGACAGATTTATGTAAGATATTGGAAATTTTTATTAAATAAAAAAAAATAACTTTTATTAAAAGATAATAAAGTAAAATTTTATAAATTTTTTTTATTTTCTAATTAAAGACTTATATTGGAGATGTGCTGATCGCGGTAAATCCATTCAAGCAATTGAATATATATGAAAAAGAGCAGCACAAGGCCTATTCTAAAGTCAGGTTCCGCTCATTGCTGACACCACATGTCTTCTGGGTGGCCGATGCGGCCTATCAGCGCATGCTGATTCACAAAGCGACACAATGCATTGCTGTGTCGGGCGAGTCTGGCGCTGGAAAAACCGAAAGCACCAAGCTCATGATTCAGCACATTATCTATTTGTGCAAGACTGACTTTGACAAAGAGCTACAGAAGAAAATAGTTGATGTGAACACACTACTGGAAGCGTTTGGCAACGCTCAGACATGCATGAACTCTAATTCGAGTCGATTTGGTAAATTTGTGCAAATGATTTTTACTGACGAAGGGCAGATACTGGGCGCCAAGGTCTATGACTATTTGCTGGAGAAATCTCGGGTGGTCAACCATGGACCAGGCGAAAGAAACTACCACATATTTTATTACATGTTTAGTGGGCTGGAAAAAGAGGAATTGGACTACTATTATTTGGATTCGTTGGAGAATTTTCGAATTCTTGGTACCAGTGCTGGATGCAAGGCATACTTGACCAAAAATGAGATCAAATACTGTAAAATGATGTTTCAGGCACAAAAGGACATAATGAAAAGAGTGGGTTTTCTTGACGAGGATGTCACATTGATATTTACCATTTTGGCAGCCATTTTGCACTTGACCAATATCACATTTTGCCAAGATGAGGAAACTGATGGCGTATACATAGATGATGAATATCCACTTGAGGTCGTGTCCAACTTGCTGTGTTTGGATCAGGAAATTTTGGCCACTGCGCTCATTTCAAGTTCCAACGTGACCAAAGGAGAAAAAGTGGTATGTTTAAAGAATAAAGACCAGGCAAATGATGGTCGTGATGCTCTAGCCAAAGCTCTGTATGAACGATTGTTTGGATGGATTGTTCATCAAATAAATGAACTTCTGCAGCCCAATAGTGCGCTCGGGTAACACAAAAAAAATACATATATATTTTTTTTTATTATAAATTTTTATTTATTAAAATTTCATAAGCAATTTAGAATATTATTATTTTTTGTTGAAGGATATGATATTACTATTTTAATAGATAAATAATCCGCATTTAGAATTTACCAAAAAAATTTACCAAAACGGATAAGATTTAAGATTTTTCTAAAACTATAAATTAAAGTGATAAAGCTTTTTGGAGGCTTTGAAAATAGATAAAAAAAAATTTTTAGAATAAATTTTATTAACATTTAAACCAAAGTGAAAAGCTTGAGCTGTTTCCATCAATTGGAATATTGGACATGTCCGGCTTTGAGAATTTTTCGCTCAACAGCTTTGAGCAATTGTGCATAAACGCAGCTAATGAGCATCTGCAGTTCTATTTCAATGAGCATATCTTTTTACAAGAAGAAGAAGAATACTTAAATGAAGGAATACAGTTTGACATAGTGGACTTTCAGAATAACGAGGACTTGATCGAGGTGTTCATGGGACCTTTGGGAATATTTGCTCTATTGGACGAGGAGTCCAAGTTCCCGCGAGCCACTGACAGCTCACTAGTGGACAAGTTCTACTCACACTGGAAAAACTCGGACAGATATGTTCGCTCGCGGGCCACTGACCTCACTTTTGGCATCAACCACTACGCTGGCAAAGTAATCTACAACGCTAAGGGGTTTTTGGAAAAGAACCGCGACAACCTCAGCCAGAACATAATTGAATGTCTGAAAAATTCCAACATAGAAGTGGTCCTGGAGCTATTTTCGGTAGAGAGAAGCGAGTCCGGGTCGATTTCGCGCACTGCCACGGCTTTTGTTGCCAAGCCGTACTTGCCATCGAGACCCAAGTCTAACAATCTGAGAAGACCTAGGGAAAGTTTGACACAAAAAAAGGCCAAAAGTCTCAAAAAAAGAATGTAAATTAATTTAAAACAATATTTATTTATTTAATTATTAAAATCAAAATTTTAATTTAAAAGTCAAGCACTTAAGACTAATACAATTCAAAAAGACAAGATAAATCAAGTGACAGTTAGTTGCCATTTTCGGGTAGGTTTTTTATACAATTTTAAAAAATTTAATTTATTTTAATTTCAAATTTTATTTAATTATTTGTTTAATTAAGAACTCGTTGGCCGAGCTATTGGACAAAATGAAAGACGCGGAGCCATTCTTTGTGCGGTAATAACAAAAAAATAGATTATTAAGAGAGCTTAGATTTGACTACTAAAGAGCGGGTTTAGTCCGCGAACAATTAACTTTAAAAAAAATAAAAAATATATAAGAGATAAAGTAAACATACTCTTAACTTAGACCAGATAGACTAAAAAACAAATAAACAATTTATTTTCAATTAAAAACGGATATTTTAATTAAGAGACAACTTTGAAATTCTATCTGAACAATTGAGCTATTGAGTGTTGAGTGTTGAGACTGGTCCCCTATTGATATTATGGGTCTTAATTGATTAGCCATAGAAAGAAAAACGCCCTAGCGAGCAAATAGTAGCTGGTTGATGGCAAATATTTGCTTGCCTAAACTAAGGACATTGTTAACAAAGACCCAAATTAAGTGTTTAGGAAAATATTTTTGTTTTAACTTGTGTTTGTATTATCTATTTGGTGGAGCACAAATATTTCAACTATGTTTTAATATTGAATAACCAAGATTAACGAGTTGGTTTTAATTAAATGCGGAAATTTCCCTTCTTGGATCTATTTAAGCTATTCTAATTATTAAAATAAAATATTTTACTATTTTACATGGGACTTTTAATTTTTGTGTTAATGAGTTTTTTTGTTAATTTTTTAGAAAAGAAATTGTATTAAATGAATAATTTAAATTTTAATATAAATTTGAGTGGACATTCGAATGAGATAAATAGTGGTGCCGTGCTCAACTATCACTCTGAGTACGGCGATAACCTGCTACAGAATGAGCCTTATAGGAAAAGTCTTAGGCATTTAGATAAAAAATGTGACAAAAAGTAGCCCAATCTGAGCTGATTGTAGAGGGAAAATATGTTCTAAATTTTTTTTTCAGGTGTTTGAAGCCGAACCATGAGCGCAAGTCGAACAAATTCGACCAAGACCTAATATCTGAGCAGCTAAAGTACAACGGCCTGCTGGACATTGCGCACATACGCAACCAAGGCTGGCCGTATCGCATGCATTTCGAGGACTTTTTGGAAAAGTACCAGATAATCGCGTTTCCCATGTCCAAGGAGCTCAAGCCTGTAGGCAAGCACTGTGAGACCATACTCAAAGAGCTTGATATCAAGGATTACGCAATTGGCAAAACCAAGGTAAGACATTGGTCAAACAGGGTTGAATCAAGGATGCTAATTAAATGTAAACAAGGGCGGAATTAAACTTTAAATCAATATTTTAGCATTTATTATCACTTGGTCAAACTTTGGGCTAAATTAGGTTAGCTTTTTACTTATTTTTTTCTCTTTATCTTTCTACATCTATCTCATATAAAAAAAAAAAAAAAGACATTTAATTTGCTGGGATTTGGTTGTTTTTGTGTTTACTAAATGTTTTCTAATCTTTAAAATAGACACGACCCATCGATATCTCTAAATTTGGCCCGGGTTAATC
This sequence comes from Brachionus rotundiformis, assembly GCA_016802295.1. Lineage (NCBI taxonomy): Eukaryota > Metazoa > Rotifera > Eurotatoria > Ploima > Brachionidae > Brachionus > Brachionus rotundiformis. Next base: position 510,488 of record JAESIW010000071.1, read on the forward strand.
CCGACTAATAGGCTTTAATCAGATTAATAAATATTGTCCAAAATTGGTCGTGTTAATTTTTAGTTTTAGCTTTCTCTTGCTTATTTGTCACTAGATTGTAAAAAAATAGAAGAAAAAGAGACAAGATATTAATTGGAAATATTTTTATTTGGTAAAAAAAAAAGATTGGAGCTACATAAAAGCTCTAAATTAATTGAATATTTTCGCGGAGATTACGCGGATTCATCATTGAGCCATTACGCAACCTAAACTCGAGAGTGGATCGAGTTGGTTATTAATTAAAATGAATTCTTTTGTTTAGACACAATCGAAATAAAGATAAATCTTTTAGGGTATTAGTGAATATTTAATAAAAATTTATCTCCTATTGTAGCCGAACGTTTATTTTAACTTAACAAAAAAAGGTTAAGTCTTTTTAAAAAAAATTTATTTCAATTTAAATTAAGTTAATAAAAAAAAAAAAAAAGTGAGCTTGGTGGTGAGAGTGTGTTTGTGAGTTTACCAATTTCTGTCCTTGATTCAATAAAAAGTGTTTCAAACCTTTCCTAATTAAATTTGTTGTGTAGGTTTTTTTGAAAATGTGGCACCCGGAAATACTGAACCAGCAGTTGGACAGTCTGGTAGGCCAGGTGATCGTGTGCCAGAAAATGGTGCGTGGTTTTCTGGGCCGTAGACGGCTATTTAGAATGCTAGAGCAGGTCCAGGACCAGACCGAGGACAAAGTTTTGTTCGTAAGCTTGGCGCACAGGCTCGGCCTCGCCGCTTACCAGAACATAAGCTCGCATCTTAGGCTCACAATTAAAGTTGGTTCCTGTTTTGATTTAAAAAGCGATGAATTTTTTTAATTGGAAATAAATATTTAATTGTATTAATTAATTGGTAGTGGATTTATTAAAGTTTATTTAGGGCTGATTAGGAAATGGAAAACTATTTTATTTTATTGTTTCTATTAAATAAATAAATAAGATTTAATAATTAGATAAATAAATTATTAATTAATCAAACAAGATCAACAACAAAAACAAAAATTTAATTTTTCTAGATGTATTAAAATGAAATTTGTCGCTTTGAGTTTAAATTGTATTAAAATAAACCGGAATTGTTAATTACAGAGAAGCGACTTGACCCTAATTAAGACAGTGAACGAAATGTCCGATTTTGTAGACGATTCGTCCAAATCGAATCTCAAAAGTTCCAATAGAACGCACAAATTTGCCAAGATGCAAAAATCATTCGAAAATGACTACAACAATTACAACAATCAGGATAACAATTTGAGTGATACCAAGTCGTCCAAGTTTAAAAAAATGGACTCGGACACCTCGTTTACCATCAACTCGCACAATCACTACAACAACCAGTCCGATGTGAACAAACATCAGCACAAGAGTGAGAAAATAAAGACCCTTAAGAGTAAAATAGAGAGACAAATGAAGGACTATGTGGACCGCGAGGACTATGACGAAATGCTCAAATTGGTCAAAAAGTTGAACTTGGTATCAGATGACAAGTGGGAAGAGCTGGAGTCCGAAGTGGAAAAGTTGGACTATAGCGACGTGAATGAGTACAAGTCGACAGCAGGCTTTTTGACCGATGACGAAATAGCTCTTCTGGCTCAAGATCTTGGCCAAAAGAACCGCCAATCGACCCCGTTCAATCCCGAGGACAACCAACAAGGCACTGAAATGGTCAATTTGAAGCTGAATTATGGCCACAAGCGCAGCATTCTTAGAAAATTGATGATTGCACAACGCAAACAATTTCTGTTCAAAAAGGAACAAGTCGACCTGCAAAAGGCCAAAAATGAGTTCGATGATACCAGCATATCGAATTTTTCCCAAATAAGCGGACATGTCGGAGGCTCGGGCCTTGACGACAAAATGAAAGCCATGAACGATCCAGACAAGGACGCTAATTTTAAGTATTTCATCAAAATGACAATTAGTTTTTGTTCTAATTAAGTTTATTATTGCCAATTAAAAAAAGGATGCTTTATGAAGTATGGGACACGGCTCGGTGCGTAGACACAGAAGAAACTTATGAGCAAAGGGTTCATTTTTTTCATCTGTCACTACAAATACTCAAAGTGTGCACTTATATTGTGCTCGGTTTGGTCGTGCTGGCCACGGCCATTATTGGAAAAGGCTCATTTTTGCTAATGACCAACGCTGTCGGACATGTTGAAACTGTAATTTTGAACACAAAACAATTTAATTTCCTAATATTTGATCAAATTAAGCTTCTTTTTTTTAATTAAAAATCAAGAGGATTATTGTTAAGTGATAAGACTGAATATATATATTTAATTATTTTTTTTTATCTAGTTTCTATTTAGATAAATAAACAAAAAATAAAGAGAGTAAATATTGACATGATATTCAAGGATATAGGCACATAAATGATAAGCAAATATAAGATATTTAATTGTTGAGTGTACTTTTTTTTTATCAATTGCGGCAATAAAATCACCACTCGCAAAGCAAATAACATTTATATTCATCTGTATATTTTAAATATTATTTAATAAGTTTTATTTGAAAATTATTAAATTCAAGTTAGAAAAAAAAAATTATTTATTTAAATTTTTTTTCTATTATATGAGCACTTGATATTATTGTATGCTAAAATCTAATAGTTTAAATTAATATGGCTTAAATGAAACGAAATATTGTTTATAGTCACAAAGGAAATATTGTTTATAGTTATGGTGAAAGTATCATATAAACATAAATAAATTTTATCTATTATACAATATATAACTTATTTTAATCGAGTTAAGAAATAGATTAATATTCAAATAATTTAATTTGAATTAGAGACTTGATTTAATATTTGATGGTTTTGTGAAAATTTGTGAAAAGTTTTGGTACAATAGAACAGATAAAAATAACTTTTTATCTAAAAATAAAAAACCGGTCTGTTAATGCAACATGGTACAAAATGCTGGGTGCAAATTCAGCAGAAATTTTAATTTAAATGAGCGCAGTGATTGTGCAGTGATGTTGGGAGGAAGTGATGCCATCAACAACCTGTAAACTTAAGATTATGAGTTATAAAAATTTTTGGTATTTTAGTCTGTCCTATTGTACCAAAGCATATTCAATAAATAAAAAAATCATGATGACCAAGTTAAACCTGGTGTCCTATTAAGAACCCATTTAAGTTCCAAACTTTAAAAATGGTTACCAAATTTTCCTGAATTTTTTTAGTCACCCCTTTACCTCCAGCGGTTAGATTAGACTTTAAGTTTTACTAAAGACATTTAAAATTGTTTCCGAGTTCTTCATGTAAACATATTTTTTTCGAAAATATCTATTTGTCAGTTTTTCTAATTTGGTCACCGCATTAACACATTACCACTTTGATTTTAATAATTGTAATAAATAGTTATATAAATAATAGACTTTAATAAAAATAAATATTACAATTTTCCATTAAGAAAATAATTTCTAATCTGTTAAAAAGCTTTAAAAATTGAATCAATAATATCAAGCATTAACTTGGGTCATTTTTGTGTGATTAAGTAATCTGTGCTGTCTCATTTGACCAAATATTCAATCTGTATGTTCTGTAGTTTGAAGCAAAGTCAATGAGGCGCTATTTTTTGTAAAGCAAATGACATTTATATTCATCTGTATATTTTAAATATGTTAAGGGCTCAATAGGGACTTGAATAAAAATACTGAATTGTTTTGTATAATTTCTTTATTGTTTAAATTGCAATTTAAAACTAGATAAAACTATAAAAATCGAAACTACTATTTATAAGGGTTCTCAGGACTTCTAGTTTTCTAACGACATCTTGATTCAATAACTAAACTAACTTATGGAATATCATAAAAATTATTTTAATCTTGTACTTGTACTTGTAATGTTCTTAATAATTAACTAAAATTTAGTTAGTCAATAATAGTTAAGTAGGCTTAATAATAATGGTAATAATAATAATAGTTTAGTAATGGAAAGCAGGGTTGCGGAGACATAAATGGTTGCAGGATACATAGAAATCTATTAGTAGTTGCCTAATTCTTAATAAGTACCATCTTTAATTTAAATATGATAGATGAAAGAAAAAAATCAAGCTTAAATTTTATTAAATAATTAAAAAATAAATTAATAATTAAACTTATTGTTTTGTGTGTAGAGCGATAAGAACGCGTACAAAGAACGCTGGGTATGGATGCTAATATTGACCATATGCGCACCATATCTGTTTACATTTTTTGACAGTATTTTCAAAGCGTTGTTTGGCAACAAGCCGTGGCCAACATTAAAGATAATGCTATTCGTGCTGATAATCGAATCGGCGCACAGCTTTGGCATGTGCATATTCGTGTTCAGGGTGCTGCCTAAATTGGACGTGTCGCGAGCCATTCTCATGATGAACGCAGTCTGCACCGTGCCAGGCATACTCAAATTCCTTCTAAGCAAAAACCATGTGAACGCAGCGCGCAAGCTCATCATATTCGTGATGGACTTGTGCGCCGTTCTAATGCAGTGCACAGTGTTTGGCATAGTGTTCGCGTCCAAGTACTTATTCAAAATGGACGATGAGAGAACGCGGACAGCAGTGCACATAGACGCCGGCGGCGCCAACAGCGACCTATTTACCACGGACAGCATGTACGACTCGTTCGACGCCGACCGCTTCAAAAGACACTCGGCCAATGCGGGCATTCTCAAGCGCCAGGCCGACGACATGTTCGACTTGTACGACGCCGGGCAGCCAGCTTTGAACGCGCCGCCCCTTCCCGTCCAAAACTCGACCAACACCAACCTAATCCTAAAGGACATTCTCTCTTCGTTTCAGATCGAATGGGAGCTACCAATCGCCCTCATGCTTGTCTCGCTGCTTTGGTGGGAGAATTTTGTCGACCGCGACATCAAATGCGGCACGTACAAATTCGTCAACATAAAACTGCTCAAAGAGAACATAGCCGCCACGCGCATCAAGACCAGCATGATGACCAGCGTGTGGAAAATAGCCATAACACTGCTATTGGCGTACATATTCCATCCGGGCATATTCGACACGGCCAAAGTGTTCAAAACAGTCGAGGACGTGTCGGACAAACGCTTCAAAATGAACCCGAACATGGCCGGCGTGTGGAACGACGGCGGCGGGCTCATGAACGGCTTCGGGCCTCTGCCGCCGCCGCCTCCGCCCCTGGCCATGCCGGCCAGAAAACGAAGCGTGGACACCAACCTGACGGGCTTGTTGAGCGCGTTCACCGCGGCGCAGATGTTCGTGCCGTCGATGAGCACGCCGCCGGCGTCGAGCGAGGCCGACTACCAGGAGCCGACGTACAAGGACCAATGGATAACGTACTTGGTGCCGATGATTCTGCAAGTGACATGCTCGGCGCTGTGCTACTACACGGGACGGCTGGCGTGCAAGCTGTGCATGCAGCGACTGGGCTTCGCACTGCCGCTGACCCTGGTCACGCCGATAACTCTGTCCGTGGCGCTCATAGTCTGCAAATGGTTCCCGGAGTCGGCGGCTCTCAAGGCCGACTTTGTCTACTGGCAGTGCCACGAGGGCTACCAGACGGGCTCGTTCAAGTGGCAGGTGATATGCGGCCTGGGCCTGTGGTGGCTGTCGCAGCTGTGGATCGGCGGGCACGTGTGGTTCGGCAAGGGCCAACGGCTGGCCTTCACCGACCGGTTGTTCGTGTTGCCGGGCTATTGCGGCGTGCTGACCGAACAATCGCTCATGATGAACAGGCGGCGATACGAGCGCACGGACGCCTACACGGTGCTCGAGAGCAGCGAGGCGAGCGAGGACCGTTCGGGTCCGGCGGCCGACGAGCGCTCCATGGACAGCGACATGGAGACCAAGATCAAAAAGGACGTCAACATAGTCATATACAGCTGTGCGACCATGTGGCACGAGACCGAGACCGAAATGCTGCAGTTGCTCAAGTCTATAATGCGCTTGGACATTGACCAGAGCGCGAGACGCAAGGCCCAGGAGTACTTCGGCATCAAGGACCCGGACTTTTACGAGTACGAGGGACACATATTTTTCGACGATGCCATGGAGGAAAACGACGACGGAGAAATGGTGCCCAATCGGTTTGTGGAAATATTGGTGTCCGTAATGGACCAGGCGGCCACGTCTGTGCACGAGGTGCCCATGAAAATAGCGCCGCCTCTCAAGCAGCCGACGCCGTACGGCGGCCGCTTGACCTGGATTCTGCCCGGCGGCAACCTGCTCATCGCTCACCTAAAGGACAAGACCAAGATCAGACACAAGAAACGCTGGAGCCAAGTGATGTACATTTACTACCTTATCGGCTGGAAGATATTCGGCGATTTGGACAAAATGGAAAAATTGTACAAAAAAAAGTACAACAAAAAGTCCAATAGCAAAACAAAGTCCAAGTGTTTCAAGGGTTTTGGCAATTTGTTGAACAACATGGACGACATGGACCGGATTAGAGCGGAGAACACGTTCTTGCTGGCATTGGACGGCGACGTTGACTTTAGGCCCGAGGCGGTCCGCTTGCTAATCGATCGCATGAAAAAGAACAAAAAAGTGGGCGCCGCGTGCGGTCGCATACACCCGATCGGCTCCGGTCCCATGGTCTGGTACCAAAAGTTCGAGTACGCCATCGGCCATTGGCTGCAAAAAGCCGCCGAGCACATACTCGGCTGTGTGATGTGCTCGCCGGGATGTTTCTCGCTGTTTCGCGGCTCGTCCGTAGTCGACGATCACGTCCTACGCACTTATCAAATGAAGTCGTCCGAGGCGCGCCACTACGTACAATACGACCAGGGCGAAGACCGATGGCTGTGCACGCTGCTTCTGCAAGAGGGCTACCGAGTCGAGTATTGCGCGGCATCGGACGCGCTCACCTACGCGCCCGAGTCATTCCACGAGTTCTACAATCAGCGTCGCCGATGGGTGCCCTCGACCATAGCCAACATATTGGACTTTTTGGCCGACTACAAACACATTGTGCAAGTAAACGACAGCATATCCTATTTGTACATAGTGTACCAGTTGTTGCTGATGGTGTCGACGGTGCTCGGGCCGGCCACCGTGCTGCTGATGATATGCGGCGCGTTTAACGCGTGTCTAGGCACCAGTTTGTGGGACTCGTTTTTGTTGTCGGTGGTGCCGGCCATGATCTACCTGCTCCTTTGCTACATAACCACGACCGACTTTCAGATCAGAGTGGCGGCGTTCATGAGCGCCATATACGCCGTGGTCATGATGGCCGTTATTGTCGGCACTACCATTCAAATAGCCGAGGACTCGTGGACCTCGCCCAACGCCATCTTTCTCATCATGCTCTTTGCCATATTCATCATAGCCTCTGTGACCCATCCGCAAGAGTTCTGGTGCATTGTGCCCGGCGCTCTCTACTTTTTGACCATACCGTCCGGCTACCTCCTGCTGCTCATCTATTCGCTGTGCAATTTGAACGTGGTCTCGTGGGGCACGCGCGAAGTCGAAAAGAAAAAATCTGTCAAAAAAAACATGACCAAAGAAGAGGAGGAAAAAGCCAAACTGGAGGCTAAAAAAGAAGCGGCCAAAAAGGCCAAACAAAAGAGCTTTTTTGGCCAATTTACCATAAACATAGCCAATCCGTCCAAGTATAGCAAATCGTTGAAGAGCTTTTTGCGCGATTGGCTCGGCATCGAGTCAAACGAGACCAACAATGTTATTCTGAAGCAAATATTGGGCACATTGGAGCGCATCGAGAGAATCAAGAACGAAGAGGAAATAGACGGTGTCGATTTGGGATTTTTGAACCAGGAAGAAGTGGAAGACAGGCTGAACAGAACGCAGAATAATTACCAAAATAATCATACGCAGCCAAGAAATGTGTCCAATTTGAGAAAAAGAAATGCCAATGGGACACAAAGTTGTGTGAGTAACAATTATTATGAGAAGGAGGGTGGTGGTGGCATGACGCCGGCAAGAAAACGCGACGACCTGGTCAATCCGGCCTGGATCGAAGTGCCCTATTTGAACGATTGTGAACTGGACTATTTGGAGCCCAAGGAGACAGACTTTTATGCCAAGCTAATCGAGCGCTATTTGCATCCGTTGATTGCGGACAAGAACTACGAGGCCAAAGTGGCCAGAGACCTGAAAGCGTTGCGCAACAACGGCTGCTTTGCTTTCTTCATGATAAACGCTCTATGGATGGTGATCATATTTCATTTGCAATTGGTACAGTCCAAAGTAAGAGACTACATTTACATACCCATACCGAGACTGAACTACGAGCCGCTCAGATTCGAGCCGTTGGGCTTCGGCTTTTTGATATTTTTTGCCACCATATTGATCATTCAGTTTGTGTCCATGTTGTGGCATCGGTATGGCACAGTGTTGCATTTGCTCGCCTCCACAGACTTGAAAGTGTGCGCCAGAAAGTTTAACATAAATCAAATGGAGGTCGAGGACGTGGTACAAACGGTCAAAGTGCTGCAGCAAATAAAGGGCTTCGAAGAAGAGGACTTGCCCGCGCCCGACTACGACATCGACAACAACGACTACAATCAACAGCAACAACAACAAGAGCTCAACTACAACTATCAGGACAACATATACAATCCGAACGGCGCCGCGGCGCCCTCCATCATCTACAACCAGTCCCATTACAACAGCCAGTACCCGTACAACAATCATCCAGGTAAACACCACCCACGCCAGCCTGGCCTCAACTAAACACATCTTAAATATTTTTTATCTTCTTTAGATTTGACTTCAATGGGCTCGAAAGTGTACGATGGCGGCGACGCGGCCGCCTCGGTCTACGTGCCAGTTGGCGCCAATTCAATCCAAACCTACAATAGCAATTATCTACAATCCAGGTACAGACAAAAAGGCTCGTATAACAAGTCGCTGGACGTGGTCTTTAGGCGAAGATGGCACGCGCTCAGTCAGGGCAAAGGCAATCAGCTGAAGCAGAAGCCGCGCGTCAAAGTCAATGACATTTTTTTGCACCAAGTCAGCAGTAATATACAAAATGCGCATCGACAATCGAAAATGTCTTTCTATAGCAGTAATGGAGCCTATGGTAATCCGAACCAGACCAATGATCCCACTTATAACATCAATGATGTTTAAGTCAATACATTATTCTATTTTATTTTTCTATTTCTAATTTTAAAACTAATTTAAATTTAACAATTTCATTTTATTAAGCCAATATATAAAATATTAAATATATTTTTAATCTAATTTTAGTTTTCTCAACATTTCATAATATATAATTTCTCTATTTTATAATACTAGCATTTTTGAAGAATATGAACGTGAAATAAAGTCTATATATTTTTTTTTTCTATTATTCAAAATTTTTAAATAAATTTTTTAATTTTCTATTTTTAAAATGGATATTTTTTTATTTATTTGGGAATAAATATTTATATCTAATGTGTTTAATTGATTACTGATAAAATTAGATAAAAAAGCCCAAGTTTTTTTTGTTTCAGAAGTGTGAAAGAAATGAGCAGATGTGCCATGATATATTATCTGCTGCTCATAGTTTCTTCTAACCTTTGATAATTACTATTTTTCTTTGAATTGATTTTATTTAAATGGTATTGATTGTTTTTTGCTGGAAAACTTTCCTAATTAAAGATAACATACACAAAAATTAACAAACTCTGTCAATTTAAAAACTCTCATCACATTTTGTCATATTATTTTATTCAAAATATTTTCTGAAAAGGATTATTTTTTTATAGGAAAATATAAAAAAGTATAAATTCTTAGCACTGCAAAACAAAACAAGCCATTAAAAATTTGTCAATAAAACAATTCTAATGCAAAGCAAAACCATACTAAATAATTACCAAAGACACACATTTTATGCATATTTATCATTTATACAGAGTTTTGCACATTTCAATTAATTTTGTTGTTAAACTTTTATTTTTTATTTTTGATGAAATGAATAAATATTTTACTTTTTAAATAGAAAATTAACTTTTTTTTAATATTTAATATTTTTTACCACTTTATCATCATACAAGAGGAGTTTTCTGAAAAAAAATAAAGTTATTGAATAAAACTGTTTGACCAGGACACAATTAGGACAGCGTCGTCTATGGTCTATTCTTAAAAAATATTTTTTTTTATAATAGTATGGTAATTCAATCAATTAAAACAAATAATTTTTTTTTTGGAGTTTTTTAAATTGTAAAATTTAATGAAGAGATAGATTTTCATGTGTAACAAAGCTTGTTAAACCGTAGGCAAGTATTGTGTATTTTTCTACATGTCTGCAAACTTTTGCAGTAATTTGCATTGAATTCTATTTTGGTGTTTTTATTAAAAAATCAAAACTTTTAGCTAAAATCTGTATTTCTAAATGGATCTGAATGTTTGAGATTAATTGATATCTTCAACAAAAGTTTTGTATTGATAATGAAAACATACAAAACCTCTAAAGTATAAATTAGCCACCAATTGAAGAATCCTTCTAGTATTTCAATCAAAAATTATCTTTTATTTGAACTATTTATTTACGAAAAATGTGTCTGCGTGAATCATGTCATTCCACTAAATATAAGAAAGTTGAGTCCTAAAAGTATTTCTTCTATTCGAAAATTTTTCATTCAAAAAAGTCACTCATATAAAAGAAAGAATTAACTTCTTTTCTCTTCTATTAGAGACAAGAAAAATGCATCTTTTACACATTAGACATGATTCATGAATTTTCTTTTGAACAATACACATTTTTGTAAATAGCTCAGCTTCAAAAACCTTTTTGAAAGTATTAGCCTTAGAACTACATCAAAAATCAATCTCATTCGGACAATTAAAGACCTTAAATTCAAAAATTTGTTGGCTCTATGCAAAATTATTTTTAAAAACTTTATCTGCTCAATCTTCGATTATTCTTTCATTCCACTATGTTGCTCGACGCAAAAAATATCATCATATCTTATAAAACTCCAAAACAAAGTTTTAAAACACATCAATTTTTTCCAATCAAAACAAGAATCACTGACATGCATAACCAGCTCAAATTAGACTTAACACTAGAAGCACCAAAACGAGTCATTTTGACTCGTTTTAATGAAATCTAATGGATAAAAAATTACTAATCGGATAAATCTATTCAAAACTTAATTTTAATTGAGTGAAAATTAAAAATTAGCTAAAAAAAGTATCTAGCAAAACATTGATCCTTTATTGAATTAATTTCTTTTTGAGCCCATTCTTCGTCTTTCATGTAAAATACAAAAACTTTAATTTTCGCTTTTATTAAATTTGCTTATTTTCTTTCAAGTATTAAGGTTTGAGTCAGTTTTTTAAAAACTTGTATACTTTTTATTAATATTTTATGACTCATACATTGATTTTGTCAAAATGACTCGTTTTGGTGCTTCTAGTAGTATATACCTGATTTTGCACAATGACAAGTTTTTTTTTATCTGAATTTAGTTAATGTAGAAAGTTATTCTTATTTTTGTGCTGAAAAAAAATTTATGCTCTAATAACAATAGTTTACTTGGATATTAGCGTCCAAAAATCGAAAAAGAGTCATTTTGACTCGTTGGCGCTTCTAGTGTTAATAGAAACACGTTCTAAAGTTCTGATCAATAAATTTTCTATCAAAAAATCAAACCACAAACAATTGAATTAAGATCAAACCTGTATGAATTCATCTCAATAGATGATGATGCTCTACTTAGATTTCAAACAATAGTTTTTACATAAGAACTTACTAACTAAAAACTATAAACTTATTTTATTAGAAAAATTATCACAACTCATTTTAATCTACTAACGCTGGACTAAAAAGAGAATTTGTTTATTTATTTTTTTCTAAATTATTCTGTTTACAAATAATTCGAAATTTTACATATTTTGTTCTGAATGCCCAAAACTTGTTCTGTAAATTAAACAAGTTTTGCTTCACCTGCTGCGGAAGTCTGCAAAATTTGTACAAACTAGCTTTGTTTTATTTTTAACACTTTTAAATAGGGTACAATATTGCAGAATTCTGTATTTCTTTGTTTAATTAAGAACATTATGAACATTCAGGGCAAAAGACATAAATTCTTTCTATCTGAGTAAAAACACTAATTGTCGAACATTGCTTTAGAGCTGCTAAACCTTTCGTATGATAATACTTGAATTGGCAGCTAGTTGCATCAACAATAGCAACAACAACATATCTATTCATTAGAAAGCAAAAATAAAAAAAAATGTCTATGTTTTTAATTATTGAAAATTTTATTTTTAAAAAATATTAAATAAATTTATAAATTCAATAATTATATAAATAATAATAATAATAATAAAAGTGATAGTTTAGTCGGCATTAAATAGTCATAAATATAATCAACAAAAAAGAAAACACACATTGTCTTTATATATGTACACTCCAACAGAAAAAGGATCTATTTAATAAAAATATCAAAGATTTAGACCAGACTCGCATTCATTCAAATAATATTCACTCTTTACATCAATATTATTGTAATGGTAGAAATTAGAGCCTGTGGTCGATGACAACGACGAAGACGAACACGATGACATGTTTGATTTATTAACAGGTGACATTTGAATGCTTATTTGAGCCTCGCCAGGATAGTATGCGTTCAACGAATTGGCATTTTCGTAGTTCTCCTGGTAGCCAGTGTAGCTTTGATTGTTGTAGTAGTAATTTGTATTGTAATAGTTGCATTCGGTGTAGTTGTAATAGTTGGATGATGTGTAGGCGTTTGGATACTGTGCATGCGAATTATTGACATATACAGCCTCAGCACAGTTGGATTTTGGGGTCGAACAAGTTGAAGTATTCTGAATGGTGGATGGCGAACTTGGCGCTACTTTGCTCGGCGATGAGCACGCCTTGTTCAAGCTGGTCTTGAATTTGTCGGCGAGAATTTGGGTGCTGTTGGAGCATACAGAGGAGGCTGGCGATGACATGAGAGACGAAGGAGAGGAGCTGCTCTTGCTTAGCTGAAACAATTGCTGGGAATTGGCTGGTGCAAATTTTTGAAGGTATTCAATGTATTCAATGGCCGCCTTGAGTGTTTCGACTTTGCTCATTTTTTTGACTGTGGTCAAGCCGGAGCCGTTTGTTGCCTGTTTTATGTGTGGCAAAAACTTTTGCAATTGAGAAAAGTAGTCGTTTATGGTTCTGACTCGGCGGCGTTCGCGAGCGTTCCGCTTCGAATTAGACGGAGCCTTGGCAAACTGGGACTTCTTGATCGATGCAGCCAGTTCAAACGAGCGCAGCGATTCGACGCCGCCGCCGCTCTTCTTGTCGCTCGACGCCTGAAAGTCGAGCTTCTTGCGACAAAAAGGCGTCTCTGGGTCCAGTTTGCTGTTGGTCGAGTTCACCAACACATTCAATTCACTTTTAATCTGATAGCTTTGCATTTTTAATTCTCGATACAAGTGGATAGCTCTGATGAATCTGGAAAAAAATAATAGAAAAAAATCTCGTATTTATTTTGGTTTTTTCGAAGTAAATTAGAGAAACCAATCAAATAATCGAGCCCACCTACTCGCATTAAGACAATAAATTAATTGGCTTTGAGATGGGGTTTTTTTTCTGATTGGATTTTATCAGTCGATTTTTTGTTTTACCTGATGATTTTTTGATTAAATTTCCTCTCAAGAAAAAAAGATAAAGAAATTAAAAAATATAATAATAATTTAAAGCAAGAAATTAGATAATTTTGAAATAAAGCCGAATTTGTTTCGATAAGAGAATATAAATTGAAGCCTATTGACGCGTGCGCCTAATTAGAAATTTAATTGCATCCCTAGATACTAAGACTCTCGCATTCACACATACACACACACACACACACACCTAGGTTCATCTAGCCCTGTTACACACTATGGTCCAGCAGAACGCTATAAAAAATGCCACCATGTGTTACCAACCTGACTTATTTATTTGTATTCCGAACCTGTCAAGGTCTGGTGCTGCTTGGTTTATAGCTAAAATAATAAAGTTAACTTCTTATTTTATTATTTATTAATAAATGACCACTTCTAGCCCGATAAATAATAAAGAAAATTTAACAAAAATAATAGTAAAGAAATAGTAATAAGTTAACACGTCCAATTTCTATTTTATACGGTGTAAAATTCTTCGTCCTGCTGCAATCTAAGATTGTAGACATTTAAGTTGACTAGAGCTGGGTGTAATGTTTACATTAGTACCCTTGGGCCCGTCTATCCGATCTCCTCGTTAGACGTATTGGAGCAGCTATTTATGCTCCTTTCTAACTTAAACGCTCATGGTTAAGTTAGTTAATTAAACCAGTGATATCGACAAAGATGTCGCTATATCACCCTGGGTGTTTTAGTTATTGAGAGAACTACAGCAAATTTAAACCACTCTGATCTCTAAACAAAGCTAAGTCTAATATCACTGATATTTTCTATGTCCCCCTGCTTTCTCTCTCGCTATTGTATCGAGCCCGGTATTACGTAATCACTGGTCCTTTCTCTCTCTTTCACTCCTTTTGACAGTACTAATGCATCGAACCCGGTATTACGTAATCACTGGTCCTCTGCAAAACTCTCACTCTTTCTCTCTCTCTTACACTCCTTTTGACAGTACTATTGTATCGAGCCTAGTGAACAAGACCCTATCGTGTACACTCCTATCTCATGCTCCACTGTGCTGTAAAATTAGTCATCATGAGGAGCGCTCTACTAGTTTAGCCAATGCAATGAGCTTGCTTGGGTCTTAGACCCGGTAAAAATTAAACATAAAAGTTATACATATTGCTTTTGATTAAGATAATAAGTGAGTGCTGTGGGCAAAGTAATTGTAATCTTTTGAGATAAAAATTAAGATCAAATTAGACGAATAAAGGTGCAATTAACTGAAATCGTCTAAATTCACCAGTATAACGCTGAGATCAAACTTTCTCTAAAACACACAAAGAGAGAGAGAGAGAGCCTTGAAGGCTTATAAAGCTGCCAAATAAATCGAATTTCCTCTCGTAAATATTGAGATAACTAGAAATGATAAGTCGTCGGAATATTTTCTCAGAAGAAGAATTAGAAGAAAATAGAAGAAAAGTTCTGTTTATTGAATGCAAATAAATGCATTGATATGTGCAAGTTTAGTAATTATTTACATTTAATATAAGAAAAATTGAACAAGATCAATCGCTAGCGACATATTTTGCTACTCACTGATTTCAATCAAGTTCTATTTGTCCAATCGATTACAAATCGAACATTAAAACAAGCGTCACATAAACAAATAAAAACACACTTTTTTTCTATTAATACACTTTAATTCCAATAAAATTCCATTACTCACTCACTTACAAGAATGTGCTTTTTATTAATCTTCGGCAACATTCTTTCTTCTACTAATCTTCAAGATTAAGTGCTTCTTATTGAATAAGAAATAAGTCCAAGACACGTTCAAGTGAAGTGGTCTTGTTAATACCGTAAAACCTTGGGGCAAGTTTTTTACTTTTTTATGAACACACAGTAACCGGTTAGCTTGCACTACCGTATTTCCTCAATGAGAAGAATCCTGCTTGTATCTCAATCAAAAACTATCCTTTATTTGAATTATTTATTTACAAAAAATGTGTCCTGTTCAAAAGAAAATTCATGAATCATGTCTAATGTGTACATAAAATGCATTTTTCTTGTCTCTAATAGAAGAGTCACTCTTATGGATGAAAAATTTTCGAATAGAAGAAATACTTTGATGACCCAAAACTTTCTTATATTTTATGAAATATGGTAGTAACTTTTAGCTATTTGTTCGAGATTGACTTGGCTTTTTTTGTTGTTGTTAATGTATAGAGTAAATAGAAGAGGACTAGGCAGCATTTGGCTGATGTTTGAGTAATATTTATATGTTTATAAACAATTTAAAGAAAACACAAAAATTCGACCTGTTTGCTAATACTTTAGGAAAATAATCTATCATTGGTTAGACTACTAGTATTAAATATTTAATTAATTTATAAACACGCTTCGGTTGAGTTCCGGCGGTCAAACTCTTGGTCATTGATAAATAGTTGTTTCATTAACGAGCAATAAAACAGCTAAATTTTGTTTCCTCTCTTTCTCTCGGACATCTGTCTGCCGTGTATATATTTAATTATTGGCCTTACATTTTGCCTCAATGAATAGGCTCAAGTCACAATTTTTGCTTTCACCTGCTATTGAACTTGTGAATTAAATTAATTACTTTATAAGCATCAGATACACTTTTTCACTGATACCTGAAATGTATACTGGCACACAATGTATCCTACTCCTGATAATTTGTTCTCAAAACAATGAAATCTGAATCTGTTGGCGATGTGTGATTTTAATTGTATTTGCTATGTTTGCTATGTTCCGCTCTGGCTATGTTTATCTATTTGTTCTATTTTGAGCTCAAAATCACATTTTTGAAAATATCAATCGACTTATCTAGTGAACAGTACAAATTAATAAAAATAAATTTATATAATTTAATATTTACGGGATAATAATAAAGATATAATTAGAGTGGACATTGAAAGATAGACACGCGCACACAGAGTGGATCCAAAGTTGACTATTTTCTTAGTAAGACTATTGTTAGAGCACAACGTGAAGAGTACAGCAAGCAGCACAAGACCCAAGTATACACATGTAGGAAAGTTTTTACACTCCCATTTACTGGGTCAGTGTGCAATGAATTAAAATGACACCCTCTGTCTTGTGATTTAAAATAATTATTATTAAACCTGATCCTTAATGTATTCACTTCTGTGTCAGATTGTAGCCTACGCTCAAAAAGGTTATATAAAAGGAGATAAGCACCCTCTGCGCTCGACAAGGATCGAACAAGTATTATTATATAAAAAACAAAAAACACAGTTGCCCAGGATTTATTTTTCAAAATAAATTAACAGGCTTGTGCCCTTGTCATAAAGACCGATTAACACTCCATTTATAAAAAATAAAATAAAATAAATTTTACAAATTGAAAATAAATTGTTTATAAAATTAATTATAAAAATAATACATTGAAATATTTAAATCAAGTTAGGGACCTTCAAACACAGTTGTCCAGAGAAGAATAAGCAAGTATATGTTTGAATAAAGAATTGGTAAAAAATAGTATAGTGCGTACAGAGCACTGAGGCAAACGAACCAGATATAGAAAATGGGCTCAAAGGGCATTATCACTGATAATCTTATTCATTTTAAATTGACTACATTTATAATGATAAATAGATAAATAGACAAGTTTATTTATATATTTTTTTTAATATGCAAACACTTGATCAAAAATCAAAATTAATTTTGAATAATAGTTATAAAATTATGTATCAAACTTTTTAAATTTAATTTTTCCAATTATTAATTATTATAAAACAAAATTACTAAGTGATAAAGCACTTAAGAACAAAGTGTTTTGATTATTTTTATTTGTATATTAATCTTAGAACAAATAAATGTCATTAGAGTAATTTTTTCTAATATTAATTTAATATTTAGTCAGTTGTTAGGTTAAAAATGAAATAAACAAATTAAGCAAGGCTGTTTTGGGGACATTTATGGATGAGAAGTTTTCAAAACAAAGCCGAGTGCACAATACTGGACGAACATTAGCTTCAAATAAAGTCAATCAGATAAACAAATGCACAGGGAGTTAATTAGTTCTCGAAATCATATAATTGCTATCATATAATTTAAGCTTGAGGGCTAATCGAACATTTAAAGCAAATAAACCTCGAGTGATTCAAGTAGTTTAATTGTATCTTGAAGAGTTTTGGACACACTTTTGAATAAAACTTGTGGCCAAGTACAGGTAAATAAGAATTTAATGCTACAGTGACTTGCTGTTGTCGCTATTGACAGAAATGTTACATTTCGATGAACATTGACAAAAGGCAGAATTTTATTAATGTGTTGGCAAATAGTATCAATTAATTTAGAAAGGAAATTAAATCTCTATGACAAAATTTGGATATATTTCTAAATCAAAATTTTGATTATTATTTTTTGTATTTAGAAAAAAAAATCAAGAAATTTGGTGATTAATATTTTAGAGTTGAATGATTCCATTGCTGATTTCAATTTTGGCTTTAATTGGTCTATTTAATATAATTATTGTTATACTTAAATCAATTTTAATTAATTTTCTAAAATATTTCAACAATAGAAAAAATTCAATAATCAATTTTGTATTTTGTCTTATCAATGACTCAATGAGTGCTCGTCAATTGCGCCAAAATGACAGAAATATGACTAGAAATGCACAACGCGCGCGCTCCAGACGATAACCAACTTAATAATTATCAATCATTTTCATACCTTTTTAAATAACAATTTATCATCAAACTTCTTTAAAATAAAAAATAATTTATTTAAATAAAAAACGGGGAGAAAAAACCAAATTAGTTTAAATAAAATTTTGAAAATTTTTATTTATCTAACTTTTAATTAATTTTGAATTGAAAAAAAAATTCTATTTTTATCTAAAATAGTAATAGTGAAAAAAAACTTATCTAAAATACAAATTATTTTTAATTAACTACAAATTTTTAAAAAATGAATAAAACTTGTGTTACTTTATTTTGAAAAATGCAAACTCTACACTACTTTTTGATAATTTGTCTGAGTGTAATTAGAGTTAAATGTGTATTGATTAAGATTGAGTTTAAATTGGTCAAAAATAGCACCGATGCCGACCTTAGCCAAGTGATTGATTATTTCACCAGGCTCAAAAAGACCACAGAGCTCGATCCGTACCAGAATGTTACTGTTGACTCGTTTCTTTTTTGGAACAAATTTATTAACTTGGAAACTATGGGTCTAAAAAATGAGACCAGAGAAGACCAAGTTCTTAATCAATTAGTTGAAATTTCACCTTTTAGGGATTTGATTGAAAATTTAAAGAATAAAGATAATATTTATACAGATTCATTTGAAAATATGGACTCAAATTCAACATTTGGTTTTACCAATTCAACCGAATATTTATATGAGTCAATTTGGTCACAGAATTCGAGCACTTCATTCAATTATACGGAAATAATTACTGACACTCAGTATCTATCTACAACAACAGCAATTATGTCATATTCAAATCCAAGCACAACACCAGATGTATTGGACATTAATTCAACCAAATCAAAAACCAAATTTGTACCAGAGCTAGAAGTATCAAGCATTCAAACATACCTAACCACTTTAACCAATTCATATACAACAACTGATTTTAAATTGGAAAATTCAACCAGTACTACCGAAATTTCTTCGACAACTTCAAAAGAGTCGAAAATTCTTACAACATTATCAAGTAGGTACACATCAGCCACAACCAATTCAAGTATCACCACTACATTCGCCATCCAAAACAACTTGACATGTCCGGCTAATTTTTGCCAAAATTTTGGAATATGTTACTTAAATTTTGCCCTTGAATCTACATGTAAATGCTTAAGCTATCGGTTAGTCTTCTACAATCTAATAATTTATTACTACTCAGGTAGAAATTGTGAAAAAATAACCTATTCTTTGACATATTTGGGCTTATCTGTGGGCATAATCGTAGCAGCTTCTTTGGTATTTATGTGTTATATGTTTGGATCATGCCTTAGAAAGTGCTCCAAAGGACAAAATAAAAGCCAGGTGAAAAAAAATGATGACGTTGGTGACAAGAATGAGTGCTTTGAGATGGAGAATGATAAAAAAAGTGTTCATTATTTAAAGCCTAATGGCAAGAACTCTTGGAAATATATAAAAATGAATTATGATTTGCGTAGAAAAAAAAATAAAAATCAACAAATTTGTATTAAAAAGAAAATAAAATACAAATTTGGTACTAAAACCATTGGTAAATATTTAGATAGATATCCAAACAATTTGTTTAAATCGGTTGAGGGTTTAATAGGATCAATTGATGAAGATGAAAATTTTATAATAGTTAGAAGAAAAACAAATACTTCGTTGCCAAATCTCGTACCATCAGCACCCAATTTTGACAAAGATTACTTTTCGTTGTCATTGAATAATCTAAATGCATTGTGTTCTTCAAATGTTCCATTTTATCCAAAACCAAGTCGAACTTTAAGTGGAAATTTTCCTCCAAATCACAACGAAAAAGATACAACATTTATGAATGGGGCTATTTTTTATTAAAAAAATTTTTATTATTTTAGACTAGAAATATTTAATAAAATTTCAAATAAACTAAATTTAATTGTATTACTGAATTTAAAAAAATTATAATCGAAAATAATTTGAATGCTTTAATTTTATTAAATACTATTTTTAATTAAATAATTAATTTTTTAATATTTTAATATAAATTTCTTATTCTTATTTATTCTGGAGGAATATTAATTTACTAAAGAAAATTTTCAAATTAATAAAAAAGTTTCTTTGTATTTAATTATTAAACAGACAATAGTTTTTATTACATTTTGCTATATTTTATTTTGTCATTCTTTTCCTCATATTTCAAACATTTATTTGGTCAATATTGTCAAAATTTTTTAATTCAACAATGTGATAATAATCACTTATTTTTGAATCAATAAATTAAAATGAAATAAAAAATTTGAAAAATTATTTTTAAATTTTATTTTAACTAAAAAGTTAAGATTTTCTGGCTCTTTTTTTCCCCTCCGAACGACTAGCTTCGTTCAAAGGAATTTTAAGCTCGGCTTTTTTGACTACCAATTTTTTACTATTAACTGTAGTGACAGTATTTTTAATAAAACAACCAAGTGCTTGGTAAAAATCGCTTATTTTCTGTATAGATAGCTTTAGATCTTTTTGAAAAAAGTTTAAACTAGTCAAAAAATCGTCAATATAAAGGGCCAAAATGAGAATGTGACAAATGAGCTTGTCCTTAAGTCTCCTAGGCATTGAGCGTACATTTTTGGCTTGAGCATTCGAAGCAGACATCACCGTATAATGATCCAGCAAACGATATGCTACCACTTCAGGTACATCGGATGCATTAAATGGATTTTTGGCGCGTAGTTGAGCTGATTTTAACTTGTACAATGTCATTAAATAATTAAGGTAAACCAATTGCTTGGCCTTTTGTATTTTGTATTGGTGGCTGCTTTTCGAGCCAGATATCAACACTGCATGCTCACATACATACTCAGAAAAAACATTCTTTGCCTTCCACTTTTTGATTAGTTCTGTTGTTGCCGTGGCAAATTTTGATGATTGTTCGGCCGTAAAACGGTCGAACTCGGCTTGACTAACTCCCAAAATTTCATTCAAATCATAAACTTCCAATGGTGTTTTGGCATTTTTGTTTGGTATTGGCAAAATTGAGAACTCTTCCAAATCTTGTTCTTTTTCTTGGCTAACTTGGCTCTGAATTGAATCAACATTTTGTTTTGAATCTTCAACAGCAGCGTTCACAGCTGACTCAAGTGTTTCGGTGTCTATTTTGTTCTTGAGTTTGGTTTGCATAGCTTTTCGTTTCTTGGAACTGCCAAAAGCTGCTGTTAACGCGTTCAGTTTCTCCGAATAGGTTGATTCCGGATCAATAGCCAAGCTTTCTGATTTGGTTCGACTTCCGAGATAGCACTCGGGTTTCATGATAAAATAGGAAGTATCTGATACAATTATGTCTTTGGTTTGTTTGTCCAATATGCCAACCAGAAAAGGAGTTTCGTCCTCTTCAATAGCTTCATAATTCATGTCATCATCTTCTATATTCAATTTTAATTTCTTGGACACACTTGATTTGGTCAATGAGGATTTTTTGTTTTCTTGGGTTATTAGTTCGAACTTAGCCCGGATTTGTTCCGGTTGCTTTAGCTCGGCATGCGAGAAATATACCAATGGAACTATTTCTGTCATATCTATGGCAAATTCGAAAAATTAGTTATTTTATATTTATTTTAGAAGTTTAAATTTATGTAGAAAAAAATTTAAATTTATAAAAAAGTTTATTATTATTTTTAAAAAATAAATTAAACTAGGAAAATGTTATGTTCATGTCGATTGTGAGTGAAATAATAAGACCAGTCTACTCCGTTTCCCAAAGGCTTGTGAGCCGATGGAAGAACTACTTTGAGGATAAAAGATTTGAAGTCGTTGAAGCCGAGAAATATTTTCCAATTTTCACAAAAACCAAGATCATATGGATTTCGAGCATTCTAACAAAAAATAAAAATCAAAACCAACTTGGCATTTTTACATGCTAAAAATTTAGGTCTTACAGAAAATGTGCTTGGAACACATGGTATCCTCATGCTTCTCAATTCAATATTTGTAGCTCCATATGAGACTATAAAGCTGTTAATGGCCAGAAGACCACCTTTTTAAAATTTAATTAAATTCTAGCTGAATAAATAATTACATAATTGCATGCCTACCAACAGCAAATATGGCAACAAATGAGAGAAAAAATTCAATTGCATTTAAAGTATTGTAAAGACTTCGTTGAGAGTTTGGAATAGAGCCCAAATTGACCACAAATGAAAAAATGTTCAGATTGGCTTCCGGGTAAATATGGCCACTGTAGTAATAAAATCCGAATGTGGACAAATATATACAGTCAATAGTAATAAAAATGCAGAACATTAGAAAATATCGATGATTGTAAAATCCAATACAATTGTTGAACCATGGACAGTGATGGTCCATTTTGAGTACACATCTGTCACAAATGCTACAATGGTGAGTCCTTGCTGGCTTAGGTTTTATACATTTTTTACACATTGTTGCCACATTCTCAATATTGTCCTTAACAATATTAATACTTTTTTCTGCAAAATTTACAATTGAAATATATCTACCTTTGGCGGTTCTCCTGGGTTTGTCATTAAGCCCATATAATAATGAAAAACTGTATTTATGGCCAACCAATTACCAATTAAAAAATGAAACAAAAAATTTGGCCATGTTGTCATGTAAATTTGTGGCAAGATTACACTGAAATACAAGTATATCATGTTGGCAATAAGCAAAATTACCAGACATACTAAAAACTATGATATAACTTTTAAAATAAAGATTTTGTGATTTTTTTTTCATTTTTTATGCTTACCAGACCGATTATTCTGAAAATTTTGCTCACATAATCTATAAAAGGATACAAAAAAGTTTCGACCAAGGTAAATGAGTCGTTGTTTTCATTGTAAAAAAATGTATAATAAATTAATCTCATTTGATTTCTAATGGTATTTTGTTTCGATTTCATTTCACCAACATATCTATCTAAATTAAGAAATAAAATTTTGTCAAACATAATTACGATAGTTCATATTATGCTTTTATTGAAAATAAAATATATTATGCTAGCTGAAAATTTAAAAATTTAAAACTATCTTGGTTCACTATAAAGTTAAATTAATAATATTTTCAAGAAATTATAGCTTATTTTTAACTATAAATTAAAATAACTATTAAATTATGATTGATAAGTAATAATTTAATTTAATTTATTTATGAATTTAATATTTATATATTTAAATTCAAAATTATATATTCAATCATCCATTAAAGGATACCTATAAACAAAGAAATATATATTTTTATAATTGTTACAAATTTCAAATTAAAATTGTTATACTCGAATAGAATATTTAAATTTTAAAGTCACCAAACTGAAAATCAAATTATCAACCAAATAAGTTTTGGCAAATGTTTGATTTTTTATTTACTAAATGTTTATTTTTTCTTAAAATTAAGCTCCTATTGATTATTAACTACAATTTTAAAATTTTTAAATAGATAATAATATATTAAATAAGAGTAGAAGATTTTAAGCCTTTACTCAATATAAAAAATAAGAACATAACAATCCAATTTAAAATTTTTATTCAAATTATTTAATTTTTCAAAAAAAAATTATTGAGTTGGTTCATCTGATACATCATCTTCCATAATATTGGTATTCGGTCTGCCATTTAGCTTTATTACTCCTGGTTTATCTTGATCATATTTATAGTCGTAAACAGTGGGAAAGTATTCATCATTTAATGTGCCAAGTTGTTTTTTTCTATGCATGTCTTCCAGAAGGTCTTTTTTGTTCAATGGAAACGAACTCGACTGGCAAATATCTTCTGAAACATTGACTCCGTTTACATCTAATTGTTTAACTATCTCAAATTCTCCTGTTTCCAAATTTAGCTTAGTATTTCCCAAATCTTTTTCACTCGGGTAGCCATTTTTAAATTTGACGGGCAAAATTTTAACCACATGTTTGCAGTACCACAACAACTTATTTACTTCTGGTGTATTAGGCCTAATGCTATACACTACATTCCATTCCTTGGTCATATAAGTTTTGAAGCCCAAATTTTTCATCGCTAATTTGACCCACCAAGGCTCTCCAATAAGTTTGCCAGTCTTTTTTATCAAATGAAGCTCGTGTGGCGCCTGTTCAGGATCGATTAGTGGCTCGACTATTTTGTATCCATCATGTGTGGCCACTTCTTCGGTCTGTACATAAACTTGCTGTGTTAGTTTGGGAAATCGGTATTGCTTTTGCTTTAAAGATCTATCGTCCGAGCTCTGGTAAGATGATAATCGAGCTGCCAATGGTCTTAAGCGAAATACTCTACTCACTAGAACTCGATTCATCTTGATTTTAGAATTGTTAGATAAGATAAAAATAAATGAATATTAACAATATTAATTGCTACATATTAATTTAATTATTAAATATCAATAAAATTTGAAAATTTTATTTAGATAGAAAAAAATATACAACATGTATAAGATCACATTTAATAATTTTAAAGTGGCTCATTAGACGCAGCTTGGCTACTGGCTCCAGAATTGTTTAGACACTCGTCCACAGCTTCTATCTCTCCATCTGACTTGTTGCCATCATTCAGCTCATTTTCGTCATACAATGTCGGTTTAACTTGAATCGGCTGAACCTTTGGATTACTCAACAATACAGACCTTGGTGGTAGAACTACAGAATCGTGTGACAATTGTTTAGGCGATTTGCTTTCAGATTCAACCAAAGTGTCTTTTCTTAGCTCGAAATGTTCAACTTCTTCATCTTGTTCTTTGTTTTTTTCCAAATTTTTGGCTATTTTTTCCCTCAATTCGGCTTCCTCTTGTTCCATTTTGAGCTTTTTGGCCTGTTCAAGATCAGCTTCCTCGGCTTGTCTCTTCTGGATTTCTTGCTCAATTTGTTTTTGTCTTTTATCATTTTCTTCATGTTCAACAGTATCTTTCACTCGGTTGAACAACTCTTCCAAAAGCCGCATGGACTCCAATTTGCGCTGGGCTATTAAAATTTTTCTCTCCTCGAAAGCAATTTTGTGTTCCAGTTTTTTTTCCTCTTCGTGCTGCTTTTTGGCCATACGCTTCTGGCGACGGGCTTCTTCTCGTTCTCGTCTACGCTGTTCTTTGGACTTTTCGTCCGAGCCAGCTTTTCTGTCCTCATCATCTTCAATTGAATCATCCAGCATGGCCTTGAAGCTGGAAAATTTTATTATACCATCTTTTTCTCATGACCAAAAGAAGAATTTACTTGGTCAACTCTTTTTGTTTGTTTTCCTTTTCCTTTTCTCTTTCGATGGTGGCATTGCGAATCTTTTCAATCTCAATGGCCTTTAATTTATCAATTTCTCTCTTTTTTATCTCTCTATCACTCAAATGTTTAGTTCGATCAAAGTCAACCTTAAATTAATAAAAAATTTTAATCAAAATTTTCTCATTATATAATCTGAATAAATTGGTTACACGTATGTTGGCTGTGAAAGCATTTTTTTGGTCATCGATGTATAAAAGTTTCATGCCACGGAAAGTGTCCATTGCTTTAACAAAACCTATGTAGTCCTTGTATTGAATGTAGGCTTCAAAAGTTGGCAAATTGAGAATTCCACTAGATGCCAGCACTTCAATAGCTGGCTGTCGCCTAAGCTGAGTGAAGCAATTGTTCAATATTGGCACATCTATGAGCCGAATTTCACCAAAAATTGAGAAAGTCTCTCTCAAAACATGCTCACTTGGCTTGATAAGCATCACATCTGTACCACTCGAGTACATTTTCTTGTCTGCGAACCACTTACATGGCAAATCTGTCAAGTGAATGGTGTCCGCTCGCTCGCCAGGCCTTAGCTCATCATTTGAAATTACCGAGTCTTTGAAAAAAGAGTCCCAGTCGTGCCTGTTTGGATAGACAATTTTGGCCTCGGCAGCTCGGACTTTCAACACATCAATGTAAGAGCTCAGCTTTATGGTCACATTGTCCAACTTAGATAGCAAATTTTTAAATGATGACTTATTTTCTACTTCTCCTTCAAGTCGAATGAACTCAAGCGATGATTTGATTACTCTCAAATAGATAAATTCCTCTGGTAAAATGAGCTGTTTTAGTTTGTCAACAATTTCTGGAAATGAGATGGTCTGGCCTGGGTTTTTGTTGGGTGGTAGTTGAATTGTGATATTTAAACGAGCTATTGGTTTTATATAAATTCCCTATTAAATAAAAAATTAATTATTTTCAATTTAATAAATTAGATAAATAAAAATAACCAAATTTTGATAGAGTTCTATTTTTTCAGATGTGTCGTGGCACTCAGCTATGACCGGAGGTGGCTGTATGGACGTGTTCATAACCGCCTAATGATAAAGCTTAATTCTAATTTTAACAGATAAATATTAATTTTTTAAAGGTAATTAAGCCTTTTTTTTTAAATTTAGATTAAAAAATAATTAAAAACTTATCTTAATTAATTTATTTAAATAAGGAAAAAATAAAAAACAAAAAAAAATTTAAACATTTTTAGTGAGAGAATCGACCAAATTAGAACCATTGACATCAAGTCCAATAAGAGAACTTATAAGCTCAAGTGGTTGTTTTTCACCTCCGAATTCGAGCATTTTTTTCCTATAAAGTTCACCAGCAGTGGAACTAAGTGGGTCATTTTGGAAACATTCAGACCAAATTTTGGAAGCGATAGCTTTAGAAACAAGATAAGAGTAGTATTTGGCACCGTAGCCAACCAAGTGTGTATATCTCAAATGCCAACAAGTATCTTTGACATATGGCAGATGATGGTACTTGCTGGTGTACTTTTCAATCATGTCCACTGGTCTGTCGGACAAATCTTCAAGATGAAACACTTGATCTAGCATCGAGTTCAAAATTTGGTTCTGTAACTCACATGAAGTGAACATTTTTTTCGACTGGCACAATTTGTCAATTATGCGCTCGTCAAGCGGTTCATTTGTGGCATAGTGTTTGGCAAATTTTCTCAAAATTCTTGGATCTCGGCAATAAAATTCCATTAGTTGAGAGGGCACTTCTGCAAAGTCTGTCGAACATCTCGTTCCACTAACATGCTGGTAGCGAGTCTTGGCGAACATAGAGTGCATGGCATGGCCAAATTCATGGAAAAGATTTTCCATCATTTCAAACGACAACAATGTTGGTCGATCTCTGCTGGGAGGCGGAAAATTCAAATGTAAAACAACAATTGGAAGTTGATATGTGTTGTCTTGTCTCAGTTTGGAACATTGGATTGTAAAGTGACAATCTACATTGGAAAATTTGTCCGCTCGTTGGTAAAAATCACAATAAATGTATCCCAATAGAGTTTTGTTTGAGTTTTCCTTAACTGCCAATTTGTAAATATCCGAGTGCCAAGACTCATCTGGATGCAGTTTTTGCATTTCTAAATTAACATTAAACACACTGTTCAATATTAGGTTAAGACCTTCCATGCAAGATCCAAGTGAAAAATAATCTAAATACTGGTGCCTATCTAAATCTAGAAGTGTTTTTTTTATTCTTGATGATATAATTGGAACATCCCATTGATTTAGTGGTTGGCTTGAGTTCAGTTTTGTTCTTTTGAATTCAGACATAAGCTGGTAGTCATCAATGGCCTTTTGCTCAATTACTTTTGAGCATTGATTCAAAAAGTCTATTATCTTATTCGGACTGTCCATTATCATGTTTACGTTGGCTCTATGCGAATAAGACTCATAACCACACAATTTGGCAATTTCTTTCCTATTTTTAATTAGCATTAAATTTATCTATTTTGTCAATTATTTGAATATGTTTATTTTAGATAATTAATTCTGAATTCTGAATTATAAAAAATTTTTTTGGTCACTTATTTTGAAATTTTTAATTTTTTATTAAATTATTAAAAATATGTTCATCTAATTTTACTAAAATAAAAAATATTAACTTTTATCTTAGATTAGTCAAAAATTTATATTTTTATTAAAAAAGATAAGTTATTTAGATTTTTACAATTAAAATATTTAAATATATTTCTATCAAAAACTATTAAGTTAGTCTAAATCTCTAAAGTAATTAAAATATTAAATGAACAATTTTTAAATTAAATTTTTTCTCAAAAAATTTGCCACTTATTACTTTCTAGGAAAAATAATTACATTTATCATAATTTTTAATAAAAATAAACACACTTTTTTTAATTAATGAAATCAATATTAATAAAAAGTAAAATAATAATTACCTCTTGGTAATTATACTTTTGAATAGTCCCTCTTGTACTTTGTTCTCCTTCAAATAGCTTTTGTAGACAAATTCCCTAATTAGCTCATCATCACTATTTATGTACATTGTATCTACTTGAATCGGATCCCGGAAATATTTGAGCCTTAAACAAAACTCGTTTTACAACCGGCTGCGGTGATTTACCTGACTTAATTACACGTCTTTGTATTTCGGGTCCAAATCATTGACATTGATAAGCGATGGCTGCTGGGAATTAATCTGAAAATTCATAAGCAAATTGACCAATTGATCATTGATGGCTACAAATTTTGACCTGGACGAACGATCCAGGTGGATTCCGCTTTGCTCAAAATCGGCCAGAAACAATCTGCACACTCTGGTGTCACAATCATCGAGCTTTAATTTTTCTTTGTCCAAAGACTCTTTCAATTTGACATATAGTTCTAAATTAGTGTTTAATTTTTCCACTATTTGGCTTATTTGACCAAAAATTAAGTTGGCTGATTGCCTATAGTTGTCGTCTGGATGCGATGTGCGTACAAACTCGGCCAGATCGGCTACACAACAAAGCTCATTTGAAATATCGTCGAATATTTCCACCAATTTTCTCTTATTCTCAGAATCTTGACCAAACGCTTCACTTATCAAGGCTTTTACTCTGTCCTCAGCCTGTTTCTCCAATTCGTAGAAACCTTCGTAGCTACATAGCTCTTTTTTGCCAAAAAGGCCACTTTCTGAGGAAGAAACAAATGGAATTTTCAATCTTGAATTTTTGCTGGTTGGTATTTGGTTAAAAGCTGCTGAAAGTTGACTTTTGAATCGATACGGTTTGACCAAGCTTGTCAATTTGGCCACTTTGTGACTAAGCACACTTAGCATTCTTTTAGTTGGCAAAAGAATGGTAGTTTAAACGATTTTACTTTGGGATATTTAATCTCTATAAATGCTCATGAAAAATTTGAAATTTTACAAATTTTATCCAAACAGTGCTGGTTGAAATGTGCTTTTATTTCTGCTTTTAAAGTCAAGCGCTTATTTAGTCTGATTGGGAAAATTCTAAAAATCACTCTTACCATTTTATTAACTTGTTTAAGATAGATATATATATTTTTTTTTCATTATCAAATAGATAAAACATCATCAATGTTTTGCCTAGCCTGGCAAGAATGTTGTCCAGTAATTTGAATCATGGTTAAGAGCAAAATTTAATAAATTAATCAAAAAAATTTGTTTAAATAAAATATTAAATTTGATAAAATTTTATTAGGTTTAGACTTCCTGGTGCATATCCAACATGGTAAATAATAAATGAGGCTGGCAATGAATATTTTAAACAAATTATATCATTTAAATAGTTTTAATTTATTTAGTGATTATTTTATAGAAATTTTATTTGCCAAAATTTGAGTTTAATTTTTAATCTAATTTTAGTTTAAAATATTTTATTTTGAATTATTTTTATCCCAATTAGCACAATTATAAAAAGTAATTAAACAACTATATTAAATTTTTGACAAATCCTCAATGCCTTACATTTGAAGATATTACTCTAAATAAATTTATCTAAAATTATATATGTTTAGACTAAGCAATGATAATTGTAGACATTTATAATTTAATCATGTTTGCTTTATTTAGCAATAAATGCCAAGTCAGATATTTTTATCAGATTTAAAATTAAGACTTAAAAATACCATGCTAATTTAGGTAATTTGAAACTTTGGTTGCAAGCCTATCTTGGTGGCAAATCAAAAAAAACTATCTATTCAAAAGAAAGCATTTAAGCAATGCGTAACATGGTAGCAGCAACCAAATAAAAATCAATTTAATAAATTTAAAAATATATATGTTATGCAAGTTTAAAATAAAAAATAATTATGCATTAATCCTGTTAGAAATAATTCCATAAAATAAATTTCAATTTAGTTTACATTTACCTTCAGTTTGACATTAAAATATACTTTTTCCAAATTAAGTTTATTTTTTATTATTTGAAGAAAATCATCAAAACGTCATTAAAACAACGTGTCGATAGGAACAAAATGCATCAACCAGTCGACACCATTTCTTCATGGGACATTTTAGTCATTGTCCTTTATTTTTTGATAATTATAGCAACTAGCGTTTATGTAATAATAAAAAATAATTAATAAAATTTTATTTAATTAATTAATCTTAAAATTAAAGAGTACAATTAGAAACAAAAGGAATACAGTAGACTCGTATTTTTTAGCCGGAAGAAAAATGTCATGGGTGTTTGTGGGTGCTAGTTTGTTCGCTAGTAACATTGGCAGTGAGCATTTTATCGGCTTGGCTGGCTCGGGGGCAGCCAGTGGTCTTGGAGTCGCTGCTTTTGAATTAAATGTGCATATTTTTAAACTTTTAAATAGATAAAATGATTTAATTTTGTCCATATAGGCCATGATAGTAATTCAAATTCTGGGCTGGGTATTTTTACCAGTGTTCATAGCCAGCAGTGTGGCCACTCTGCCCGAATACATGAACAAACGCTTTGGCGGCAATCGAATCAGAATCTATTTGTCTGTTTTGTCTCTAATTTTGTACATATTTACCAAGATTTCTGTCAACTTGTACTCAGGTGCTTTGTTTATTAAGCTGGCCCTTGGCTGGGACTTGTACTACTCAGTCTTGCTGGTGCTTGGAATGACTGGCTTATGCACCATAACTGGCGGTTTGGCCGCAGTTATTTACACAGAAACCATTCAGACTGTGATCATGATTGCCGGTGGTCTCACTCTCATGGCCATCTCTTTCCACAAAATAGGTGGCTATGAAAACTTGTATCTCAAGTACATGGACACTTCTAACATAAACATGTCCCTGCCAAATGTACAGTGCTCTTTGCCACGCGAGAACTCGTTTCAAATACTTCGCCATGTGTCCGATCCGGACATGCCTTGGTTGGGTTTTTTTCTGGGCCAAACGCCCAGTTCAATTTGGTACTGGTGTTCGGATCAAATGATGGTGCAACGAACCCTGGCTGCCAAAAGCTTGTCTCACGCACAAGGAGGAACTCTCCTAGCTGGATATCTAAAAATTTTACCACTCTTTATGATTGTCATTCCAGGCATGATAAGGCAAGCTAGATAAACAAATTAACCAATTTTTGCTTTAATTAAATTTTATTCCTAAAGCCGAGCTCTTTTCCCAGACACAGTTGGCTGCAGTGATCCACAAACATGCATGCAGGTTTGTGACAGTCCGAATGGTTGTTCCAACATAGCTTATCCAATGCTGATCATGAACGTGATGCCTGTAGGCCTCAAAGGCGTTATGTTGGCTGTCATGCTGGCCGCTCTAATGTCCGATCTGACCTCAATATTCAACAGCTCGTCGACTCTTTTTACAGTCGATATTTACTCTCAGCTTAGGAAAAATCCTACCAACAAACAGCTGATGATTGTGGGTAGACTGTTTGTCCTGTTCATGGTAGTTGTGGGAATAGTTTGGATCCCGGTGATTAAGAACATGCAAGGAGCCCAGCTTTACATTTATATTCAGAGTGTGGCTGCCTATTTGTCGCCACCGATAGCCGCTGTCTACCTGCTAGCGGTTTTGTGGAAAAGAGCTAATGAAAAAGGTGCTTTTTGGAGCTTGATGATTGGCATGGCTGTGGGGCTTGTGCGCATGTTTTTAGACTTTATCTACTATGAAAAACCATGTGGTCAAGTAGACGACAGACCAGCCATAGTTAAAAATGTATTTTTAATTTAATTCAGAAAAATTGGTTCTAAATTTTGCTTTAGTTTCACTATTTATATTTTGCTGTGGTGCTTTTTTGGATAACTGTTCTATCAATGGTAGCAATAAGCTTATTGAGTGAAAGATTGGACAATTTTAGAGTGGGTGAAGTTAAATTGGGAAGAAATTTTTAATTTCTGAATTAAAATTTTAGCTCATTCGGACCACCTATTGGACACGGATGATATCGGACAAGCGTCCAGATGAAACCGATGACTACAGAATCTTGAACCAGTCAATGGACCAAAATTCGGAAGTAATTCTGAACGAC
Source organism: Brachionus rotundiformis (assembly GCA_016802295.1). NCBI lineage: Eukaryota > Metazoa > Rotifera > Eurotatoria > Ploima > Brachionidae > Brachionus > Brachionus rotundiformis. The sequence continues at coordinate 542,915 of JAESIW010000071.1, forward strand.
ATAGAGCTTAGATCTGGCAAAGAGGTCCAGATCGAGGATGTGGAGAGAAGTCAGTGTCTGCGAGGCATACTGAATTTTGTGTGCGGGTTTGAAGACTTGGATTCAAAAGCAGAAAGAACCAACTCAGAATCAAAAAAGTTCCAAGTTCAAAAACAATCGGAAGCAAAGCGTAGAATAGAAAACTTCTACTCACTAAATCAATCAAAAAAATCCAAATTAATCCTCAATATTAATCTAATTTTAATTATTTTAATTGCTATGGCCATGTATATATTTTTCTCAATACCGCCACAATATCACATATTCAAACATTTAAATACAAACTCGACTTTTTTATATTAAAAATTTTTAATTTTTATTTTTAAATAAATATTTTTAAAACAATTTTTAAATTCACAGGTAAACTTTAAAAAATGAGACTGGATTTAGTAAAGAAATACCTTCTAAGGTGTAATTAATACCTAAGAAGCCTAGTTTTCAAAAGATTATTTGTAAACCCAAGTTGTTTATTTCTATTAAATTTTTTGAAGAAAAAAATATAACTAAACAAAAATAATCTAAAAAAATTGTAACATACTTGAGTGAAAATCTTATCACTTGAAAGCTATTTTAAAAACTTGTTAAAATATTTCGATATTTTTGAAATTATTAGATCGAACACAAAACTATTTATATCTCTTTTTACCACAATAAAAATTGAAGGCTTTTTCCAACATACTTTGCCTTGGCCAGGATATTGGTCATTTAATTTTTAAACTTGATTGATATAACTATTCCACAGTCTTAATATAAATAAGATTTATAAAATATTTAAATTTTATTAATTAAATATAAAAAGGTTTATTTATAAACAAAATTTTATTGATTTTAAGATTTAAATTATGTTTTTTGTTTGGCATAGACATTTTGGATTAGTTTTTTTAAATTTAAATTTCAGCCCGGATATAAAAACCCATTCTACAATTAAATAAATATCTACACTATTTCCATTAAAAGAAAAAAACACCTTTTCTTCGGTAACCATGTAAACTTGATGTCAAGGAAAATTTCCATAAAGTTAATTCAGAACAAATATTGAATAATATAAAATTCTAATTAGCTTTTTTCCTATGCTATAATTCAAGATTTTCGCTAAGGTTTCCCTTCTCATAACAAACTAGGACTTAGTTTGTTTTTTTTTGATATTTTCCTCCATTACCTTTTGATTTAATGAGCCAAAAATGTCGAGAAAAAGCTCTAATGAATCCATTCTACATACAAAATCATCACTTAACATGTACGCTACACCAGCACAGACTAATTTTAATATATCTCCCAATCTTGGCAACAAGTATTTTCAAAATTTTACCTTGAATTTGGGCATATAATTTCTATTTTCTCAGAGAACCAGGTATGAGCAAAGTTCAAGTGGCAATCAATGATACCAGTCTTAAAGCGGAAAATTCCACCAATGCTCAGATAGAGTATAGACTCGGATTAAAAGATCTTGAAATAATAAAAACTATTTTTGATGTAAATAAATAAAGATAATAAAAAACTAGTGAATGAAAAAAAAATTAATTTGAATTTAGAAATTTCAAATTGACCAAGAAGAACTGTACCAATTTAGCAAAGAAGAGTTTGTTAACATACTCAATAGCAATTTAAATATAGGAACTGAAGCAGAGGTTTTGGCATAATATTTATTTCTAAATGATAATTAATAATAATTTTTTTTTCATTTTTAATTAAGTATGAGGAGCTATTTGAAAATATTGATGTAACCCAATCGGGCTATGTAGATTGGGACAAATTTACTTCTTATTTACTAATCATGCTTTATGAATCGGATGATAAAATAAAAGCCTTTTCCATACCAAATTGGAAACCAGTAAAAAATATTTACAAGTAAATTTTATTAATTAATTATTAAATTTTTAGATATAAATTAAATTTAAGTCTTCATCGAGATTCAATTAAGCGCATTGAATTCGCCAAAAATCTCAGCAAATACTTGACCATCAGCAAAGAGGGAACATGCTGTCTGTTCGACCGCAATTTGAACATGACCAACCATGCACGCATCCACACAGACTCTTGCAGGTCCAAAGATCTATGGGTGACTGACTTTGTCCACTTGCAAAATGCCAACAAAATTGTCCTAGCCTTGACAACAAAGGAAATTAGTAAAAAATAAAATATTAGAAAATATAAAAAATTTATCTAATCTATTAACTTAATTAGCTATTTATGAATTGAATACCAAGCTTGAGTTCAATTGTCAGTATAGAATTCACAATTTAGCGGCAACTCCGCTATGCTTGGACTATTGGTTCGATCCCAATAATCCAAATGATTCTATTTTAACTTGGGGAGACACTGCTGGATACATACATAAAATATTTTTTAACTCAGCAACAATATCTTTGTTCGAAAGACCTGTCACCAATGCCAATGACATGAAGAGTCAAAATAAACCAAATGGTAGATAATAATTTTTTTTTTTTAAACTTAGTTTAAAATTTATCAAATACATAAAAAGATACATCATTGGATATTTCTATAAATGAAATAAAAGATAAATATAAAAATGCTGTATACATGAACTACAAGGGCCATAGTGCCTGGGTTAGACAGGGTAGTTATTTTTTTAATTATAGACAATAAAAAAAATAAATTCAGCAAAAATTTAAAGTTAAATGGATTAAAAATCTTGATGCTGTTATAAGTTGTGCCACATCTAGCAAACAATCACTCACAATTGGTTGGTTTGTGAAGAAAAGCTCCAAAGTAAAAGTGTAAGTGATTAATTAATTTAATAAATTAAATAAATAATTTCAAAGACCAATTTTGTATTAAAATTTTATTTGTTTAAAAAAATGTAAGAAATTACTCTGTACCGATAAGACAATTTGAAAGAACGTAAGTCTTAATAGTGGTAGACTCTTGGATAAATATCGTAGCATGCTTTTGTGTAGATTTCTGATCTTAGAAAATCCTATCAATGTCATTAATTTTGTGACTTTTGGTCAACTTAGCTAAATCGAATTTTTCTAGGACACACATGAATGTGCCAAATGGTGGAGTGAATGGATTTGATTATGATCCAAATTTGAAAATAGTTGCCACTGCTAATCAGAACACTTTGGTAAATTTGTTCAATCCGTATGTCAATGAGCCAAATGGAATTTTGAAAGGACATTCAGCAGTGGTACTAGCCGTGCGCTTCATGCCGGCGCGGTCCCAATTAATAACATTTTCAGCTGACAGATTGATCCGTATTTGGAATGTCCAACTTCAAATATGCATTCAGCGCATAGCTAATATTTTCCCAAAGGGCCCAGATGGTATACTTAAAATAAACTTAAATCAACTTCTGGAAAATGAGCTTTACTCTAGTGGACACATCTTGCTTCTATGACGAATCGACTATGAGATTTTTCATAGCTTTCCGATACACTCTGCTAATGATGGAAATAAAGCCAGAGATAACCGACCGAGTTATGTCTCATTCGAACTCGGTCGTGTGTGCCAAATACAACAAAAACATGAACCAAGTGGTCAGTTTGTCTCAGGACGGAACAATGTACATGTGGTTGCTAGAGAGTGGTCAGCGAGTTAAGACATTTGCCGAGCTGCACGACAACTATGAGGTGATTACTATGGATTTCGATGAGACCAAGACACGCATACTCACAGCTGCGTCCGATGGTCTGATCAAAATTTGGGACCTTAATGGAAATTGTTATAATAAACTGGAGGCAAATAGTGGACAAAATTGTGAGATTGGACAAATACTTAGCCTAAAAAGGCGAATTGTGGCAGTAGGTTGGCAAAAAGAAATCGCCATTTTTCGTAACAACATGATGCATAACATTGTGGTAAAGCCAAGCGAATGGAAAGGAAGAGAAGAGCACGAAGAAGACATTTTATGTGTTGATGTAATGCTGAATCCGCCAATGCTTCTGGCCACCGGTGGTTTCGATGGCGATATTGTCCTTTGGAATTCAATAACTGAGCATCCAATAAAGCATTTGTCGACTAGGAAAAGAATTTTGAGTGCCAAAATTGTATTTTTTTAATATTTAGTTTTTATTTGATTAGTAATTAGTGGGTTAAGGAGCCAAGCTTGATTGCCAATAAAAACTATAAATCCCAAGGAAGACGTCTATCAAAAATACCCGAACCAGTTGTTGACACTGAGGTATAATTTTTTAGTTTTTTTTTTTTGGCAAAGGTTAAACTAAAAGCCAGGTATTAATTAAATTTTTTAATTAAATAAATAGAGGTTTATCAAACAGGTAATGAACAAAAAAAGTTGATAAAAAAATGGTCACTTAATTTGGATTGATCACTCTTAAGCCCAAAAATATAATGCTTTAATACATTTTTTTTTCTAATTATATTTTAAATTAATTAGGGATGCATGCCATCAGTTTTACAATCACCTTATTTTTTCAAGCATGCCCAAACAATAAAGCTTTCCCCGTTTAAATAAATAAAGCCCAATTAATCTTAGCATTTTAATTAATTTTTGTTTTGTTTATTTTTCTGTAAAGAACGACTTTGGCTTTGCCATAACTTGCATCAAATTTCTGAACACAAGAGCATATGGAAAAGATTGTACTTTGGTTTCTTGTGGTGGTAATGGATGGGTCAGATTTTGGGATGTGTTAGGCGGTAAACTAGGCGCTGAATACATTGCTCATAAACATGGTAAAAAAATAACCAATTTTATAAATTATTTTTTATTAGTTATATAAAAATAATAAATTAATTAATTGGATAAATTTTAATTTATTTTAATTTAATTAGTAAATAGTGTGATAATGGACATAGATGAGAAAGAGGAGTATTTGGCGACAGGTGACGTAAATGGTCTGGTTAAAGTTTGGAACATTCAATCTTATTGTGTTGGTCCAACATTACAAACTAATACTATAACAATAGAGCGTAATTTAAAATTAATTAATATTAAAATTTTTATTTAATTAATTAATTCTTTAAAGCTCCTCTTGTTTCTTCCATTAAATCGCACTCAGATCAAATAAATTCCATCAACTTTTGCACCAAATACAACCGGACCTACGTAATATTAGCCTCGTCAGACTGTAGCGTGACTTTAAATGATTTGAACGGGAATTTGATCGGCATATTTGGTCAAGATTCCCACTGGAAACTTGAGAGTCCAATCACTTCCCTGCGCTCCACGCCTAACAGAATAAAAATAGCCTCTGATAATAAAGTTGCATCTAATGTAAGCATTGGCATACCAAAAATAGACTTTTTAGTTCCTGGAAACCAAGCAAATGACCAAAATGATGAATTATTGGACTCTAACAGTCAATTAAGTTTGTTCAGCAATCGATTTGATTTAGAAGAAACATTCAAGTATGAGGCCGATGATTTAATCAAAGATACTACTCTGAGACACAATCCATGGTCAAAGACACTATTGGGAAAAAAATACCAAGAAATTAGGTCCAATAAAAGAGAGCGTAGACAGCCCACTTTGTTAAGAAATGGCGATAATGAAAATTCGAAGGCTGGTCAAGTGCCCATTAGTGTCTACGGCTCCCTTAGAATGATCGAATTAGATAATGTAGATAATAAAAAAAAAATAGAAACAAAATTTTTTAAGGAACGCAATGCTCCAAGTTTATTTGAAAATAAACCTATGGAAAAATCTCTGGCTGAATGTAATAATATAATTTATTAATATATTTAATAATTTAATTAGCTTAATTGTTTAGTAAATTAAAATGTAAAATATTTAATATTTTCTATAATTAAATGATAATATTGATTTTTAATTTAAAAAAATTCCAAACATATTCCAAATCGTACCAGTTTTGGAAAACTTGAGAAAAATTATGCCAAAATTTTAACTTAAAAATTTTTAAATTTGTAGCGCTACGCAATGCATTCGATGAAAAAAGCCTTTTTCCAAAGTACATATTAGACTACGAGGCTAGAATGCGTCAAGAGCATAAGAATATTATCAATCGAGTTAACAAGGAAAATGACATTATACGATATGGAATTGGAAAAAGAAATGACAGTTCATTGTCAATGACTAATTTTTAAATTTTATTTAAAATAAATTTTTTTAAATTTTTATTCTTTTAATATTGCTCATTTCTAATGACTTTTGAAGCATTTGTAGCGCACCATCGTATGTCTTGTTTCCACTAATGAACCCATTTGCATGTACAAATAAACAATCGGCTATGCCACTTTTGGTTGACAATTCTTGGTCTCTCAGTCCTCTCCAATCAGCTGGTAGTGAAAGTCTATTGACGAAAGAATTTACTGCCACTGGTACACATATAATCCTATAGGTCTGACTAACCCGGTCCAGTGATATCACATATTTTATCTCTTCTTTTGGAATGTCCAGCTCTTTTTCCAAATCAAAGAGGTGTACTTTCCATGGTACAGATCTTTCTAGACGAATTATAGCCCCACTTTCGTCCACATCGAAGCGGTTTTGGACCGCATTTTTCACATAAGTGCGCGCTGGCCACCAAATTAAAGCATAATAGCTTATTTTATCTTCAAATTCTTTACCAACATAATCCAAAGCTAATTGAAATTGACTCTTAGATAATTAATTAGAATTTTTTCAAATAAGAAAATAAATTCTTTCACTACATTCTCATCTAAATCGTCCTGATTCCAAGCTGGATTGAAATAAGATACCCTCGAGCTGAGATTAGTTGTTATATCATATCTTTTTGTGTCAGCAATTTCTACACCATTGTCTATGGCATCTATTTCCCTAATAAATTGCTCGTAAATTTTGTCATACAAAATACCAACTAATTTATCATCTTCAATGGCATATTTTTTCAAAATACTCTCAATTATTTGTTTGCCAAAGTGGACATAGACCAGACCAGCAGAAGAGAGTTTAATATTCCATGGCTTAGACGGGTCCAGAGAAGAGAACGTCTCATTAAATGAGCGCTGGTGGTGGTCGAAGCGATTAGTAGATGGATCGTAGACACCCCCTACGTCAACCACTATGTCACATTTGTCAAGTTCACTACCATCTCGTGTTCTGGCAAAATTAAACTTGGTTCAAAGATAAAAATATTTTACATTTCCTACCTAATTATTGGCGAGTCCTTATAGGCAGGAAGCTGTTTGAGCATAAAACATGCCAAAACCTCATCACAATGAAATTGTCCATTGTGAGTTCCAATTTTTAACACTGAACTCATTATTTTATCTTTAATTAATAATCTAAGCACTAATTAATATAAGAAGATAGTTATTTTTAGCCAAAAAGTTTTCATACCTTTTCAATAATATTCATTTAAAAAAAATTTTTTATCTAATTTTATTTATTTACATGATGTAAAACAAACATATAAAAAGCTCAAGTATTGCTGATATATTTTGGAACTTTGTAGACTTCATAGGCGAAATTTTCCCTCGATTCGTTGTCTTTTAGGACACCAATGTGGTCAATCTCAAGCGAGAAAGGTCCCTCATGTCCGTCCATGCAAGTAATGCCAAAGCTTTTGATATCCAAGCCCTCAAATCTGTACTGTTTATCACTGACTCGTCCGTGTGTCACATGAAAAAACTTGGAAAATGGTATCTTGACATATTGCCAATAAGGTCCTCCACGTGTGTACAGCGGATACATGTGCATGTATGTATAGGTCAATGAATATCGCTGAGGAGTGTGCAAAATGAGCATATAGGATCTACCATCTCCCCTTACTTTGAGCATAAAGCAATTAAATTGGTCTATGTTGATGCGTTTTTCACGCTTAAATGATTTAAGTGGTGTGATTGAGGAAATGTTGGCGTAGCCTGTGTATATAGCCTTTGATTTTTCTGGTTTGTCGTAGTCGTTGGATAAGTACCCGCTGAAGAGACCAGTGTTTTGTTGAGTTAGTTGTAGAGAAGCTTTGGACTTGCCAATTTTGTAGCCTGCATCCGAAGATACCAGCCACTTGTCTATGTCCTGTTTGGAGTTAAACTTAAACAAATAATCAAATTCACCATGTTCTAAAATTGGTCTGAAAGCCATAACATAAAATGCAAATTTTGGTAATTTATTTCTAATTACTTGTATCGTGAATTTGTTTCTTTAAGTTCATTAAGGAATTTTTTAAATTCGATGGTACCTTCAGAGGCTACAAATTTGGCTATATCAAATATTGATTTATCCTTGAAAAATTCATCATTCTTTTGCTTCATTCGTCGCTGCCGCTCATGTTCCACTTTGTACCAATGGTCATAATTAAAATGACGAATATTTATCAATGGTTTTAATTTCTTAATTACCAAGATCTTTTTTAAACTTAAAACCATATTGATAAATAGTTTTTTAAACTAATTTAAAAAAACGCTTTAATTTAAAAACTTTTAATTATTCAATAATAATGAATTTGATTTTAAGATTCAGTTTTAACTTTAATTTTTATTAGGTTATTAAAAATTTTAAAAATATTAATTTCTGTCTAGTAAGTCAATAATTTTTAAATTGAAAAAATAAATCAATTTATAATTTTCAAAAACATTTTTTAAATTAAAATTTTTATTAAAAATACATTAATTATTTTACATGCACTTGTTGGTTAAATACTCAAATGAGATTTCGACTTGAACAATGTCAATTTCAAGGTTGATGACCAATTTACACTCCATTTATTTAAATAATAAAATAGAATTTAGAAATTAAAAATAAATTGTTTATATAATTATTTAAAAAAGTATAACATTGAAATATTTAAATTAAATTTTTTGAATTTTTATTACAAAATCTGAGAAAATTAGATTAATATTATTAAAAATTGAATGCTTAAATGTATCTTGGTCACAAAGCTTGAGTAGAAAAATCCAAAAGTTCTTTCGCCATTTACTGATTTTGAACTTTGGTTAAGTTAGGTTAGGTAAGGTTTCATCAGATTCTCACTGTTTCTTAAATTATATTTCAAATTTCTCGAGTCATTATTCTTTGAATTCAAACTTGGATTTACAGGAGAATTGTTGAAGTACAGTGTTTTAAAAGTAGCATAAGTGAGTCCAACAATAATCAAAATAAGGCAATAACGTCTTAAAAAACTGATGTTTAACAGAAGTTAATGGATAAAATAGTCTTTCATATAGCAACTAGTGAGATACTACATGCAAGCTTGAGAGAATTTGATACCTAAAAGAGTTATTTCATTGACAACTTTTATTTATTTTTCACAAAGATTAATCATTTCAGGAAAAACTTTTTTTTTCAAAAAATCATACAACAGGCTTTTGAGCAGTCAATATCAACCTTGTTAAAATAACACCAATTGCTAATACTGAAAATGGTGCCTGAAAAATTTTGACTAATTGTGGTGTCATAAAAAAAAATTTTTATATCAAATTTTCTTAAAAGAATACCATTAATAGAACCAGAATAAGAAGCTAATACATTATTTTGCTTGGACCATGTGTCCAACTATTCTAACTAAATCTAAATAGAATAATTGATTGATACTTTCAATTTCCTTTTTAGCAAAATGTTTCATTAAATTTTTACAATTATAAGTCTTTAGTTTAATATATTAACTTTAAATGAACTTAATTTCCAGAATATGGCCAAAAAAGAGAACTAGATGAGTAATTATTATTAATATGCTGTTATATTAAATCAGTAAGATAATCAGATCAAATAATTTATTGTTTTTTAGACAAAATGGGAATGGGAAAGATGGGAAAATTTTTTTGATTGAATAGCTTTCATCGATATTCAAAATGTTTACCAACTGATCATTTTGACTGTTTAATATAGTACAAAATTAAGTCATTTAAATCTTTTGTTAAATTTGCTCAGTTTCACAAAGTCGACTTAATGAACGAATTGCATTTAAAATTTTACTTAGTTTGTATCCAATTTCAGCAAACTTATACAAAAATTTTCCCACACCGGGAATTGAACCCGGGCCGCCTGCGTGAAAGGCAGGAATCCTAACCACTAGACCATATGGGATTATACCAGTTTTAAACTAAGAATCTAAATTAATAATTAAACTTTTTGCTAGAAAAAATTTTTAATAATTTATTTCAATTTAAATTGTGAAACCAATCTTTGCTTTCTCATTTTTTATTTCGAAGCAGTCTTTCGCATTTACCCCACTAAACCATTATGTGACTAGCGACATTCACATTTAAGCTTTTCTCATTTTCACCAATTGAAGTAGAGAGAAACTCGAGCACATGGGAAAGCATAAAAGTTATAAGCTCATTGGTGGCACGTAGTATAAATAGGAGCTAATTTTTCACGTTTTCCAAACTAAAATAAAACAAATCAAGATGCCAGCAAACAAAATTCACAATCATTCACATGACCACGGAGTCAAAAAACGCAAAACTTCCAAATCCAAGCTAAAAAAGCTTCCAACCACTGTTCTGTGCGGATTTCTGGGCTCTGGTAAAACCACTCTTTTGAACAACATATTGAACAACACTCAGGGTACTCGTGTTGCTATAATAGTCAACGATATGAGCGAAATTTCAATCGATGCAGCCATGGTCAAGAATGGCCAAGCAACACTCAAAAGAACTGAGGAGAAATTGGTCGAACTGGCCAATGGTTGCATCTGTTGTACGCTCAGAGGAGACTTGGTTAAAGAAGTATCCAAGCTGGCTCGCAATAACAAGTTCGATTACTTGCTCATCGAGTCCACTGGTATGGCTGAACCATTGCCCATTGCTCAGGCATTCTCAATCGAGGACGAACAGGGAAAAACTTTGTATGATGTTGCCAAAATAGACACAATGGTCACTGTGGTAGATGCTTACAATTTCTACTCTCAGCTAAATTCAATTGAGACCATACAAGAAGAGGTCAGAATCGGAAAAGAGAAAAGAATGGAAGAGGTCCCAATAGCGCAGCTTTTCATTGACCAGATCGAGTTTGCCAATGTTATAATAATCAACAAAGTCGACCTGGTCAAGCCTGATCAACTAGACTCTGTTGAAAAATTGGTCAAGCGCTTGAACCCTCATGCAGAGATAATCAAAACAACCAAGTCAAATGTTGAATTGGAAAAAGTGTTGAATACAGAAAAATTTAACTTTGAAGAAGCACAAAACAGCGACAAATGGATCGAAGAGTTGTCCAAAGTTCACAATTCAGAGATTGATGAGTACGGTTTTTCTAGTTTTACATACAAAAAGAGAAAGCCGTTCAATCCACAAAAGCTTTTTGAGCTTCTGAAGACGCCCATTTTCAAGGAGGTGGTCAGAGCCAAAGGCTATGTGTGGATAGCAACAAACATGTATGTATGTGGTATGCTGAATGTCGTTGGTGATATATGCACTCTAGAAGCGTACAATATTTGGTGGGCATCTGTAAGAAAAAGCAAATGGGGCGAAAACAAGAAAGAAATCCAGATGGTGGAGGACTCGGTGAAATCCATTTGGGATCCGGTCTATGGAGACAGAAGGATAGAACTTGTGTTTATTGGCCGCACCATGAACCAAGAGGAAATTGTCCAAAAATTAGATGAATGCTTGATTTCAGATGAAGAATTTGCTTTGGGTGATTGGAAATGGAAAGAGATTTTTACTGATGCGTTTGATGAATGGCAAGCCATGGTCCAAAATCATCCCATGAAGGCTAATTTTAAAGAAAAAGATGGAGAGTGGGAAGACGATGACTCGGAATGTGAAGTAGAAGAGAATGAAGAAGAAAAGAATTAATTAATTTTTTCTTTTGGTATAAACCAGATTGTTAATAGTAAATTTTTAATTTATTCAATAAAAGTTACCAGAAAAATGCTTTTTTTTATGTGAATAAGACAGAATATTAAAATCTCATATAATGTATGATTAAGATTTTAATTTTAGAAATGTTTAGTGACTAATTGCCAGGATTGATGCAACAATGAACGCAATTTTAGTTGCCATGGCTTTCAAATCAAGATATTTTCAATTTATTTAAATGGAAAAAGAACCTAAGGCATTGGCAATTTCATGATGAACAAAGTTCCATATTTTTGTACTTAAATAAAATTAATTATTATATAATTTTCGCATTTAAATATTTTCTATTTCGATTATGAAATAAAAAATATCATTCATATTAATTAGTAAAAAATTTAATTAAAAATAAATTTTAAAAAAATATATAAAAAACTGATATAATAATTATTTTGAGGATGACCGGTGTAATTTAAATAAGTCATAAAAAAAAGTTTATTTCAATTAATTTAAATAAATTATTAGATATTGTTTAAATGATACATGTTAATAAAACGCTTCAATTGAGTCTAATTGACGCATTAAAATTTTTCTTTTAGGTATTAATTAAGTAAAATCAAATATTTATAGATAATGGTTAGGGCCATTGTCAAATATCTTTATTAAAAGAATTAAAAAATTATTGAAAATACGGCACAAAATCTAAAACAATTAACAATAAAAAAATTATTAGCTATTGAAAAATTTTGTTCAGATTGGTATTTTCGTGGCCACAAACAGGTGAAAATAATTGAATAAACTTCTGGATGCCTGATCGATTTTAAACATAATATCAAATTAAGGTATACATTATTTTAGACTAATAACTTCAAATGATTTGTGTTTATAAATTGTTTAAAGGTAATCAGAATTGGCAAAAAAAGTAAAATGTAACATAATTAGGCGGCGAACAATGCACAAAACATCTAATGGGATCTTGTTTTAGAAATTTACTTGAAAACTTATTCATGACTAAATTTTAGATCTTAGTTTAAAATAAGACTTTAAACAGCCTGAGAATTTTATAAATTTGTGAAAATTTAAGACATTTTTCATTCTCAATTAACCATAATGTCAAATGTTATCAAATATTTGGTTGTTTATCCACTTTTGTTTATAATTGGGTTGATTGATTCCTGCTTGAATTGTTGTAAAAGACGTGACTCGAGGTACAAACAGTTGCCAATGGCATCCAAGAAGAGACCTTTTAGCATGTTGAATGAAAAAACAAATAAATATGCCACATATAAATCCGAACATTTTAAAGATGTGAAGGAGGTCGCTTCAGATACCAATCTTTATTATGAGTTTACAAAAGCAGTTAAGTCAAATCAGAGCAAACAAACCATGGGGGTTCGTAAGATTATAAATATTGAAGACCAAGTTCAGCCCAATGGCAAGGTTTTCAAAAAGTACAATTTGAATGATAGCTACCAATGGATTACGTATCAAGAAATGCAGCTTAAAGTTGACTCATTGGCAAATGGTATGCTCCAAATTGGCATCAAATCAAACGACTATGTGATTATATTTGCCGAGACGAGGCAAGAGTGGCTGATGAGCGCTTTGGCTTGCTTCAAAATAAAAGCAATAGTGGTCACTTTGTATGCTACCTTAGGTGAATAAATTTCCTATATCATATCCTATTTTTGATAATTATATCAAGGTATTGAGGCTTTGGCTTATGGTATTAATGAGACTAGTGCCAGAACAATATTTGCCAGTGGAGAAAGTGTTCAGAAAATAACGAAAATTCTAGACAAGATACCTACTATTAAGAATCTGATTGTCATGACGTAAGACTTTTTTTAAATTACTTAAATTATTATTATTTCCATTAGGGAAAAGTATTCCATAATTTAGAATTAAATTAAAATTTAAAATTTAATATGCATAATTTTTTTTCATTTTTGTTTAAGTTTTAATAGTTGACAAAATTTGTTCAAAAATTATCTAAAAATAGAAAAAATAATTTTATTTTTTTGCTGTTTTTTACTTTTTAACAAGAATAACTTAAGAAATAATTTCATTTAATGTTGTTAAACTTTTTTCAAGATTTTACAAAAGTCTTGTAAATAATAACCAAAAACAAACTTTTTTAACTTAAGTTAATTTTTATATAAAACTAATAAAACAATATTTTTTCAAAAAAAAACACCTAATAATTGATATAACAGAATTTTACTAAACTAAATCAACATTTAATTTTTAGATGTTTTTTTCAAGTGATCTTAAAAATTTAATTCTTAAACTTGATAAATTTGTGACATCTGATTTAACCCTTTTGTTCTTTTGAGGAATATTGTCAGGTACTTGATTCTCTTATCTGAATAATCAATATTATTTTAAACTTAGATAATTAAATTATAAATTATATAACTTTAAAAATTCTTCACTGTCCCAAAATATTATGGTAACAGCGGTCACATATGATGGTCACGAATCAAATCAGAGTGAAGCTATTAAAAAAATTGAATAGAGTTGGAAAGGAAAACCCAACAGCAGGCTATTGATGCAATTTAACGCCGATTTAAAGAAGATAAAAGATTTATTAGAGATGGCAGGAAGGGATCACGCCATGGATCTGAATAAACTTGTGCCCAATGGTAGGAGAAGAGCCCTTGATGTCTCTAAAGATAAAAGGCTTCCAATAATAACTCCTTAAGTGAAGCATCTTGTATGATTACCTTGAGAATTCTTATAGCAAATTAATACTTTTATAATAATATTATTTAAATATAAAATTGAATTATTTAAATAAGAGATATTGCCAAAAAAGGTTCGAGTTTAAAGTTAATAAGATATTCATGATACCAACTAATAATATTCAATTTTTAATAATTAACTAATTAATTAATTAATAATTAAGGGATGCATTTACACCAGATGTAAATAACCTACGAAATGAGATATTAAGTATGAACATTAACTCATTCAATGATCTGATAGGAATAGGAAGTGCTTCGCCATCAAATAATTATGAAAAGCCTGGACGCGACGATCTGGCAATTATCATGTACACATCGGGTTCAACTGGAAACCCCAAGGGTGTAATGATGACGCATGGAAATGTCTTAACATCTCGGCAATCTTTGATCCTGAGATTGGGAGAATTTTCGAAAAATGAACGCTACATAGCCTATTTGCCATTGGCTCACATTTTTGAACTTCTATGTGAAATAACGCTGGTTATTTATGGAGTTCCAATTGGATATTCCAATCCATTAACCCTGTCCGATGCTTCAACTGCCATCAAATCTGGTGACCTTGGAGACTTGAAAGTTCTAAAGCCTTCGATTATCGCTTGTGTACCAACAGTGTTGGAACGAGTGAGTAAAGGTGTCAAAGACAAGCTAGCCCAAGAGACTGGTCTGAAAAAAATACTAATCGAAGAAGCTGCCAAAAGAAAACTCAAAAGGGTTAAAATGGCAAAGAGAAGCGTTCTCTTGGACAAAATTGTTTTTAGCAAATTAAATCAGGCTTTATTTGGTGGAAATTTGAGAGTAATTATTTCAGGTGGTGCCATGTTAAACAAAGACTTGCAAGAATTCTGCCAAGTATATTTTTGTCAATGTGTTCAGGCGTATGGCTTGACAGAGACGTGTGCCGGAGCGACCACTCAGTACCCTTTTGAAATGTCAACAGAACAGGTTGGTAGTGTAATTGGCTGCTGTCAGATAAGATTGGTCAATTGGGAAGAGGGAAATTATACTGTGGATGACAAACCAAATCCAAGAGGAGAAATATGGATCGGTGGTGGTAATGTTACAATGGGATATTATAAAATGCCTGAGAAAACCAGCGAAGACTACCATGAAATTGATGGAGTGAGGTATTTTGCAACCGGTGACATTGGTGAAATGCTTGAGAATGGAAACTTGAAGATCATAGATAGAAAAAAAGACTTGGTCAAGCTACAAAGTGGTGAGTATGTGTCGTTGAACAAAGTTGAAAATGTAATTAAGCTTCTTCCATTTGTTTCCAACTGTTGTGTGGTGGCCGACTCATCCAAAACGTTCTGTGTTTGTCTGATAAGTCCTGATGTAAAAAAAGTGGAAGGTATGATCACTACAGCTCATGTTGAGATAGAAACAGGACCAAAGGTAAATCCGGTTTCCAGACGAGCCAGTTTGGACATTATCAACGAATTTATTGACATATTAGATAAAGATAAGAACTACAATAATAAGTTTAATAAAGATATATTTGACCATTGCAAGAAGCACGGTCTTGAGACATTTGAAATTCCGTCAAGGTGTCGATTTGTCAAAGAAGCATGGTTGCCAGAAACAGGTCTGGTAACCGATTCTCTCAAGCTTAAACGAAAGGAAATTGAAAAATTTTACAAGAAGGAAATTGAATTTTTGTATTCTTAATTTTGTTAATATAAGCGAAATTTTTAATGATGATGTGATAATTAGCTTAGGTTTTTGTTTTTTTTTAATTAACTTTTTTTTTCAAATCAAAATTTAACAATTTTTAATAAATTTTTTTTTGCATATTAATTCGGTTATAGTTCAATTTAATTTAAAAATTAATTTATTAATATATTGTTCAATAATTGATAATTTTTTAGCTAATAATTTATAATTTTACTTGATAATATTTACGAATATTAATTTTCATAGAAATTATTAAAAAATAATGCATCTTATATTTTATGTAAAATAAACTTAATCATGGAAAACTATTTTGGACATTAGCTAACTAACCAATTATATAAAATACTTTTTTTTAGTACTTGATAAATTTCTTATTATTAAATGGCATTGTGGGAAAAAAATTTGATAGCGGTGGGATTCGAACCCACGCCTGTTACGACTGGTGCCTAAAACCAGCGCCTTAGACCACTCGGCCACGCTACCTCCTGATTAAATACAACATTAAGCACTACTATAATTTTTAAAATTATCTTTTTATCAATATTTAAATGTCTAAATGAATAATAATCTTGAAAAATATTCCCTAATTATTTTGATTTAATAATTATGAAGAGAATAAATTAAAAAGTTTATTTTTAAATTTTAAAAAAATCAAACAAATAAATAAATTAAATAAAATTAATTAATGGGACGTGGTTAAAATTTTTTTAATAAAAAGAAAATAGGTTTTCTATTTCTGTTTTGTAATAATTTTCGATTGCTCTTCGTTTAAGCTTCAAAGAATCAGTTACAAGACCAGTATCTGGCAACCATGTTTCCTTGACCACATAAACTAGCTTGGGAATTTCAAACGATTGTAGTCCTTGCTTTCTGCAGTGTTCTTGAACATTCTTGTTCAAAATTTCAGTTGTCTGCGTGTCCAAAAGCTGAAAAACTTCTCTTTCCATTTCTTGACTTGTTTTGTGTTCCTCTGTACCATGAGGAAACAGGTACTCATAGAGCTTACGAATATCAGGGCTGATTAAGCCCACAGAAAATGGCTTCGAGTTGTTGGTAATTATGCAACAATTTGACACAAAGGACAAAAGTTTTAGCACATTTTCCACTTTATTCAAGGATAAATACTCTCCATTTCTCAGCTTAACCAAATCTTTTTTCCTATCAATTATTTTAAGACTACCATTGGGACACATTTCGCCAATATCTCCAGTTGCAAAATACCTCAATCCATCAATTTCATGATAATCTTCTTTGGTCTTTTCAGGCATATTAAAGTAACCTTTGGTTATTGAATCACCACCGATCCAAATTTCTCCTCTAGGATTTGGTAAATCAGTCACTTTATAATTTCCCTCGTCCCAATTGACCAACCTAAGCTCACAAGCTGGTATCACACTACCAACTCGCTCGGATTCGCTCTCGAAACCGAATTGGGTTGTGCCTCCTCCACATGTCTCGGTTAGGCCATAAACTTGGTTACAAGTGCAAAAATACACTTGGCAAAATTCTTGCAATTCCTTGTTAAGTGCTGCGCCACCAGCAATTATGCCTCTCAGTCTACCACCAAATAGGGCCTCATTTAGCTTACTAAACACAATTTTGTCCAATAGATAGGCATTTTTTTCCGCCTTGAGCAAAGACAATTTACTTTCGGCAGCTAATTTAATCAATGTTCTCTTAAAGCTCTTTTCTTTGGACAATTTGTCTTTTACGCCTTTACTCATGCGTTCCAGCACAGTTGGCACACATGTAATCAATGTAGGCTTTAGGATTCTTAAATCGCCCAATTGGCCAGGCTTGATTCCAGTTGATGCATCAGACAATGTCAATACATTCGAGTAGCCTACGGGACAGCCAGCATTTAAAAATGTCATTTCGCACAAAAGCTCGAATATGTGAGCCAGTGGCAAATAGCTTATGTAGAGATCATTTGGCGAGAGATCGCCAAGACGGAAAACAATTGGATTTGTAGGAGTCAAAAGATTACGGTGTGTTATCATGACTCCTTTAGGGGTGCCTGTGGTTCCACTTGTGTACATGACGATGGCTAGATCGTCCAAATGTGGCGACTCGAATGAATGAACCACTTGGGTTTTTTTGCTCAATTCATCAAAAGAGTAAACTTTTAAATTGGATTCTTCCAAGCGCAATGGAGCAACACTCTCGGTTGTCTTGTCACTTTGAAAAAAGCAAATTTAAATTTTTTATTATTAATTATTAATTTTTAATAAACATACGTAAAAACAACCAGATTTTTAATATTTGGAATTTTTTTGAGTATTTTCCTCAATTTAACAACACATTCGCCACTGGTCAGTATGGTTTTACAATTGGTCTCATTAATACCATGCTCCAATGCGTCCAGACCTTAATTTATTACTAAATTATTAAGCTTTTTATTTTATTTTTTTTATAGATTTAGTTATCTCTCAAATTATCTAAAAATATTTATATTTTTTTCTCAAATAGAATTAAGAACATTGCTAAGATTATCTTTTATAAAATTAAGTACCCAATGTTGCATAAAGGGTGATAACTATGGCTTTTATTTTGAAGCAGGCCAATGCGCTGACAACCCACTCGTACCTGGTCTCTGCATAGATGATAACACTGTCATTCGATTTAACACCTATGTCAAGCAAACCATTGGCCACAGAGTCAATCTTGTCCAACACTTGTAAATAGCTCATCCATTTGTAGTGATTGCTTAGCTCGTATTTTTTGAATACTTTACCATCTTGCTGCACTTGGTCCGCCACTGAGAGCACTGGTCGCACACCTAGACATTTTCTGTCCTGATACTTTTGGGCCGACTTTTCAAACTGGCGGTACAAATTGAGCTCTTTGTCCTCTAATCTGACCAATTCTCTGCCGTATATTGAGCGATAGCAGTGCGTGGTCTGGTCCTGTTTATCAAGAAACGAGTACGGCCCTGTTTTTGGCAACTTGTGGTAACTTGAGTGACGCCCAATTATGAAATTCAGCAACAAATCGATTAGTTTAATTAAATAAATAATCGGTTTGAGGAAAGCATATTCAATTATGAAAAGCATAATAAGAATTTTTCTCTATTTCTAAACAAATATTATAGGAAAAAAATTTTAATAAATATATATATATATATAAAAAATTCTATATTGCCTGATATAGAGGCAAAATATCTCAATAGATGTATGTACCCAAAAGATTATTATTGATCTAAAATAACAAGTTTATATTATATTTGACTCGATTGATTTTTTCTTAATGAAAAAATTAATCTAAGTCATTGTTGTCTAAAGGACTTCTAAATTAAGAACAGTTTTATCTTGCCAAGTTCATATGATTTATTAAGTGACTTTAAATTTTCTTGATAGATAATAATTGCGATTGTTTGATTTTACTTTTATCTAACATTATATAATATCATTTTAAAATTAAATTAAGGCTAGATGGTAGAAAAAGTGGATTAATAGAGCTATTGAAGCGAGAGGTAGCGTGGCCGAGTGGTCTAAGGCGCTGGTTTTAGGCACCAGTCGTAACAGGCGTGGGTTCGAATCCCACCGCTATCAAGTTTTTTTGCCTAATTTCTTATTAAAATAAAATAAAAAAAAAACAAAAATAAAATTTAATGCTTGACCATCTGATTTATATGGAGAAATATATTTGCCTTGAAGCTTTTTAGTCTATGAGAATATATACCAAATAAATTATCAAAAATCAAAAAATGATAGATTCATAAACCATTAAATTGATCGAAATTCACACAAAACCTTCTTTAAATTAAATAAAATTAAGACTTAAGAAAAAAAAAGTTAACATTTATTTATTGGTCTATTAAGCGGTTAAATTTAAAAATTGACTTTATTATCTTAAATTAAATTTGTTCTAATCAAGGACTTTTTTTATTTGTTTTATTTTTTTGATTTTTATATTAATTTTTAATTAATAATAAAATATTTAAAATTTTTAATCAAATTTAATCAATTAATTTATTTAAAATTTACAATTTTTATTTAAATTAAACTCAAAGATTTAATGGAAAAATGTTAGGATAGAGAAAAAGATATTTGAATTAATTTCTTTTAAGTAAATCAATGTTTATAAGATGTCTCATAGTGGGCCGTCCATGCGGACAGTTCCATGGTTTGTCTATTTCATTCAGATGAGTGATGACTCGCTTCATTTCGGTCATGTTCAATGAATCTCCGATCATGATTGACTTTCGGCAAGCTTTGGAAGCATAGAGCGATCTTAGTGAAGAAGACTTGATGGAAGTTAGATGCGATTGTTCTGAACTGCTCATTTGGATCGAACCAGAATTCAAGTCGCTCTCGCTCAACACAAACAAAACTTCATCTATGTCCTTGAAGTCGAATAATTTATTGCTTTTGCTTGACATTGGCACACATGTGATCATTATCCGATTGCCAACTTTTCTATTCTGGCATATTTGAGCCTCGTAGCCTAATTTTTCCAAAATGTTCAAATTGTCCAGGAGAATGCTTTCAGATGATGCTGGCAATTCCAAGTATTTTGGCTGTAAGAGTTTTTGCTTTTGAATTTTTCCATTTTTTTGAATGGTTTCAAAGTTGAAAATCTCATCGGCAGCATGCTGGTCAACTATGAACAAGTCTTGGTCCAATTGAGTGATTATGAAGCCCTTGTTGAATTGACCAAGCACTTTCATGCGCAAAAAATCCTCCTTGGTAATGCATCTATCCAATTCTGATTCTGCATCTTTGCTGTCTATATTTTTGCTTTTGAATTTTAGCTTGGAAAATACAGACCTTTCGAGCTCTTCTTTACGAGTTTTAACTTTCTCTTCAAACTCTACTACCTTGGCATGATCTCGAGCAATTTTTATCTCATCAACCAAAAGAGTCTTTTCTCTCCGGGCTCCAATTGTTTGGCTAAGTGTCTTGTTTATTTGGCTCACAGGCGTACCAATTTCCAGCTGGGTCTGGTCCAGTCTGGTAGATTCTTTTTGTATATTGTGTGATTTATTGAATGATAAATCAATCGAGTCATCAATTTGTGTAATCAAACCTTGTTTTTTTATTTAATTTTAATTTATCACATAAGAGATAAAAAAAGTCCTATTCAAATAAATTTATCTTTCATTAAAGTTCTAAGTTAAATTAATTAAATAACAGTGCTTGTTGAAAATTTTTCAATTCAATTGTCAAATGGTTTAAGAACAAAACTATAATTAACTATTTTTTTAATTTATCTAAATAGAGATAGAAATAAATATTTAATAAATAAAATAAAAAAGTAATTATTATCTATGATTCTTTTACTATCTATTTAAAAAATATATCTTAGATGTCAAATAATTTGATTTTATATTTTTTATTCAGTAAAAAAAAAAATCTCATAATTTTGGCAATGACTTGGTCTACAATTTGAACTCAAAATTAAATCAAAAAACTCTCTAAAATTACATATATTTATATAGTGTTCATTTACCTAGAAAAAAGATAAAGTTTCCTAATTTCATAGCACTGACTATTTTATTTCCATAGCTTATTGACTTACCTAAATCAGCAAGATCATGATCTACACGACAGCCATCAATTCCCAAGGTTTTTAAATTTTCATGGACAGAATTGGATCCAATTTTTGGCTCAATGGGAGCTTTCGGAACAGCAAACGAATTTGGAGAGTTTTCCAAATCGGATTCCATGGCAACCTTTTCTTTTTCCACTAGGCTACTTTTAGCTGGTATCAGCAATGGACTTGGCTGAATGTCCGACTCCTTATCAAATCGAGTTACTCTATTTTGTGGTGGCGTGTCCAATACACCACTCTCTCGGTTGCACAGATGCAAATCTATTCTTTTAGAGAAAGAACTATTGGCACTTTTTTCACCAATATGATTCTGAAACATGTTAAATCTATCTTGAGTTGAAAAAGGGCTCTGGTTTATTCGAGGCGAAAGAGGGACTATCTTTTTAGGTGTATTTGGGCTTTTTTCCGGTGCTGGCTTTATTTTAGGCTCATGGTTATGGTTGGTCTTATCTGTGAACAGATCATTTATCCTTGGCTGCTTGGACCTGTTTTCTGGCGATTCAACCAAAACATCTTCTTCTCTTGTTCGTTTGGAAGACTCCTCACATTTGGTCAACTCAGCAACTTGGATGTTTTTAAGCTGAGTTGTCTTTGACTTGGTCTGAATGAAAGATTTAAGCAAATCGCTTGACCTATCATGGAATGAACTCTGGTCTAAATTAACATTTTTATAATTTTTATCAAACATTTTTATTAGAGAAGATTTCAAGATTGCCAAGAGGATATTTTCATTTTTAAAAAACATCTGTAATTTGTCTGGCGTTACATTGACGTCCACATTATGGCTGTCCATTTTAACACTAAGCACAAACATGGGATATTGAGTTCGATTGAACTGGTGATAAATTTCATTAATTAACTTGGTCACTTTTGAATGGTCACATGGTCTTTTATTAACATAAAAGTATTGTCTGTCTGGAGCACTTCTACCCTGACCATGCGAACAAGAAGATATAAAGCCCTCTATTTTAAAAAAATCTGAATAGTTTGTTTGTGGTTCAGCTTCATCTTGTGATTCTTTTTCCAATTGCTCATCGTCTTTAGGTGCTCTCACTAATTTAAACTCGACTAAAATCTCATTCCAAGGCTCAAATTGGTCAAATTTAATCAATGAATTGAATGCCGAAAGGCTAAAAATTTCTATTATGTTATCTTTTAGGGAATTTTTTGAATGAGTGCTCATTAATTTGGTAGACTTGTCACCAACTAAATTAAAACAACTTATCTTAATGCCCTCTGATACCAGACAGTATGATTGAATGACATGCATCAGTTTATGGTATTCTCTTTTGAGATTTTTGGTGAACTCTTTATGGCGAACTGGTAAAGTGTAGAATAATTTTTCAAGAATAACAGTTGTTCCAATCGATCTGGCACATTGGGTCTGGGATTTGATTAGACCTGTTTTGTCGTACTCAATGCGGGTAGCTGCTACTGAGCTAGAATGGCGAGTAATGATTGTACAGTTGCAGAGTGCACACAGAGAACTAAGTGCCTCGCCGCGAAAACCAAAGGTTCCCAACGATTCCAGGTCTTCATATTGCTGAATTTTGGACGTGTAATGTTTTAAAGCTATTTTAATAAATTTTGAATAATTAAAGATTGGAATTGTTATTTTTTACTAATTGTTTGAAAGTCTGTCTGGACAATACCAGGTCCGTCATCACTCACTTCAATGGCTTCACTTCCGTATTGCTTTAGTTTTACTTCGATATTCTTTGCTCCAGCATCAAGACTATTTTCTACCAATTCTTTTACTGCATTTGCCAAATTGATAATTACTTGACCGGAACAAATCCGATGGACTGTATTTTGATCTAGAGACTTTATGGCCGACATTAAAAAAATTAATAATTTAAAGTAAAAAAATTTTTATTTTTTAAATTTTTTTTAATCTTTTGTCAAGTTAAATTTGCAGTTTAAAATTATTTAGACATCTGAAAAAAATCTTCCCACACCGGGAATTGAACCCGGGCCGCCTGCGTGAAAGGCAGGAATCCTAACCACTAGACCATATGGGATCTTATTAAATCTTTACCAAAAATATATTTTATTTTTATAGTTTTTTGGATGATAAATTTTTAAAATAAAAAAAGTTTTAAATTTTGTCTTTAAAATTAAAAAATAAATCTATTTAAAAAAAAGACCCCTATTAGTACACCGGCAAGGATAAAACCTCTAATGTATAGATAACTTTTTGATTTTTTGAGAGTATTATAGATTTTTAGAACCTGTTGTCTGGTATTTTCCAAATCTCCAGAATTATCTATTCTAAAATCAGCTAATTTAAGCTTTTTGTCGCTATTCATTTGTGACTTAATTCTCTTTTTGGCTTCTTCTTCATTTAAATTGGGATTTCTGAGCATTAAACGACGCAATTGTTCTTCTTCACTTTGGCAAAAAACCACCAATTTGTAACTTAAAAAATTCAGGCCCATTTTACTCTCAAAAAGCAGTGGTATATCAAGAATAACAAATCTTTCTCCTTTGACCAAATTAAGTAAAATTTCTTTAATTATTTCTATTAAAATTAGGCCATGAAGCGCTTTGTTTAGCACTTTTCGCTTGTCATGGTCACTAAAAATAATCTCTCCAAGTTTTTCTCTGTTCACTGTTAGGTCCTGGTTTAAAATTTCATCGCCAAATAGTTTACGGACTCGTTTCCATCCTGCTCGACCTGGCACAACAACTTGTCTGGCTACCAAATCAGCATCAATTATGGGTACTTTTAATTCGTCTTTAAATATTTTGGATACTGTTGATTTACCACACGCTATACCACCAGTTAAACCTACCAAAAACATTTTTTAAATAAAATTAAAACAAAAATTCATTTTTAATTTTTTTTTATCTGGCAAAATAAAGTTTAAAATAAGAGTGTTAAATGAATTTAATTGCACTTGGTGAGATGGTATTGGTAAAAATTTGATCATTTCTGTTCACTTGGAAGTTAGTAATAATGGAATGTCATGCTTGTGTAATTATCTCTTAGGCTGAGATTATTAGCTCGCTGATAGTGTAAACAATAAATTAAAATTTTTTCAATTATCATATGCGAAAAAATCAAGATCTATAAAAATTAAATTTTCAATCAACAAAAGAAATATTTGGAAAAATGAGGGAATTGACTTAAAATTGGATCCTAATCAACACATAAAATTTATTCACTAAATATCTAGAAATATTTTTTCCAAACGTCACGCTTACTAGGCTCATATTATAAATAGTTGGTAAAATTTATCTAATTCGTCTCATCGTGGAACAAAGCTCACCAAAATGTCTGTAATACACATAAGTGAATCGGCCGAATTTCAGAAATTGATTTCAACAGGGGTCGCCTTGGTCGACTTTTCGGCGTCCTGGTGCGGACCGTGCAAACGAGTTGAGCCAATATTTAAGGAATTAGCCAAAGAGAATCCCACTGTTAAGTTCATTCATGTGGATGTCGATGAGGCCTCAGATTCCATGCCAAATGAATTGGAAAATGTATCCGGTGTGCCGCATTTTGAGCTTTTTCACAATGGTGTCAAAATTTCCCAATTTGCTGGTGCCAATTTGAACAGAATTCGCGAAAGTGTCATATTTTTAAAGTCTAAGCTAGAACCTCCTAAAGAAGAATTGCCGAAAGAAGAACCAGCTAAAGAGACTGGCAAAGAAGAACCAGTAAAAGACGAACAAGCTCAAGAGGAGACCAAAGTTGAGGAGAATAAACCAGAATCGAAAAAAGAGGAAATAAATGAAGAGAAAAAGTCTAATGAGGAAAATAAAGATAATTAAGTCTTTTTGTTCTAGAATTTTTTGTGTTCTTATTTACCAATAAATTAAGATGGTAAAAAAATTTGTTTTTTTTTTTCAATTTTAATTAATAATTTAAATCATAAAAATAGATAGTTTTAGATAGATCTCACTTCAACCTTGATCAACTATATAATAGATAAATACTTTCCAAGAGCGTTTATATTTAAATAAAATTGAACTATTTAATTTTTTTTTAATTTTATCTTAGATTTAAAATTCAATAAAATTATCTAAAATTAAGTATTCTAAAATTTTAATTAATAATTTAAATCATAAAAATAGATAGTTTTAGATAGATCTCACTTCAACCTTGATCAACTATATAATAGATAAAGACTTTCCAGGAGCGTTTATAGTTAAATAAAACTGAACTATTTAATTTTTTAAAAATTTTATCTTAGATTTAAAATTCAATAAAATTATCTAAAATTAAGTATTCTAAAATTTTTGATTAATTTATTATCAAATAAATAAGTACCACTCCTTAAAACTATGCTAAGATTGTCTCTTATCTTTTAGCAAAAAAAGCTCGTGCCAAGAATATTTTAAATTTTAGCTAAAATTTAACTTAAGCTCGACAAAAATACATCCTAAATTAAATAAAATGAAAATATATCTTGTTAAATTTTATCTAAAAATTCAACCGTGACTAATTCTTTAAAAAATATTCCAAAAGTCTGAACCATCTAAAGGAATTACCAATTTTGCATTCCAAAAAAAGTATTTTTTAACCTTAAAGATTTAATAAAAATTAAAGTTTGTTTTAAATAATTTAGAACAAATTTAGATAATTTTTTTTTGTTGAAAAATGTTTATTAAAAATATCCTGAAAATTTAATTAAATAAAAATAATACAAAAATTGAAATTAATTAATTTAATTTTTTAAAAAAGAACTGATTAATTATGGACAAAAAAATTATAAAACATAACTAAGCTCATCTCTTAGTCTAGCAACCTTTATGGAATCCAAAATCCATTCACTTGATATCACTCTAAATTTCCTATTTCTTTTTTTATTAATTGCCTTTATCTGTTCTAGTCTGGTCAAATCGTTTTTGTCAATAATGCAATGAGTTACATTGGTGTCAATTTTGTTCAACACAAATCCGCCGTACCATCTAGCCTTCAATTCGACCAAATCCAGACCACTCTTATTCATTTTTACATCACCATTTATTCTATTATAACTATCGAAATAAAATAAACACATCCTAAAAAGGCCATATTTAGAATTATCTGGAAAATATTTGTTCTCTAGCTCAGCTATTTGGTTCCTTAGTTTCATTTTAAACTCAAGATCCATCAATGGTTTAAATTCTTCGCTGGCAAAAGAGCCACTATGGAACATTTCTTTTAAATATTCCACATTAACATCATCTGTATAGCTGTCTCCATACGAATCGTAGAGATTGGCAAATATTTGCTTAGTCTCAGATTTAGAGTGGATCATATCACTAGGTCTCCATTGGTACAGCCGGCCATCACTAATGCATCTTTCCAACCACTCTGTTTTGACTATGTCATAGGCTTCTGTTTTTATATAGGATTTGATTCTATGCGTGCATCGATTAGCTATAATACAAAAAGTATTCTTGGTCGCATTTTGAACCAATTCACCGCCAAATTGGACTACACATTTCTCCAAAGCATTTTTCATCTTTAAATCATTTTCTATTAGAATGCAAAACTCTTTATCTTGAAACAAATCTCCAGCTTTCTCGACCATAATGGGATCTATGCCTCTGTAAATGCTACCAACTGTTGTCTTTGCTGTTCTGTTAACAACTCGTCTTTTTCTCTTGCTAGGACTTGGTCCATCGTCCTCAAAATTTAGTTCATTGTCCATTTCAGCCAAATCTAAATGGCGAGTGGTCAATTTTCCCGAATTTTTGTTCCTCAACTCCTCAAACTCGCTAAGTTTCATGCACTCGAACCATTCTTTATCAGGACGAAACTTTTCCAATCTGGGAAAACGCAGTGTACAACCAGTCTTGTATTTATCACTTGAATTAACCTCAACTGCCTTTACCTGAACTATTACCGAGTCTTTGGGCTCTATCCACAAATCTGGCTTCTCATAGCCAAGCTCCAAATGAATCGGAGCACATTTTTTATCAAATTTTTTCCATTTATCTGCCAATTTATGATTATATTCAAGCAATTCTTTATGAGTATAGCCTGAACCTATTTTGCACAGAGAATAGAATTTTTTATCTGTCTCATCTTCACCACTATTTGGCTCTTGATCGACCATAAGGCCGACCAGAAAATGTGATATCAAACCAGCACGTCTTCCAGATCCATAATAGCCTCCAAGAACAATCAAATCCAAGTCATCATTTAAACCAATCATGTAGTCTGGCTTAACTTTGTACCATCCACCTCCGCGCTGACTCGGCTTGTAAACCGATTCAGGATCTTTGACCACAATACCCTCTAGCCTTGAATCAATTGCTTTGTTCAGCGCCTCAACCACTTGTTGATTACTGCGCGCTTTTTCCTGCACTGAATACTGAATTCTTCCCTCTATTTCCGTAAAGCATTTACGAATGAACTCAATCCTTTGTTTCAAAGGTTTATTGGTCAACACTGTGTCATTGTACAACAAAATGTCAAAAACACAAAAGCATGTCTGTATTGAATCGTATTGTCTGGCTGATTTGACATCTATGTCGTCACCTTTGGACAAGAGCAATTTTTCCTTGCTGTTATAAGCGCACATTTCTCCATCAAGGATGATGTTAGTGGCCTCGCTGGACAAAGCATTGAATATGAATGGAGTCAACGATCCAGAGTGAATGTCCGAGCCAAATGTTTCTGTGTAGTCATGACCATTGCGTGAAAAGTACATAAATTTGTTGCCAATTTTATGCATTTGGAACCTTTCTCCATCGAATTTTGTTTCAATGTAGAACTCGCGTCCAGCTAGTAGCTCCTCTATCTTGTTTGGTTTGGCCTTTTCGCCAAGCATTGGCCGGCACGCTGAGCCAACTTGAACTCCTAATTCATTGAATCTCTTCTCAGGATCATTCAACATTGAGCATACTTTTTCTATATTGGATGTAAAATTATAAACATCCAAAGCATCTGGATGGAATGCGTCCAAGATAACAGTCTCTTTGATACCAATTTTTAGGTCTTTGATTATTATGCGAATCAGCCATTTGAGCTGCGTTGCTGAGAGATTCAGTAGCAAGTGCTTGATTGAATTGTTAACTTCTCTTTGGCCATCTTTGCCTTTGGCGTTATTCAAAGCAATTTGATCCAGGTGATGGTTTACTTCAGCCATGTTCAAAGTAAGGTCCTCTCGGCAGCGATTTTTTAGAACAAAATAAGCCGTATTGGCAAAATCGCCCTCAGATTTTATTTTTGTTGGTGCTCGATAGTTAAGCAGTTTGACCGCATCATCGGTCTTTGAACCAATGCACAGCGCATCTATCAAATATTTGGCCAATTTGGTCTCCTTTAGTCCATACACTCGGTCATCATCGTGGGGCAAAAGTAACCTCATCACTGGATAAAAATTGTTATCTAGACTATGCTCTTTGGCCGTCTGACGCCAATACTCAATGAATTTTTTTACCAAATTTTTCTTTTCCTCAATTTTGCCAGTCTTGCGAGGGATCTCATCTATCTTAATTATTTGTTCAAGCAAATTACAAAACGATTTAAAGCTGATTTGGGTGCCTGGACTTGACAACACAAGAATTTTATTTTCCATAATTTTATTTATTTTTATTCAAAAAATAAAAAAAATTAAATCAAATACTTTTTGAATTATTAAAATTAACATTTTATCATGTTAAGACATGTTAAGAGTCTTTCCAAGCTAAACTGGTACAATTTTTGGTTATTTGTCAAACAGAGTTTAAATATTTTTATACTTTTTCTTAATTAATTTTTTAAAATTTAATTATCTTTCAATATTTTAGAGAAATAAAAGAAAAATTAAAATTATTATCAAAAAATAATCAATACTTAGAATAATAAAAAATTTTATTTTCCATCTAAACTTTAGTTGATTAAAAATAAAACAATTTTTCTCAATAAATTTATTTTTATTTATTAATCTAAATCTTAATTTTAATATGATGTTCATTTTTCTAAATTTTTAAGCAACTTGAACTAATCCAAAGCATTTTTCTTAATTTAGTTAAATTAAATGGCGGCAAGTTTATTTTTAAATTACTTTGAGAAAAACATTCAAAATTTTGACTTCAAAAAATTCAAAAATGATAATCTTGACCAACTCTCTCCAGTCAAAATGTCTATTGATTACTTAGATGATAACGAAGAAAAGATTCTTGTTCAATTTAGAGATGTTATTATATCTAATTTGGGACTGAATCATTATTTTTTTAAAGATAATCATGATCTAAAAGTATACCACTGTATTGGTAAGCTTCTTGAAGAGACACGAGACGGAGTTAAGACAAAAGATCAAGTCGCTCAATTAACTTTGCTTCTTCATTTATCCAAGTCATTGATTGAAGAAAAATCAAAATGGGATTTATTTTCAATTTTGTTACCAAGTCTCAAGATAATAAGTAGTCCGGATTTTGAATATAAAACAGACTTGGTTAAACTTTTTAATAGTATAAAAAAAAGTCAAAGAATAGCTCAAAAGATCAAGTCTACTGTAAAATCAATTACTGGTTTACAGGAAATAAAATTCAATTTTGAAACTTTATCAATGACACTTTTCCAAGTGCGAATTCATGGTTTGAATGGATTCGCTGGAATTAATGGCATATTTGTTAGTTTGAATTCAATTATAAGATTTTTAGCTGGCCTGCCTGAAAAATACAATCATGGTCAAATATTGGAAATTTTAAGTCTAAGCATGGCACGTCTAATAGTTCATGAAATATGTCATGTGGTATTGCGAAAGGTTTTGAATGACTTTAATGCTTCAAGTCCAAGTTTTTCAGCTGAGAAGCAATTTTTTCCAGACACTTCAAATTATGAAATGATAGAAGCAGGAATTTTAGCTGAGAAAGAAGTTTTTTCGGAAAGAATAAATTGGACTCTTTCTGCCGAAATGGAAGACTTTGATTTGGCTTACTGTGCAGACTTTTTGAACCAAGTAATTCATTTACCAGTTAATGAATATTCATCTGAATCACCAAAATTCGATTTGAGAAGATCTGGCTGTGTATTAAATACAAATAGAATAAATTATATGGCCATTGATTTAGAAGAGAAGAAATGGAAATGTTTTGAACTATTTTCTTTGAATAAAAATAACTTTTATATAAAAAATTCTTTTAATTTATTAGAATCTGTGAATCTTACCACATTAGACAAAAATTAAAAAGATGGAACATGCAAGCACCAATGTGGCCATGCTTAACTTAAAATTCGAGCAAAATTCTAATTAATTAATTTTAAATTGTTTAATCAGTCTAAAATCTGAAAGAAAACTTTTCATTTAGTTTTAAAAAGTTTTTTATTTTAAAGATGTAATAACTTTTTTTTAATAAAAATTTCAATTTTTTAAGTAAATAAATCTTTTTATATTGAAAAAGTTTAATTATTTTTAATTAAGAAAAAATAAAAATTTTATTGAAAAAAACTTTCAATTTTAGAAAAATGGAAGAAAAATTTAATTTGTGACAGATGGCATAATTTTTTTACTCCCATTTAAATTTCAATTAATTTTTTTAACTCAATATAAAGAGTTTTAATTTTAATATGTGATGTTTTTTAATTAAAGGGAAACGGGTTTTTTCTGTTTAGTTTACAAATTCATTAAATTTACTTCTAAAAATATCAATCAATTTTGAAAGTAATGTAAATGGTTTAAAATACCAGGAAACATTTAAATTATTAATAAACTGCTTTTTTCAAAATAGTAAAGTGATTAAATAATAATAATCAATATCTTTAATAAAAAAAAAACAGTTATAAAAATCTTAACAAATAATTTCTCAATGATTATAAAATGGATTTAAAAAAAGAAATAACTTTAAGTCGACAAATACGAAATGAAATTGTGGATCTAATTCTTTCATCAACTGGTCATGGATATCCAAATATTCTTAAAGCTAAAAGTATTTCCATTAAACTTGTATGGGCATTTTTCACATGTATATCTACGAGTCTTTGCATTTATCTAATAATAGAGAGTATACTTAGTTATCTTGATTATGAAGTGGTGACCAAAACAAGAGTTGTCAATGAATATGGTTCAATTTTTCCAACAGTAACTGTCTGTAATATTAACTACTTTACTTCAAACTATTCAGAGATATTCATAGAAAATTTTCAAAATCAATCGAATATAAAAATAAATCCATTGAATACTTTATTTGAGACGCTAGCAAAAATGGCATCTAAACAGGAAGAATATAAATTTTTGAGTGAAAAATATGGCGATTCTAATAAAAAGTTAATAATTAGCTGCCAATACAATTATTTTGGATGTAATTCAACTGATTTCAAGTTTTTTTTGCATCCAAATTATGGTAACTGCTTCCAATTTAATTCAGCTTTTAATTCAGAAGGTAAAAAATTAAAACCTCAAGAAACCGTAACCAAAGAGAGGATATCGGGCTTAAGACTTATACTAAATATAAGTGTGGCACAAAAATTAAGATTTATGACTCCCAGTTTAGGAGCTGTCATATTCATACATAACCAAACAACTTATCCAACAATGGTTGATGAAATCACAGTAGCACCCAAGACAGAGACAAATATTGCGATTTCCAGAACATTTTACAAATCTCAACCAAAGCCGTACAGCAATTGTGACGGAAATACAGATGACATCAACAGCTATGACTCTGAGTTCTACAAATTGGTACATGAGAATGCAGGAGCATACAGCCAAGTTTTATGCTTTCGTCAGTGCATTCAGAAGAACTTTATTGATAAATGCGGATGTTTTTTGGCCGAATATCCTTGTTTCTATGAAGCAAAACCTTGTAATATAACACTTTGGCAAACTTGTATCGGTAAAGTGTTTCAGGAAATAGGAGAATATTTGAATACTATTTGCCGAAAGAATTGTCCTCTGGAATGTGAAGGGATGCGTTTTGATAAAACAGTATCTACAAATCAATTTTCCAACAAAAATTACGAGGATTTTGTTGTCAATTACAATGGACCAGATGCTTTCTATTTTAATAAAACTTTTGATAGCTCTGAACTAGCATTGGTTAATGTTTATTATGGAAATCTAGGATACACATCAGTAACTGAAAATCCAGCAACCAATGTAGTTTCATTGCTTTCCAATATTGGTGGCGTGGCTGGACTTTTCCTTGGCGTTAGTTTTCTTACATTTGTAGAAATAATCGAAATATTCATTACAATTATTTATGTAATCAAAAAAAGAAATAGAGTAAAATCGGGATTTTAAATTTAAAATTTTTTTTCCAAATTTTTAAAATTTAGATACCTAATACATTCATTTAAACATTTAATATAGAAAAATTGATAATTTAAATATTTATTTTTAAGAGTTATTCAAATAACTTAAATTATTTATTTATTGATAAAAAATTTAATTAACTAGTCAAAAATTATTTCATTTCCATAAAAAGTAAAAAAACTCTATCCTTAACAACAACGCCTATATATTAAATTTAATTATTGCGAAATTAAGCTTTAAAATAATTTTACTTTTTGTTTTATTAATCATCACTTTTACTTTAATTTTTTAAAATGGAGTCTGGTACATCAACTAATAATACTAATATTAGTTTGGTCCAAGAGCCGAAACCATTTGTTGATGAATTTGTTGATGCTAGTGAACAGTTAAATGAAGGTCAAACAGATAGCGATGAAGAAATATTCTATGACTTAAGTGCCGACTTAGACTCTTTTATGGACCGTCTGATTGAAAAAAGAAGAAAGTAAGGTAAAAGTTTGCTCAAATTGGTTTTAATAAGAAAAAAAACTTATTAAGTGAGATAGCCATTGAATTAAGACGGCTTAACTACACTGATCAGTCTAGTAATCGCTCAAGGTTAGAAACTTGGTTTCAAAGCAATGTCCAGAATGAGCGTGTTTTCCGCTCATCGACAATCCAGAGCGAAATTGCGCAATTGAGCTCAATTGGTAGCGTTTCGCGAGTCTTGTCCACTTCGAGAGTGCAAATTGAATCAGTACTTCAGAATATGGTAAGAAGAGAACCGCAAGTAGAACAGAGAAATAATCAAATTCAAACAACAACGCCAGCTGAGCAGTCCAGAGTTGCCAATGAGTTTACTTTGGCCATAAATGAGTTAAGTAGAGAGCAGGTCATAGAAGAGATAAGTGAATTGGTTCACCGACAAGTTGTTTCTAATTCTCTTCGTTCTGACTTTAGAACTATTTTAGAAGACAGAGTTATGGATCGTTTGAACAGAATTGGGTCAGATGGTTCACGAACTAGAGAATTTATTCAAAATTTACCACACAATGGTGCAATTAGGCGAAATGACTTCACCAATTTAAATTTGAATGATGATGCTGAATCAGTTTCATCAATAGAAACTAGGATACGTGGTGCTGGCAATTCAAGAGAGATCAAAAATCTCAAAAAAGAAATATCTGAGCTTAAAAATTTGATCAAACTTTCATTCGAACTTCAACTGGACATTCAGGGCTCTTTGAAACAAGAAATAAGTGCTCTCATTAATGGAACTTTTGGACAAACCGAGTCCAAGAATCTGATCAAATCAGACAAAAATTTGAAGAGTGGTATCTGCATAATCTGTACTGAGGCCGAAAGCAATACAGTTTTTTACCAATGTGGCCATTTGTGCGCTTGCTTTCAGTGTTCCATGAATTTGAGGCTAAAAAACCACAATTGTCCTGTTTGTAGAGCACCTATAAAAGACATCATTAAAGCTTATAAATGTGGCCATGATTAATTTAAGACTCGAGTTAGGTTTATTAATTTATTAATTTTTAAAAATTTCATTTTGTCAATGAAATAAAAAAATAACAAAACACATTTTTAAAACCATGCTTAATTTGCTTTTATAATTAATTTTTAATTGTTTAATTAGTCTGAAATATGAAAGATAACTTTTAATAAATTTTTTTAAAAATTTGCTTAATAATTTAAGATTATTTAATATTCTTTTATTGTTTGAATATAATGACTTTTTTTTAGTAAAAATAAAAATAAATTTTTCAAGTTAAAAATTTGTTTAATTATTTATAATTAAGAAGAAATATAAATTTTGTTGTAAAAAAATTTTCAATTTAAAAAAAATGAAAGAAAAAATTAATTTAAAGAAAAGTATTAAAAATCTTTTAATCGAAAAAATCCTAGCGTCGACCAGTCATGGCATTCCAAATATCATGCGGTCATCTAATATTTCAATTAAAATAATGTGGATCACATTTACCATAATATGTACTGGCATATGTGGATTTTTGATTGTGGGCAATGTTCTTAATTACTATAATTATGAAGTGACATCTAAAACAAGAATAATTTCAGAATTTGTCGCTATTTTTCCAACAATCACCATATGCAACATTAACTATTTTACATCAGACTTCTCTGCTAAATGGATAGAAAATCATAAGTATAAGATAAAATATATTGATAATTTAAATAACAATTTTTTATTTTGGATGAGAAGTATTTCAATACAACCAGAATTACAAGAATATAAGAGCCAGTACGGTGATACATTGGAAAAAATAATAATTTCTTGTCATTTTAATACATTAAATTGTAATTTAAGCAATTTTAAGTATTTTTTTGACCCATATCTTGGAAACTGCTATCAATTTAATTCAGGATATGGTTCAAATAATGAACAAGTTGCCTTAGTAAAATCTTTATCTACTGATAAAGCATCAGCACTGAGATTAATTCTAAACGTGAGTGTCCATCAAGACCTTAAATTCATGAATCGAAACCTAGGAGCTGTCATATTAATACATAACCAAACAACTTATCCAACAATGGTTGATGAAGTCACAGTAGCTCCAAAGACAGAGACAAATATTGCACTATCAAGAACATTTTACAAATCTCAACCAAAGCCATACAGCAATTGTGACGGAAATACAGATGACATTAACAGCTATGAATCTGAATTGTACAAATTGGTTCATGAAAAAACCAATGGTTATAGTTTTATGTTGTGTGTTTATGAATGCTCCCAGACATTTTTTATACAAAAATGTAATTGCTGTGAACCTAGTTTACCATGCTTTTTTGGATCAAATTTCTGTGATTATGGAACAGATTTAGCATGTATAAATGAAATATTATCCGAAGAAACTATTTTCTATAGATGCAAAAAAAAATGTCCACTGGAATGTGAAAGCATGTGGTTTGACAAAACAATTTCCTTAAGCGAATTTTCAAATCCAGTTTATGATAAAGAGCTGACCAAGTACAATCAAACAGATTCGAAATACTTTAACAAAACATTCAATTCAAATGATGTGGCATTAGTGAACATTTTTTATAAAAATATGGCCTATACATCCATCAGTGAGAGCCCAACGACAACACTGGTATCGTTACTTTCGGGTATTGGTGGAATAGCCGGCCTTTTTCTAGGTGTAAGTGCTTTGACATTTGTGGAATTAATAGAAATATTTATGGAAATATTTTTATTATTAAAAAAATCAAAAAAAATCAATACTTAACAATTAGTATCTTCTAAGAAACATTTATCAAGAAATTCAATGTTATTTTATTTTTACCTGCATTAGCTTTATTTATAAATTTGATATTTAATTCTAACAATAAATCGATAAATTTTATTACTATTTATTTTTATTTTATGATTTTTTAAAATATACCTACTTAGTACTAAATAAAAAAAAGTTTTTTGATAATTAAAAGGGGTATAAGGAAATAAATTGAAGCTAGCAATCAAATTTTATAAATTCTAATGCTCAAAAATTAGCTTTAAAATATAAAACTGAAAATTTCTTAAGTATGTTTAATGGTCAACGTTTAATACTTTCCTTTATTAACTGTATAATGATACAAAAACAAAATAAATGTTTTAAATCTAATCAAACAATTTAAATTAAAATAATAAGTTTAGATTAAATAATTATCTTTAAAAATTGAAAAAAAAGTTATTCAAGTTAAATTAATAAAAATATTTAAAAAAAATCACATAACTATTAATTTTTTCCCGATTTCCATTTGATTGTTAATAATTTTAGGCAGCTAGTGCTAAATAATTTTTATCAAATTCTTTTATTCATTAATAATGACCTATATTGATTAGTTTTTCTTTCATATTTTGGAACAAGTTGTTTTGAAGAAACCTTATAGAGAAAAAATTATGATACTTTCAAGAATTTTACAATTAAAAAAATGTTTTAAAATCTTTGTTTAAAGATAATTTTTGAAAATTATCATTTAAATTATTCCTTTTAATCGAAAATATTTAAATTCAAATATACTACTCAATTATTTAGTCATGGTCCCCTCGAAGTTAATAAATTCAACATTAAAATAAAATTTAAAAATAAATAAATAAATACTTTTATTAGCTTTTTTTTTAATTATAAGTGTAGAACTTTCTCCTGAAAAGTATATTTAAAACAAAAATCTTTCAGTAATG
The DNA here is from genome assembly GCA_016802295.1 of Brachionus rotundiformis. Taxonomy (NCBI): domain Eukaryota; kingdom Metazoa; phylum Rotifera; class Eurotatoria; order Ploima; family Brachionidae; genus Brachionus; species Brachionus rotundiformis. Next base: position 579,916 of record JAESIW010000071.1, read on the forward strand.
TATTTTTTCCTGCTTTTATCAGTATTGATTAGTTCATTTGTATTTAAAATCAGTGAAAAATAAAAAAATCTAAAAAAAATGAGCTCAAACAAATTTAAAAACTTAAACCAAAAAATCAAGAATGCCATTAATGAGGTTTTACTTTCGTCAACTAGTCACGGATTTCCAAACATTCTCAAATCAACCCATCTAAGCATAAAGCTAATGTGGACATTTTTTACCATTATTGCAACTGGAGCTTGTGGTTATATGATAGTTGACAATATAATCAATTATTTTCAATATTAAGTGAGTACAAAAACAAGAGTGGTAATTGAATATAATCCTATATTTCCCACTGTTACCATTTGTAATGTTAACTACTTTACTTCAGAATATTCTTCTCAATGGATTAAAAATTATAAAGACATGTCTTATCATTTTAATCCTATTTCTAATCTATTTAAAACTGAAGCAATTATTCTATCCAAACAACCAAAATACAAAAATATGAGTCATCTTTTTGGTGATTCTTCCGAAAAGCTTATAGTTTACTGTAGTTACGAAGGAGATAAGTGTGATAGAGGAACACTTAAGTTTTTTCTTCACCCCAAATACGGCAATTGTTATCAATTCAATTCTGGTCATAACCATACTCTAAAAAGGTTGCAGACTACAGAAAAACAATTTGGGCTGACATTAATTCTAAACGTAAGTGTCCATCAAGATCTTAAATTTATGAACCGAAATCTAGGAGCTGTCATATTCATTCATAACCAAACAACTTATCCAACAATGGTTGATGAAATCACAGTAGCTCCAAAGACAGAGACAAATATTGCACTTTCCAGAACATTTTACCAATCTCAGCCAAAACCATACAGCAGTTGTGACGGAAATACAGATGACATCAACAGCTATGACTCTGAATTTTATAAATTGGTTCATGAAAAAACCAATAGCTATAGCCATATTTTATGTGTTTATCAATATTTGCAAAAAATAATGATTGATACTTGCGATTGCCATACTGGAAATTTTCCTACTCTTTATGATTCAAGACCATGCAGTTCTAACAATTCTGTACAATTGGATTGTTCCTTAAAAATATTAGAAAAGAGCTATGATTTATACAATGAAATTAAAAAAAAATGTCCATTGGAATGCGAAGATATGAGCTTTGACAAGACTATTACTTTTAATCAATTTTCAAATCCATCTTATGAATCTTATCTTTCTGATTATCAAGGAAATGATTCAATTTATTATAATGTTGTTGTAGACTCGAATGATTTTGCCGTAGTGAATATTTTTTACAAAAATTTAGGCTACTTATCCCATACCGAGATAGTTACAACAACTTATATCGGTCTTTTGTCCAGCATTGGAGGAATTGCTGGCCTTTATTTGGCTGTAAGCTTTTTGACACTTGTAGAAATATTCGAAATAGTAATCCGAGTTATTTTGATTATTAAAGATGGTCAAAAAGTATTAGATAAAAATAAGACAATAGTTTTAAAATAATTTCACTTTAAAATTTTTTCTTAAATTAAATTTAATTAAACAAATAATTATTTATCAATTAATTAGTTAAATATGATGTTTAATAAAAAATTTTAATTTTTTTTTTAATTTATTTTTTAAATAATAACTAAATTCCTATTAACCAGTATGAAACGTATCTGGCCTATTTGGTTGTGAGGATGTTTCGGAAAGAATCGGCTCAGTCAAATCAGTTTTATCAATTGGAACAAATTTTGGATCAAAGGCCTCAGCTTTTGACACCTGTTTTCTTGCTTTGAAAAATCTTCCACTTGAATCAATGGAAAAATTATGGTCATATCTTTCATTCAATGCTTTTTCTATTTCATATTCCAAATTGTTTGGGTCAACAAAACTCTTTGATTTTTCGATTAGTTTACTGACAATTGTGTCCGCCTTACGAACATAAAGTTCTTCAATTTTCTTCTGTTTCTCATACTCAAGCTTAGCTTGCTTTATCTTAGCCTCGAGCTTGGCACTCTCGTCCTCCAACTGGACCTTCAATATTTCAGCATTCACTCTATCATTCTCTTCCAAAAGGATTTTTTCCTTTTCCATAAGTTTTTTCTTTTCTTCTTGAGCTTTGGCTGATTGTTGGTCAGAAAACTTGCCCACTGTTTTGAACAGAAGATAGATGGAGCGCATTTCAGCCTTGTATTTATTCCATATTGGCATCATGTAATCATACTCTTCTTTTTCTTGCTGCTTAAGTGGCGGAACCCTGAAGCGTTTGTTTTTGGCGCGCGGTACCCATGGAGGCTTTCGAAGACGGATGGAGCGAGTTTGCTCAATGTTCAGACTTTTAAATGAGCTGAAAACTGAGCTGGTCACAGACTTTAGCATTCTTATTTTTATTTTTTTTTAGCAAATTTTTAAATATTATAGCAAAGCTTTAAAATTATATAAAAAAGAAATAATATATTTATATTATTTAAATGTTTATCTTTATTAACCTAACATAATTTTTGATTTTAATTTTTCAAAAATTTAAAATTTGATTCAATTTTGAATCAATCTATCCAAATAAAATAAATCTTTATATTCTATTAAGCTAAGAATAGAAGACTATTAATTAATAAAGATTTAATCAATTTTTATTTTTTTTATTTTTATCTTTAAATGATCATTTGTCAAATTAATTTTTATCTAAAAATAAATTTAAAATAAGATGTATTGCATATTTGTTTTTTTTTTATTTTAATTAATTAATATGAGCAAAATGCTTCAAATGCTTCAAAATGTGGCTAATAATCGGTTTAAATATCTAAATATGTCATTAGAGGAAAAAAGAAAATTATACAAATGCAAAGATAGATACGTAACATTGGATAAATTGACCAAATGGCCAGAATACTTTAAAATTAAAGATTTAAATCTAGAAAAGTTTGATGACGCTTTTGATTCAACACCTGCATTGAATAGAAAAATAGCAATTTTTGAAGGTGACATCACAACTTTGGAAGTGGATGCTATTGTGAACGCGGCCAACAACTCGTTGCTTGGCGGTGGCGGCGTGGATGGAGCAATACACAGAGCAGCTGGAGCATTGCTTTTGGAAGAGTGCAAAACCTTAGGTGGATGCAAAACAGGTGAGGCCAAGATCACTTCTGGTTATAATCTTCCGGCCAAATATGTCATACACACAGTTGGACCAATTGGTGAAAAGCCAGAATTACTTAAAAATTGCTACAAAAACAGTATAGATCTTGCTGTTGAGAATAAATGTCGAACTATTGCATTTCCATGCATCTCTACTGGCATCTATGGCTATCCGCATGAGAAGGCTTCAATGGTTGCTTTAAAAGAATTAAGAGAAAATTTAGAAAAAAATAGTGATAATTTCGACTTAATTATTCTTTGTCTTTTTATGGAACAAAGTCAAAAAGTTTATGGTAAATTATTGCAAAAATATTTCCCTTTGATATTAGATTTAAATAAAGCCTGAGTAATTAGTAAGCTTTAAATTAAAAAACGATCACGTAAATAAGCCGGAAATTATTTAGACCTCTTATTAAAAAAAATAGTTTTTAAATATTTAATTTTTAACCTAAATGACAATAAAACTTTTAAAGATTAAACATTTACCATTTATAATCTATATTTGTTAATAAAATCAAATGATTAAAAATTATAAACTCTTTTTTGTCAAAAATTTTAATGTATAAAGAAGACAATTAAAATATCAAAATTTTATTTAAATTTTTAAAGCAAAAAGATGAAATTTAACAAAAAAGATAATTTGAAAAACAAAATCAAGAATGCCATTAATGAAGTTTTACTTTCTTCAACTAGTCACGGATTTCCAAACATTCTCAAATCAACTCATCTAAGCATAAAGCTAATGTGGAAATTCTTTACCATTAACTTAGCCAACAATGGTTGATGAAATCACCGTGGCTCCAAAGACAGAGACCAATATCGCACTTTCAAGAACATTTTACAAATCTCAACCAAAGCCATACAGCAATTGTGACGGAAATACAGATGACATTAACAGCTATGAATCTGAATTGTTCAAATTGGTTCATGAAAAAACCAATAGATATAGCCATAATTTATGTGTTTATCAATGCTTGCAAAAAATGGCTATTGATATTTGCCAAAGTCATTTAGATTTTTTCCAAGTCTATATAAAATGGATTCATGTGATTCTTATGATACTGATTGTGCAAAAGAGTTTATTTCACAACTAGATGATATCAATTTCTAGAAAAAATGCGAAACAAAGTGTCCATTGGAATGCGAAGGTATGTGGTTTGACAAGACAGTCTTTTTTGTTGGACTTTTAGATCAAGTCAATGAACTCTTTTTATCTAAAAATAATGGCTCAGAAACTATTATCTTTTACCAGAGTTTTGATACAACTGAATTGACAGCTGTGAACATATTTTACAAAGATCTAATGTTTACATCAATGACAGAAAAACCAACTACCACTCTCATCAGTCTTTTTTCAAGCATTTGCGGTATTGCTAGTCTTTTTCTTGGTACCAGCTTTCTAACTATTGTAGAAATATTTGAAATTATGATTAGAATTCTTATATTTATCAAAGAAAGGAGAAAATTAATGAATGATTAATGATTAACAAAATAATTAATAAATAGGTAATAATTAAATATTTTAAAAATATGATGTCAATACAATATTAAGTCTTTATTTTAGTTTAAATATTTTACAATTGATAAAATAATAAATTTCTTATCAAATAGATAAAATGATTTTATTTTCAAAAAAATCGATGATAATATTTATTATTTCTAAATAAATTCTAATTCAATAATATTGCTAATTAACTTTTAGTATAGAAACACTTTTTTTTTTATTACTATGGTTACATGTAAAGTTATAAATAATAATGGATTTGTTTTAATGGTGACTTGAAGTTAAAACTTTCGAAAAATGGACGATTACCTTAGTGATGAGAGTATATTGAGCGAATCGGACTCAGATTCAATAGAACTGAACCAGAATGACATTGGTTCTCAATTTTCTGTCCGTAACCAAAATCGTCAAATTGGAACCCTGAAGAAATTGCGTCACTGCCTGAATGAGAATAAGCAGCTACGCCAAAGGCTTGAAATAGTCGAGAGTGAGCTGGAAAGCTATCTAGAGTATAAATACTTTTTGCCTATTTTTGAAAAAAATGACCAATCTACATGGACAGAGCCAGTGCAAGAATCTCCTAAAGAAGAAATTGAAATTGAGGAACAAGTTCATGTGGAAAACAAAGAGTGTCAAGCCAATTTTGAGTTACCGTTGCCCAAAATGCCCACTCCACCGCCACCACCTTCACCTATGGTCATCATAAAAGAAAAGACAGCAATTATTATTCCAAAAAATGACAACCAAACTCAATGTGATGGCGACTATTGGACAGATAAAGAGCTAATTGAAAAGCTAAGCAGCGAAATTGAGACCATCAAGCTTCAACACGGACAAGATAAGGCAAATTTTGAGGCAACAATAAGTCAGCTAAAGAAACAAAACGAAGAGCTCACCACCAAATTAGCTGACACTCAACAAACAGTTGATACAGCTAATACTAAATTGGAAGAATATCTTAAATTAAATATCAAATTAGATCATGAATTAGATGAATTAAAGATGTTCAGAGATAGTTATAACTTATTAAAAGCTGAGCATGATGAGTTAATTAAAAATTTGGATGAGAGGCAAAGTGATTTGGAAGAAGCGAACAATAAAGTTATTACGTTGAGCAAAAGCTTAAATGAAAGCTTTGAATTGAGTGAAAAACTTAAGTTGACAATAGAACAAATAGAAGCCAAAAATAAAAATTCTGTTGAAAAATTCATGGATGAATGTTTAAGATTGGAAAAAGAAAACTATGAATTGAAGCAAAACAAGGAAGGTCTTGAGGCTGAATTGAAAAATTTGGCCGAAACAATGATCATGTTACAAAAGGACATTGACCGATATAAATCGGACTTGAAAAATTTTAATTTTAAAGAGTTTGTTTCAATTAGAAGAGAGCTTAATCAGCTTAAGGAAGAAAGAGAGAAATATTTTGCCAATTTAGTCACTACGTCCCAATCTAATCAAATTTCGAATAATCAACAGTCTTCACCTTTGCCTCCAATTAAGCCATTAAAAAAGAATGTATTTAATTTTTTTAATTAACTATTGAAAAAGATTTTTGTATAAAATTATTTAATAAAGTTTATTTTATTATCTTTTTTAAATGATTTATTTTTAAAAAAATATCTTCCCACACCGGGAATTGAACCCGGGCCGCCTGCGTGAAAGGCAGGAATCCTAACCACTAGACCATATGGGACTACAATTAAATTAATTTCTTTTATCTATTAGAAAAATACTCATGGTCATCATAAAAGAAAAAACAGTTAATTATTATTCCAAAAAATGACAACCAAACTCAATGTGATGGCGACTATTGGCTAAGCAGCGAAATTGAGACCATCAATTTTCAACATGGATTAGGGAGGAATAAAGATTAAATTTTTGAAAATCAAAATTATACTCAATTAATTTTATTGCATATTTAAATTATAATTTTAAAATAATTAAAATCAATAGAATAAAAATGACAGGAAATAACATTTTACCACGATTAAATTATTAACACATTTAAAGCGGATATCTTTAATTGAACATTTTCTAATTTTATTTTAAGTATTTTATGTTTATCTAATGCAATCAATAAATTATTGATTGAATAAGAAAATTTTTTCTTATTAGTTGTTGATAAATTTATAAATTAAAAGTAAATTCAATTTCTAAATGGATTTGAAAAAAACTATCACCTTACGTCAAAAGATTAAGAACGTTTTCAAAGACGTGGTACTATCATCCACAAGCCATGGTTTGCCAAACATTGTCAGATCAACTAATTTATCAATTAAATTAATGTGGGCTATTTTTACAATTTTGGCTACAGGTGTTAGTGCATATCTTATCACTTTAAGTGTAATTGGATATTTTGAATATGAAGTCACTACAAAAACTAGAATTGTGTCCGAATACGAAGCATTATTTCCAACAGTTACTGTCTGCAATATCAACTTCTTTACCTCTGAATACTCTGTTGAGTTTATTAATCGAATTAGAAATCAATATTCCACAATGAACAATCCATTTATGAACCAATTTGAAGATTTGGCAAAATATTTAGCAAATCAACCAGAATATGAGAACAGTACACACATTTTTGGAGACTCGGTAGATAAACTCATAATTTATTGCCAGTTTGTTCAACCAAATTCATGCAATTTAGACAACTTTAAGTTTTTTAAACATCCAAATTATGGGAATTGTTATCAATATAATTCAGGATACAATTACTTAGGGGAAAAAAATGATATAAGAACAACTTTGTATGCAGATAGACTTTATAGTTTAAAGCTCATTCTTAATATTAGTGTACCAAATAGCCTGAAATTCATAAACCCAAACCATGGCGCACTCATTTTTATTCATAATCAAACAACTTATCCATTAATGGTAGATCCGATTGTTTTAAGTTCAAAAACAGAGACAAACATTGCAGTTTCAAGGACATTTTACAAGTCTCAGCCAAAGCCATACAGCAATTGTGACGGAAATACAGATGACATCAACAGCTATGACTCTGAATTCTACAAATTGGTACATCAAAATGTTAAACAGTATAGCCAAAGTTTATGTGTTTATCAATGCTTTCAGAAGTTATTTATTGACAAATGTGATTGTTACATATTAAATTATCCTTGCTTTTACAAGTCGAAGCCATGTAATTTTTTAGAATCATTAAAATGTTTAGGAGAAGCCTTCAGAATTTTAAGCGGTTCATACCTTGAAAATGAGTGCCTTAAAAAATGTCCACTAGAATGTGAAGGGATGAATTTTAATAAAGTGGTATCTTCAAATGAATTTTCCAATGCTGAATTCGAGAAAGTATTAAGTGAATACAACGGTACAGACTTAAAATATTATAACCAAACTATTGATAGCAAAGATTTTGCTTCAGTTAATATATACTACAGTAGTTTAGGCTATACATTAATTACTGAAAACCCAACAACTGATATTGGAAGTCTTTTTTCAAGCGTTGGTGGATTAGCTAGTCTCTTCCTAGGTATTAGTGTTCTCACTTTTGTTGAAATAATAGAGATTCTTATGCAAATATTTTTTATAATCGTGCAAAGAAAAAAAATAAATAATATTAATGTAAAATAAGTCATTAAATAATAGTTTATTAAAAAATAATAAGAAGAGTGAATAGCATAAATGTTGTGATTAAATATTTAAATAAACCTTAAAAATAATAAAATATTTTATTGATATCATTCTGAGAAAATGTTAATTTATTAGTAAAATAATTTTAAAAATTTTAATTTTTTACTAAAAAAAATGTAATTATTTGTTTTAAATATTGAGATGACATATTTGGAGAACAAAGTAGAGATAGTTGATAGCTATAATGGCTCTATTAAGACACATATCATTAATCATATGGGAAATGTGCTGCCTATAGAGGAAATCGATGCCTCACAATACCAACATCAATATTTTAAAGATAATTACTTGAGCAAATCTAGACCATTGGTAATCAGAAATGCCCTTAAAGTATTTGATTGTGGTGATGCATACAAAAATTGGTCTTTGGAATATTTGGGTGAAAAATGCGGTCGAAACCGAGTGTATGTTCGACGCGATACCATGAATGAAAATTATAAAATGGGCAAAGCTTATACTGTACAGGAAATTAAATTTCAGACCTATGTTGACGATTTACTAAAAGATAATTTCAACTCTCACAATTCTTATTTAGCCGTACAAAATATAAAAAAAGCATTTGTCCAAGTAAGCGATGAGCTTAAAATGCCTCCATTTGTCGAAAAGCTACACGCTGGACCATTCTTATGGATTGCTAGAAGTGGTCACTATGAGTATACCCACATGGATCCAGATGATAACATGCTTACTGTAATTAAAGGTCGAAAACTTGTAAGACTTTATGGAAGTAATGTTTATAATATGTATCCAAATGAACTTGGTTCCAAAGGACGAACCATTCAATCTCAAATTAACTGTGATCAAATTCAGTCTGATCTCACCGATGACACTTTAGCGCGTTTCAAGAAGACAGATTGCCACTATTGTCTTCTCAAAGAAGGTGATATGCTTTATTTTCCAGCTTTTTGCTGGCACCAAGTCAAATCTCCAGAATTGACCATTTCAGTGAATGTTTTTTTTGGTGATGTAGGAGAAAATGTATTTGTTTCGAAAATTATCAATTCTGATCAACATGAAGCTTTTATGTATTGGGTTCTTAATATAATCAAACAAAATATGCCTTATCCATCATTTAATAGAATTTTAGCCAATTTAAAAGAATCTCTTAAGGGTTTTTTATTTAAGCAATGGCATGAGAGCTTAGACAACCAGCAAATAGATCATATTTACAATAAAATTATTGAATATTTTAAGCTTGAGGAACAAGTCAATCAATTATCTAATCTCGGATTACAATCTAAGTCCAAACACCCGCCTGTTTTGAGAATTAGAGGTCTGCTAATGAGACCCTCGGATGATACTGATCAGTCTTTTTTAGAAGAAACTTAAAATTGAATAAAATATTTTAAAAAATCAATCAATCTTTAAATTAGTTAAACCATAATCATTTACAAATTCTAATATAAAGATTATCTCTGTATTTATTTTATTTTTAAGAAATTTTTTAAGAAACACAATGAACAACTCATTAACAAGTCAAAAATATTCATAATTAAATTAATTATTAAATAATAAAATTATCTAATTATTTTTTTTTTGCTTAAATTGATTAAAATATTTGTAATTCTTTATTGTAATAAAAATTAATAAAAATTTTAAATAAAATTTAAACAATTTTGGAATTAAAATATGCACATTTTTTTTCTTAATAAATACATTAAATTTATTAACAAAAATTTGAATTTTTCTCTTTTTAAATAAATATATTTTTATCTATATATTAATAGGGCTTATGGTTTTCCACAAATAAAACAAAAAAACTAAAAGCCTAATTTTATTTTCGCTAACTAGCCTTAAGTCCATAAAAATCATTTTCGTTCTTTTTTACTAAACCATATTATACAGTGGAATCCAGTTATAAAGATATGATTGTGATATCCCATCCATGGGAATTTGTACCAAAAGGTAGTAGTTCTCAGTTGATTAGCCATAATTTAATAGCCACATCGACTAGCCAAGCAATTAATGCCAAATCTGATGCTGGCCAAGCAACAATGCCAAATGCTCAAGGTCGAAAATCCGAGACAATCGAACCAAAAATGTCTCATCCTCAGTTTTATTTGCACAAATCTCATCTAAATCGTTTCTATTCGAACCAAAATTTGTCCCAGCCCGGCCGAGAATCTCTTCCAGAAGACAACAATTCAAGCATAAGTGAAATATCGTTTGCCTACTTGCATAAATCACCAATGGTATCCAACTTTCAATATGAATTTAATCTAAATGAAAAATGGCACTTGAAACAAGTGAACGAGTTCTGTGAGGCTGAAGTTTACATAAAAGACAGCAGAGTTATTCTATCTTATGGTGTAGACAATGAGTCCAAATGCATTAGGCGGACATTCACTTTTGAATCGCCAGTATTGGACGCAAATTGGTTCAATTTTAAAACAGACACAGGTCAACACAAAATGCTTTTTAATTTTAATAAGATTTTTTAAAATTTATTTTAACATTTTAATAATTAATAATTATAGATACTAATATGCTTAATGATTGTTTATGTGTGTTTGAATCACAAAAGATACATGTCTATGCTCCGAATGGTTCGGATTATCATGTCCCTTTACCATTTAAGATTAAAAATTGCTGGAAAATACCCGATGGGATTTTGATTGAACGCTATGCCGACTCAAGTTCGGCTTCTTACTTCAGACCTAATCAGTCCAACCAGGTTTTTTTCTCTCTCAACAACCCATTGAATGACATTAAACCAATTTTATGTAAAAATTCTTCAAATGAAAGTAAAATAGAAAATATATTTATTTTAGCAAAAAAAATTATCTTTTCTTATTTAAAGATAAAGGATACTTTTTAAGAGAAAATTCAAAGCAATTGGTTGTCGATGTAATCGAACAACTTAATCTAGTTCTTGTTTTTAGTCTTTTTAACAATATTCACTCTATTTATCGAATTAGTGAAAACATATCTGAAGTAAATAATTATCTATTAATAAATATAAACAAAAATACTAATAAAAATTTTATCAGGATTCCGAAGTTGTAAATAATTTATTGAATGGTACAATAGCGCACCAAAATGAACCATTGGATACCACTCAACCGAACACAATTCCGCATCAACAGCAAAACTTGAATGTAAGCTCCCTGGTCACGCCTTTGCCACGTCCTGAATCCAACACTAGTTGCTTATCACTGAGTGTAAATCAGTCCAAAAAAAGACTATCTGTTTCGCCCATAATCTCGACATTTTCTTTCTACAACAAATTAAATGTTAACTCACCATTGGTAACAAACTCAAACACTACTGTGACCACGACCACTAATAGCACAATCACTACAACCACTGCAGTTCAACATGGAGCACAATCATCAGCTACAACCAGCATCATATCGGCCCATCAGCACTTTTTTCAGCGCAATTTCAGCCCAATGGCCACTCTAAGCCGTTCACCATCTTGCTCATCTTCTCCAGCAATAAATGCAGTTCGCAGATCAAGTGTGTACCAGTCAGCACACCGAGCCAGCATATGTCAATCGACAAACAACCTGAACGTAAATCCTCAAACAAACAATCTGATGACACCATTGCTAGAGGCCAACCACCATCCATCACACTATCGCACTCCATTGAACATCAATCAACAAAATACGCCTCTAAACATCAAACGATCATTTACCCCAATGCTCAACAACACTTCCATTAACCTAATGAACCAAAGTGAATTTGTCCAAAACGAGCCTTTGTACGAACAATCACAGCCTGACTATTGCTTTGAATTGGTATGGACCGAGCCAATAATTGTAGCTGGTGATTCGTCAATGAATGAAAAAGCTAGCAAATTTTTTCTAATTCAAGATCTTTACAATCAAAAATTTGTTTGTTACTTGATGCCGGCCAAGTGTCAATTAAGGTGTCTTAAAATAGAGCATGGCCAAGAAAACGACATGGTCACTACCACAAATCAGCTGAGCTACATACCAGCTCGAGACGCTGTGTTTGTCAATGACCGAAATCTAATGGTCATAATAGACACCCAAGGCAGCCTATTTGTCTACTCGGGCCTGACCAAGCTGTGCAAGCTACAACTACACAACATCCTGTGGTCAAACCCGTTTAATAGCATTAAAAAAAGTGAAGTATTCCAAAGTCCAATCATTACACCAATCAAATCAAAATTGTTCTCAAAACCATCATTTTACCATGCGAACACATCTTCTAATGAGATATTACAGACAAGCATTGACGAGTCAACTGGCAATGTATTCAAAACACCCAAAAACTGCGCCAATGTGCAATCCAAAGTGCTTAGTTCATCGGTAGGCAAAGTGCTTCACCAACAACACGAGTACAAAGCTTTGCTTGACTCGACTGGATGCCATTTTAATGTCAAACTAAGCGACAATCGCTTGCTCAGAGTCAACTTGGCTGAGCCGTCCAGCTGCAAGCTTGTCAATCTTTGCCTAGAAGGATTCAAGTACACTCTCAACAAAGACCTTTATTATGAAATAATACAACAATGGTTCATCCATCGCTACAACATGGGACAATCTGTCAAAAATCAACTCAGTCTCTTTCTCTACTTAATTCTTAACTTATGTGGCTGCTTTGACATGAACAAAATAGAATTGGAGATTCCATTTTTGAGCATAAACAAATCTAGACATGCGGATAGTGCTACCATTGACGAAATGGACGAATGTGATGACCAATCCAAGCGCGCCAAATGCAACATGGACGAAGTGTGCGATGAAGACTGGCAATTTATGCTCAATGATCCATTGTTCCAGAAATTTGTCCAATCGGAGAAAAACCTTAACGAATTTGATATAAAGCCTGGTGATGTTGACCATGAGGAAAAGCCGGTGCCAACCAGGCCATTAAATGATAATTTAAAAACACCTGGATCTCAATTGTCAAGACAAAAAAGGTCCATTAGCTCGACGCTGACCGGAAGTTATCCGGCTTCGTCTAGCTCGGGCGGCTCAGGCGGAATTCTCTATTCCTACATGAAAAATATACTCTACACTTTGCACTTGATCTATGAGGAAATCAAGCTTTATCGGTCACTTAACCACTATTGTGAAGATTTGGTGCAAATTTTGTATCTGTTAGCCAACGAGATTGGTCTTAATTTGTACATGGGCTACTATGAAATGGAATATCCGAGCCTGTTGAGATTAAGGTACAAGAAAAGTGCCAATATTTTGATTACGCCAACTGTCACAAGCAAAAGTTCGGTTGGCTATTTGATTCAACAAGAGCCGCCTAGTCTAATCAAATTTTTGTCCAATTTACTGACTCAAAAATCAGTAAATCAACCCTTTCCAGTTATTGAGTCAGTTACCAAAAGAATTGTTGAAACAATTAAAATTTTTAGTATAATTAACTTGTGCAACAATGAAAAAGATAATTTGGATTATGAGGATTTTATTGATCAGTGCTTTTTTAAGATTAACTTTTCTGGCTTTCAGCCTAGCTACCATCACCAGACACATCCATATCCTGGATACAATTTAAAGTTTAAATTTATTCATGGTCAAGACAATCTATGCGAGAACATATTTTCCAAATGTCTAGAAATGGGCCTGTGTTCATTGAACGAGATTTATGACTATCCCTTGTTTGTCTTATTTCCTGTTTTGGAGTCAATTAAATGGTCACGTGATAATGCTTGCTTCACCTGGCCTTCATTTGCTTTTGATCTAATCGGACGCAATGATTTGGCTATTTTGAAAAGCAATTCAGACGCATTAAACAAAGAAAATGAGTCTAATAATGATCTTGACAATGAAGAAATACAACTCTACAATCAATCAAAACAAATTAGTTCGGGTTTAACCAAGAATTTTATTAAATCAAATCAGCCAGAAATAAATCTTTGTCTCAATGTTAATCAAAATATCAAAAAGGACGAAGAAGATGGTAAATATATATTTCAGTTTCTGTATTTATATGCAATTAGGAAAATTCTACATAATGTAGCTACAATTCTACACAATGTAGCTACAATTCTACAAAATGTAGCTACAATTCTACATAATGTAGCTACAATTCTACAAAATGTAGCTACAATTCTACACAATGTAGCTGCATTTAAATTTTAACTAAATCTTATTTAAAAGGTATGGAGCATATGGTTAATATTGAAACATTGAGGTGTCGTTTTAGCCAGGATCTGCGTATCAAAGAGCTAAGAACATGTTTGCAAACCACTCGACCCATACAAATCAAACTAAATCAAGGACCAGATGTGAGCGATCATGATTTTTTGGAAGAAGAAGAAAAATTTCTGGCATGTATTTGCGTGCGAACAATGGCATTGCCAATAAGTCGCGGAATATTTACCTTGCATACAATAAATCCTATTCCAACAGAGCCAATTTTAGTCCCCGAGCTAAATCTAAAAGGAAAAAGTCTAACAAAAAAGACTACCATAGATTTAACTCGAGTCGAAGTACCAGCCAACATGACTAATTGGCCATTGTTTCATAACGGAGTGGCTGCTGGTCTAACCATTAACGCACAAGCCAAAGACCTCAGCAATTCGTGGATCAAGTCACATCTGGCCAAGAATTTCGAGCTCACAAACGAACAAGCCGGATTTTTGTTCGGACTTGGTCTCACTGGTCATTTGTCTAGCTTTAGTATGCTCAATATTTATGACGCTCTCACTCGCAGACACGACCTAACCAACATAGCCATTCTAATTGGTCTAGCTGCTTCCAAGTAATTAAAAAACACAAACTAATTACCAATTTATTCATTTATTTTGCATCTAGAATTGGTTCGATGGACTTAAGTGTCACTCGTTTGATCAGCATGCACATTAGATGTAAGTACCACAATTTATCAAATCAGTACCAATTTTATGCTATCTACTTTGCTGTTTAAGCTCTCATGCCACCTGTAGAAATAGAACTCGAAACACCGTACAACATTCAAATAGCAGCTTTGCTCAGTTTGGGACTGGTCTATGTTAAAACAGGCAATAAACACATGAGCTATGTGTTACTGAAGGAGATAGGCCGATTGCCAGCAAACGATGCGGACAAAGACCTGAATTCATTGGACCGCGAAGCCTATTCGCTCACAGCTGGCCTCGCTCTCGGCTTCATTCTGCTAGAAAAGGGAAAAAAAAGCCTCACCATAATGGACAGTACATTTACAGATGAGCTGTACCACTACATGGTCGGTGGACACAGAGAAAAAGACAGCTGTAGCGGCTATTCGAACAATTTTTCATCTAATAACCCAAACCAGAATTCAGAAGCAACGGGAAACAGCTTTAAAGCATCGAATAGCTCCTACATTAGAGAAGGCGAATCAATAAACACCAATGTTACTTGTCCCGGCGCTACCATAGCTCTGGGACTAATCTATTTCAACAGTTGTGATAAGTTAATCAGTGAATGGTTTGCACCACCTGACTCTGCTTTTCTTTTGGACTCGATCAGACCAGACTTTTTGCTTTTGAGAACATTGTCCAGAAACTTAATCATGTGGAAGTATGTGCTGCCCACTCAGGAATGGCTGGTTGGACAATTGTCCAATTTATTGAAGACAAACATCCGAAGTGACAAATTTTTAAATGAAAAATTTGCACACTTGGTAAAAACAGAAGAGACAAAAGGAACCACGTCTAAAAAAGGGGCTTTGTTAAAAAAGGAAAAAAGCGACTCGGAATGTGAGATTATTGATGAGATAAATGACAATACAGATGAAGATGACAATGTGGTTATAGACAGAGATAGAAGTAAAAAGAAGCATCTCTTAAGTGATTTGATTCAGTTTGATGATGTTGAGAATGAGGATTTTTTCGAAGACATCGAAGTAATCGAACCATCAAAGGCAAAAAGCAAGAAGAATACTGACTATGAAGACTTTGAGGATCTAGGCTCCCAATTCGATACAAACTCCAATGATTCCAATCGTTCAAATGATGTTATTGATGATGAAACAAGGACAGAGGCTTTTAGGCACATCATTGCTGGTGCATGTATGAGCATTGGACTGAAATTTGCCGGCACTTTTAACAATCAAGCCTATCAAACATTGGTATGAAATTTAATTTAATTCTATCCTCAACACTTGGTTATTCGAAAATTTGATTATTGATATTATTAAGATAGAAATTGGTATTATATTTTTTTTGGATAAATTTAAGTTTAGGTTTTTTTTTCTCTTTATAAGCTCCTTGTGCAGCATAGGGACATTACTTTTGCCTTTTCATGACTTTCATTTTGGTCTCATTTATTTCAGTTAGCCAAGTGATGCTTTTTCATGTGCATGTCCATTTCTCTATTTGCCATTACATTAGCACCAAATAATTTGCAAAGTCTATATCTTCAAGCTTTGTTGTTAAATCCAATTCTATAGCCCTCGAGATTGAGGTAGTTTTTCTCATGACATAATCGATCAAAATTAGGAATAGTGTTGAGAGAAAACATTCTTGTCTAACTCTTGTACACACTTTGAAGCTTTCAGATTGTCCTTTTTCCAGAATTACGCTACGAAATACTCATAGAACAGTTTAACCATGTTAACTAAATTCTGTGATATACCATAGGTTCTAAGTATGGCTCCAAAGGGTTTCTCTGTGTATGCTATCAAAGGCCTTTTTAAAGTCATCCAAAGCACATCTAATTCTTGCTATTGGTAGAAGAGTTATTCTTTTCCAATCATCACATAGTAACTATGAGACTTTGGTATCCTCTGGTATGACTTCTTGATGCCATATTTTGGTGAAGATAGAAATATAATTTTGCGATTTTTTAATAGATTTTATTTTGGCAAATCATATTTACCATCAGCAATTTTTATGTATAATTTAGCATCTATTTTACTGCAGGGTTTTAAAGATATGAAAAAATAAAAATGATTTTAATAAAAATGTGCCATCTGTTTTAAAATTTATAGTTAAAAGATACATAAATTTATAATTGAAAATTTTAGTATAAAGTTGGAATCTTCTTTTTTTAATTATTTAAATAAAACAGTTTTGGACAGACCAAAACAATTGGAATTTTTTCAACTGATTAAGAATAATTGATTGAAGAAGATTGTTAAATATTATACAAAAAAATTTTTATATGATCATCATTAAATATTATTTAATATAAATAAATATAAATACTAGTACTGAAACAATATTTGATAATTAAATAAAAACTAATAAAATATATTTTAGTAGATAAAATATTAAAAAAATTGACCAAAATCAAAAGTAATTTAAGAAAAATCACCAGAATAAAAGAAATTTTTTATTCAAGATTTTGATTAATTTAAATAATTTAAATCAGTTTTAATATCTTTTAATTGATTTGAAAAACAATCTTAATTTATTTTAAAAATTTTCTTAAATTAATAATTTTTTAATTTTAGCTTTTCTGGACTAATTATTTTACTGATCTTGGTGATACAAATCTATCCACAGAAAATTGTCTATGTGTAATAGTGTTATCTTTGTCGATGGTTATGGCCGGGTCAGGTGATCTGGAAGTTATGAGAATATGTCGATTTTTGCGCTCTAGAGTTGGGCCCAACTATGCCCACGTTACTTATGGAAGCCAAATGGCAATAAATATGGCAATGGCGCTACTTTTTATGGGTGGTGGTCGCTACAGTTTAAAAACCGATTCGCTCAGCATTGCTCTAATGCTGTGCGCTTTTTATCCAGCTTTTCCAGTCGACAGCAATGACAATCGTTTTCATCTACAAGCATTTAGACACTTGTACGTTCTGGCAAGTGAGTCAAGGCTTTTGTTATCCAAGGATGTCGATACTGGCGAATTCTGCTACGTGCCTGTGGAAGTAACTCTCAAAGCCAATGAGCACCACGCTGAATTTAAATACAAGCAGATGGCGCCGTGCATTTTGCCAGAACTGAATCGCATTGAACAGTTAAAAATTCTTGGTCCCAGATACTACTCAATTAATTTTAAACAAAATTTACATTTTAATGAACTACGCTTTATTTTATTATCTGAGCTTTTGGTAAAGCAGAAAAATGGCTATTTTAGCTATTCGGATGACCCAAAAGACGAAAAAGCTTTTAATATAAGAAATTTTTTGAACAAAATTATTGTTCCTCATAGCATAACTGTAAATTTAAATTATTAATCAATTAATTTTTTTTATTATTAATTGTTAAATTTTCAAGCCTGATTTATTAAAGCAAATTACCAATCAAGAGCATATAAACCAATTTGCCAACATATTGAATAAAACAGATGACAATCGGCTAAACGCCAAGACAAATCGTTTGCTCAAGCTAGTCTATGAATCCGTGGTTCAGGAAACATTCGACTTTGTTGGCATTATTCTTGTCTTTGACAAGCAAGCCCAACAGCCTAGCTCACAGTTTATCCAAGAGATAAAATTGATTAGCAAATTTTACGATTTAAATTCATGCAACAAAAATAGTCTTATAACTAAAGAATTTCTCTATTCAACTTTTAATACAATTGAGTCAAAAATAAGAAATAAAATTAAAAGTATTAGTTAATTTTTTTACCAAAGGTTCAATGCCAATTGATTTTTTTAATTTAGATCGTCATGAATTAATAAACTGCTATTTGGAAAACAAAAATAGCCAAGACTTGACCAATTTGATCCATTTTTTTGTCCTGTACGAAATTAATAGAGCCGAAATTGATTTTTTCTCAAGTAATTAATATTAGAACAAATTAATAATGTCTTTAATTGTTTTGTCTTAAAAAATTTATTTTTTTGATAAAGAAATTTACTTTACTTTAGCTAACTAGTCTTGTTCAGCGCATCCTACATTTATAATTAAAATTGACGTTTAATTAGCGAAAAAATACTAATTAATTTTACTTTATGTCAAAAATTAGTAAAAATTTAAATAAAAAATATCAAATCCATAATAATAATAATAGATAGACATTTTTTTAAGTTTGCTTCTATATTTAATGGTTCTTTTTACTTAATGTCTATCTTAAGAGAGAAGAAATTCTTTAGTAAAAATTTATGAAAATTTATATTTAGTTTTGATTTAGAAAAAATTAAAAATTAAATTTAATTAAAGATAAAAAGTAAAAGTCTTCATAATAAGATATTTGTTTTATTATTTAATTCTTTTTATATTAGAAAATTTTGTCTGATTTAGACTCAATTGAAAATTATTTTTACCTTTTTTTTTTCAACTTAATTTATCTATTATTAATGAAAAAAAAATATTGTCAATTAATAAACAAAATTTAATCTATTTTTTTAAAAGAATGCGAAAACTTTGCGGAATTGTTGTCGGTAAAAAATGCTCAAATTTCTGTCGAAAATTTATTAAGACTTTACCAAGTTTTTAAATCAAACTAATCTTTATCTAATTATTCTAATAGAATTAAATGTATATTTCGAATTTTTTAAAAATAAAATATTTAAATTTTTTTTTTATTTTCGCTTTTGTTTAAATTTAATTTACATGCTAGAATAAAGAAAAATAATTGAATAGATAACTAATGTGACACATGAATTACAGATCCATTAGTGTACCTGGCTTCTATTATTCCAAATTACTAATTAATGCTCTTCCAATTTAACAATCTTAGCATCAAAAATTTAATTTAATTTTTTCTTTTGATTCATATCAAACATTCTATCTATTTACCATATTGTAAACATCAATTATTAGACATTAATTTAAAATTTAATATTTTTTTTTTAAATTAAATTTTACATTTTTCAGAAATTATTTTTTACGTATTAAAATTCCATAAATTTAGCTCACATTCTTTTGATTCATATAAAATTAGATTCTTAGATAGAATCAAATTTTTAAGCTTAGACAATTCTCCCTAATGTACAATCAATCTTATAGATACAGTCCCAATCTGAACTCGCTGGTCGACGAGTCGACCAGAAGAAGCACTATTAGGTCTATTCCTGTGCAAGTAACTCGCAGCTATCCAAGCGAATATTCGACCAATATTCCGGTCGAGATAGACAGCGCCTCTCCACGCTCCACTGGTAATTGTAAGTTCTTGCCACCAATTGCTCTAGATCAATACAAGTTGAACAATGACCCCAACCCGGAAATAATTCGCAAGAAACCAGCTGACAAGGTCAGGTACACACAAGATGTGGCTGTTAGATATTTGGAGCCTCCAGAGGTGCAAAAACCTGGTGATATTGTCATTCGTCAGCTGCCCAATAGACAAATCGCGCCTGCCCCGCCTCTCATTGTGCGCCAAGCCCCTCCAAGACCGGTCAACCCTGCACCTCTAGTGATCCGCGAGCTTCCGCCACAAGCTCCGTCAAGAATAGGCGAACAGCTTGTTCTGGTGCCTGGCAAAGTTCTGCCACCGCCAGCTAGAAAAGTTGTAATCGAAAGACTGCCACCAATTCCACCAAAACCGCAGCAAATTTTCATAGAAAAATGGTTGCCATTCAAAAAACAAAAACGAAGAGTTGTTTTCCAAAAAGCAGAAGCTGATTGTGTTCTTCCAAATCCAAGAAATTTGATCATTCAATGGGACTCGCCAGAAGTAGAGGTAAATCGAAATTATAAAAAATTGGGAGTTGAGCGAGCTGATCCAGAGGAATATGTCAGTCGTCACGGTCATGATTTGCTTAGACACGAAGAATTTTTGAGAAAGGTAAAAAGCGTCGGAGCACCAGACAGCTTGGTACAAACAAATAGTCACATTGATTCAGGTCTACCAGATTTGGAAGGTGATTTAGAAGCATTGAGACTCATAGATTTGGACAGAGCTGGCCTTGGCGAATACAGGTCTCTTTTGAGCAATTTGGGAATCAGATCGGTGACCATTTCGGCAGGAGAGTACGGTCTAGTAACCTCATCCAACATGGACAATATGATTTCAGTCGATCATGCCAAAGAAATAGCCGATGATCTTGAAGCCGGAAATGAAAGGCTGATCACTGATTCAGAGCTAAGAGCCTATTTTAATTCAATAGACTCGAACGGAGATGGGGTCATTGATTATGAAGAATTCAAGGAAGTTGTTAATTAATTTCTATTTAGAATGTGATTTTTTATTTTGTTTGAAATAAATATTAATTCTGTTCAAATAGATATAATATTAGATTATTTTATTTTGATAAGTACTAGCGGATCACTTTTCTTTTAAAATTAGATAAAAATTAATTTTTTAACTAAATAAAATCTATATTTTTTATTTAATTTATTCAATAACTGATGATGAATTTAAATTTTTAAATTAATTAACTATTTACATTACTAAAAGTTTGTACCCTTTGAAAATTAGATTTGAATAAAATTTTTAATAAAAAATAATTTAATTGATTTACTTTTAGATAATTTTTGATTTTTTGATATAAAAAACCTGTATAAAAAAAACTTACGAAATTACAAGCTTAATAGAGACAATTAATTTTACTTATGATATTTTTTGGTATCCAAAACAAGATAAACAATTTGTCTGAGTAATTGCTTTACCTAAATGTATACTTGGACTTGATTGTAAAAATCTTAATTTTTAATTAAAAAATTACCAAATTATAAAAAAAAATGAAATAAGATTTATCTTTAAATTTTATTAAATAATTAATCTAATTTTTGCACTAGTCCATTTTCAATCAAACTATTTGCCATATCTACCAAAGTCTGTTTTAGACTAAAAGGTTTAATTTTAAGAACATTCAGCATTCTTGAATTATCCACTGATGCCTTACTTAATGGCTTATCATCACCACTTGTTTCTTCTTCTCTGGGAATATTGTATCCCTTTGGTCCAAATTCTTCATTTAATAAATCAGCCATTTCTTTCAACGATACCAAATCTGGTTGACTTAAAATTGCATGCCTATTGCCGACTGACTCAGGCAAAAAAGCAGCCTTAAAATGAGCCAAAGCCACATCTCGAACATCACATACTCCCACATTAAATCTTGGAATTTTCTTCGCTGTGCCATCTAATAGTTGCAAAATTCTACTCTCTGATGTTCCTAAAATAGTCTCTTTACCATGATAAGTAGGTCCGAGAATAAACGATGGATTGATTACAGCTAATTCAAAACAAGATTGGCCATTTTTCTTTTTTTCAGCCACAAAGTCCCACGCAGCTCTTTCGGCCAATATTTTACTCTTTCCATAAGCCAATTGTTTGTCTGGATCTGGCCAGTCCAATTCTGAATAAACTCTGTCGTCACGATTGTAGCCCAATATAGCTATAGTCGAACTTGTTAGGACCAATCTTTGGACCGTTTTGGCATTGTAGGCCGCGTTCAAAACATTTAGTGTACCATTAAGTGCTGGTTTGATCAAAACATTTTCATCTTGTACTGGAGATGAAGGAAATGGTGATGCCACATGGCACACTATAGTAACATCTTTCATAGCATCTGGCCATGTGTTTTCATTTAGGAGATCTGCCTCTATCAACTCTAGTTTATCTTGATTGGCCAAAGAGCGCAATGCTTCCACTTTTTTGGTATCTTTAAAAGATCGAATAGTCCCTCTAACTTTAAATCCCTCTTTAAGAAAGACAGATACCACTTGCATGGCCAAGTATCCACCAGCGCCTGTCACTAAAACCAAATTAGACATTTTTTCAAACTAAAATGATGTTAAATCACATTTTTTAACCACATTAAATTAGTAATAGATAACAAAAAAATTAAAATAATTTTTGCTAATTTTTTTTCATTATATAATAATTATTGTATAATTTATTAATTTAAAATCTTAGTTACTATAGATACTAGTAATAGGAGATACTTTTAATGAATTAAATTTAAATTTTGAAAAATTATATTTAATTAATTTTATTAATATGGATGAATCTGGGTTGTGTGAACAAGCAGATGATACTTATGTGTTTGTAAAATTTTTGGGCGAAGGTTCGTTTGGTAAAGTGAACCTCTACAGAAAAGTATCTGACAATTCGTTGATAGTATGGAAGGAAATTGCTCTCAAAAGATTGGAGACTAAATTTCGCCAAGAGGCTTTTTCCGAAGTTGAAATTTTGTCCATGCTCGACCATCCGAACATAATATTGTATTATAAGCATTTTATCGAAGAGGAAATTTTGTACATTGAGCTTGAGTATGCCAAAGCTGGAACATTAGCCTCAAAAATAAAGCAAAAACAAAAAATTAATGAATTTTTTGACGAACAAACAGTTCTCTGGTACATGTACCAATTAACCTGTGCTGTCGATTATATACACGATTTGGGAATTATGCACCGTGATATTAAGACCCTAAACATATTTTTTATGCAATCTGATCTTTTAAAATTGGGAGATTTTGGCATAGCCAAGATACTGGATGAAAAAAATGCCTATCTTCAAACTGTAAGTGAATGGTTGATTAATTAATTAGTGTTTGAGGAATTTTTTCTTTAATTAAGTTAGTTGGAACTCCGTTTTATTTGAGCCCTGAGATTGTAGAGGGAAAAAAATACAGCTATAAGTCAGACATTTGGGCTCTGGGATGTGTAGTCTATGAAATGATGACTCTCAGCAGGGTCTTTGATGCAACAGTAAGTTTAATTAAACATTTAATAAATTAATTAATTATTTTTTTTCATAGAATCAATTAAAACTAGCATTAAAAATTAGTCAATGTAATATAAATGATATTCAACGAGACTATTCGCCTCAATTGAAAGAGATTATTAAAAAAATATTCTCCAAGGAACCGGAGCAAAGACCTAGTGCCCAAGATATTCTCCAAAGTGACATATTTGACTCGAATTCTTGTCAATTTAGGGAAAAAATCGAAAACTTAGACTCTGAATCAAAAAAATTATCTAAAAATCTGCCAATTCCAACTCAAATTGTATCATCTAAATTAAGCGAATTATACACATGGGGTGGTGGCATTCGGTTACCAAAAAGAATTGATATGTTTCAAAGTGAATGCGCTGCTCTGAATGTTTCTATAGGTCGATCTCATTTTGCAATAGTTACAGTCGAAAAAGAGCTGTACACTTGGTCTGCAAGTCAAGGTGGTCCAACCTATGGCTCATACTCAAAACTTGGTCATGGCAAAAATTTTGGTACCACTCGGATACCAAAACAAGTTGAAAGTTTAGCTGGTCTTTTAATAGAAAAAGTATCATGTGGTGAAGAGATGACATGCTGTCTCACACATCACGGACAAGTCTATACCTTTGGATCTAATTTATACGGATGTTTGGGCTTGGGTCTTGATTACGAACACCAGGTGTTTACACCAACAAAGATTCAATATTTTGAAGATAACCATCTTACTGTTAGATCAATAGCTAGTGGTGATTATCATGTGATTGCATTGACCCAAGACAATAGGGTGTTCACTTGGGGTTGTGGAGAGTATGGTCGACTAGGACACGGTGATGAGGATGACCAAACAGAACCCAAAGAAATAAAATTTGATTTTAAATACAAATTTAAACAAATTTATGCTGGTTCAGATTATTCTTTTCTTTTGACAAAAGAAGGCCGCGTTCTGGCATTTGGAAACAATGAACACAACAAGCTATGCTTGAATGAATACTCCATAGGGCTAAAAAACCCCAATAATAATGTTAATATTCAAGAAAATTGTCAAATTATCTATCAACAATTAAAACCTAAACTAGTCAAAAAATTTTTATCCCTAAAAATAGCCAAAATCTGTCCAGGACATGATCACAGTGCTATCATAGATGTATACGGAAGGCTTTTTACATTTGGAAGCAATAGATTTGGACAACTGGGTGTAGGCGACACCAAATACAGATCTGGACCTAGTCAAGTGTGTGGACAGTTGTCAGGTCACATTGTCACCCATGCAGCATGTGGTGATACATTTACTATTTGCTCAACAAACGAAAAGCACATATTCTCTTGGGGCAATCGGAACGATGGTCGACTGGGTCTAGACTTTGGTTACTCGTCAAGCAGCAGTGCTGTTTGTCTTCCGAAGCCTATTTTTGGTTCATTGTATCTGGTAAGTGAAATGTGCTCAAGAAATTGGAATTCTGTGATAATTGCTGAGAAGGAAATGGACACTAAGCTGTTAAAGAGTGTCAGCTATGTAGATTTTACCAAAGATTCAGGTGATAGAGTTAGTCTCAAAAGTGAACCAGAACAAAATGATCAAGATGAATGCATAGAAGAGTCCACTTGCCAGAAAAGAGATTTTAACATTTTCAATTGTGGTGAAACAAGCGATGATGTGCCAGAATGGTTGAAAAAAGATTTTGAGGATGCTGACTTTATACCAATCGAAGCTTTGGAAAGAAGCTCGTCGCGACAAGAAATTAAAAAAGAAGAATCTAATATTGAAGAAAATAACCTAGATAAAATAAATGTAATTATAATAATTTTGTTTGCTTTTATAATTGAGAAACTTAATTAATTTTGTATTCAAGAATTTGGAAGAAGCGCTGAAGATAATTGAAAAATTGAGAGAAGAAAACGAAAGCTTGAAAAAAGAAAATTCAAAAGTATTCTTTGGTTTACCAATTAATAAATTTAAATAATTTGGTTTAATTTTAGTTAATTGAAAAATTGGCGAGTATCGGAAATTAAATTTTGATACTTTTAATAAAATTTTATAAATATATTTATTATTAATAAAAAAATATTTTTGTTTTAAATTAAATAAATTTTCGATTTAACAA
This sequence comes from Brachionus rotundiformis, assembly GCA_016802295.1. Lineage (NCBI taxonomy): Eukaryota > Metazoa > Rotifera > Eurotatoria > Ploima > Brachionidae > Brachionus > Brachionus rotundiformis. The sequence goes on from JAESIW010000071.1 coordinate 605,748, forward strand.
TTGAAAAGGTATTCGTTTTAGTGACAATATAAATTTAGACCATTTATTATCTAAAATGTATATTTATTAAAAGTTTTTTAAAAAAACAATAAAGTTTAAAAATAAAATTTTTCATTCATTAAATGATGCATTTTGGAATATGCTTTTTATCCTTGCTCTCTTGGCCATATTATTTTTGTTATACTCATTTTCCCTTGACAACAACATTCTCCTATTTTTGTATCTAATAATAAAAAATCTCAGCAATTGTAAACTATTCAAAAAATAAAACAAGCTAGTTGATCCAATGAAAACATAAAAATCTATTTGTTTAGCAGGAGCCGGACAGTTCTCCTTGGCAAATACGCCCATTAGAGCAAAATAGATATTATTGCCAAAGACAATAATGATATTCATCAAAGTATACTGATCCAAAATTGTCAAATAGGACAGAGAAGGCAGATTTTTTGTTACTGACCACTTAAAGGTGATCAAAGTCAAAAGGACAGTTGTGCCGACAATGTTTCTGCTGCCAGATAGATCGCATCTCATGGCAAAACAGCATAAGCATATCATGGTAATTATAAAAGCAAGCAGAAATGAATTCCAATAGTAATAATTTGGTTTTCTCAGCACACAAACACTTATGTCCATTGTGCTCTGGTTCTCGTTGGTAATATCATTTGTTTTGGTCATTTGACTGCTGCACACAGTTTGAAATAGAGTCCATTCATGGGTTTGGGTAAACGTGCTCACATTAATGGAACTCAACTTTTCTGTCGATATTGTTAAATCAATCTCTTGGGAAGTTCTGAATGAAGAAACGCTGATTGTCAATTCTTGTAGGTCTAGTGGGTAGTTTTTTAGCTGAAAAGTTTGCGAGAAATCGCCTTTGAAGCGACGTCGTTCAGAAATCTTGTATCCCTTGGAGCACTGTTCGACATTGTACCAAATTTCCTGTGACTGATGTGATAGCAAATTTTGAATATACAAGTGTGGATTCCAGTGATGCTTTTCATCATATTTTAATTTTTTGGCATCAAAATTTGGAATATTTTTGCCAAACAATTTATCATACCAACTCGCCTCTAAAAACGCTTCACAAGAAAATTTGTTTTCTTTGGTAGCAATGTTGCCAATTTTGAGTATAATCAAGCGAAGCTCAACTGTAAATGTTTGGTTAGAAGAGACATTGTAGTTATCCAATTGGACAATAGATGGACGGGCATTGTAGACCCGTGGATTTATCTTCGATCTGTTTGACTCCTCTTCGTCATCGTCAAAAACATCATCGGCAAATTTTATACTCTTCTTCATTTTTTTTTAAGAAAAACCTTTGGCAATTTTTTTTATATACATTTTTTTGTCCTTTATTAATTTCAGTATATTTTAATTGCGAAATTTAAAACCAAGTTGGTAATTATTTTAAAATATTCTATTTCAGTAAGATAAGTCTAAAAATTGACTTAAAAATACAAATATTTAGACAATTTGTAGTAGTCTAAATGATCTTAAATTTAATTATATAATTATTTAAAAAAATAATATATTTTTTAATGTTTAATTTATTTAAAATACGTAGAGTGAAATTTTTTTAAAATTACCACTCAATAGTGGCGATATATTGTTCCTAAATTTTCCTCTCTCAAAGAATTTAAACTAAAGAACTGAACTTTAATTGAACTGAACATTAATTTTCCAAATGATGATAAAAATCTATGCTCCATTGTATTATTATCTTTTTATTGAGAATAAAATAAAAGACAGTTATTAATAATTTTATTTTCAAGCATTTCTTTATTAATATAAATGTTAACAATTTGATTAGATCAAATTTTAATATATAATGTATCACTGTAGTAAATCATTGAATGGCTTGCCTCATTTAAACCAACTCTAGAGCCTATCAAGATAGCAGAAAAGATTGGTTGGCTTGGTCATGCAACAAACTTTGTTCTGTAAAATAATGGATATCAGTTACAACCATGTTAAGGCATACTGGGAAGCATGTTTGGCCCTAAGGCTTTAACATATTTAAGACCTTAGTTTATAAATTTTTTAATTACAAAAATTTTAAATAAGGTTTATTTAAATTTAATTAACTAAATTAAATTTTAAAAAGTAATTTAAGAAGATAAAATATTTAATTCAATATCTAAAAAGAGAAAATAAGTAAAAGTAAACATTAAAACTTTGACTTAAATAAAACATGATCTGGTAAAAAAAAATTTTTTTATTTAACATCAAGAATTATTTTTTTAATAAATAAATAAATAAACAAACCTTATCAATATTTGCTTGCTTCTATTAAAACAAATTAAAAAAAATCTGACGTCTATTAAATACTATAAAATAGGCTCCAATGGATATTAAAAAGGAAAAGAAAGAAAAAACTTAATAAAAATATGAAAAAGTTTTTGGGCATTTATTGTCTTTTCTTCGGTTTTATCATTTACTCATCAGAAAAAAATATCGTCAGTCATTTTGAATTAATAAAGCACAAAGATGTTCCTTTTTCCAATTTCAGCTTGGTACCTAAATTCAATGTTGTCAAATTGAGCAAAACCAGTTGTTTGGCACGATGCATGAAAAATGAATTTTGTAAATTTGTTGTTCACAGTAATGGGTTTTGTGGTCTACACACACGCTATGCTTTATCCAGACTGGAAACTAGTACTTCGAATGTGGTTTATAAAAAAAAATTTATAACTAAGTTATATATCACAATAAATTTAATAAAATGTTTATAATTATGTATTTAAAAAGACACTGTGAAAGTTCACCTTGTCAAAACAACGGTACATGTCATAACAAAATAGATAGGTACGAATGTTTTTGCTGGTTGAACTATTTTGGACCAAGGTTTTAAAATAAATTGTTAATTATCAAAATAAACCAAAATTTTATTTATTTATTTTAGGTGTGAAAAGAAAATTAGCGGTTTTAATTGCCCTACTAATCATTTTAGAGTAAATGAAACTGAACCATGTCAACCATGTGCGCCTTGGTTTAAAACTTATGACCAATACCCATTTAACTGCTACCATGTTTTTGACACGGTAGATTTTGAATCTGCCAAAGCTTACTGTGCCAGTTTAAATTCAACTTTATGGACACCAAAGATTTTAACAGAGAGAACCTTATTTGATAAAAGATCTAATGGCAAAAATTTCGGATATTGGCTCAATTCTGAAATAAGCTATGTTGGTGAGATATTCGTGTGGCCAGATGGATCGAGAATACACTCACTTTATAATAAAGTAGATAATAAAGGAGGAAATAATACATTTCTCAAAAGAAATGCCTTAATTATTTTTAATAATGAGTATAAAGATGTTTCAAAAAATTCAAATTATACAACCATTTGTCAGCAAACTAAAGTTTAAGCTTTACTTAGATAAAAATTTAGTTTTATCTATCAAATAATTAATATTACATTTTAACAATATTTTCGAATAAAATTGTTTGTTTTTTCGATTCAATAGAAATTTTAATAAAAAAAAAACATAATACTTAAACTAGTTTATTTACTAGACTTAATTTATATTAAAAATCAATTTAATTAATATATAGTTTAGATAATCACAATTTTTTTTACAAAAATTGACCAAGCTTATTTTTTTAATTAAATATCATACAAAAAAAATATAAATTACAAATTATTGTTATGAAAATCAAACAAACCTAATTAAATTTTGTTTAATTAAATTTTTAATTATCAAAAAGTAATTTAAATTATTCGAATAACTTTGGTAGTCCATTACGAACTAAAAATGATCAAAAAGATATTTTTTTTAGTATTTATCCATAAGCTGTTTGTTTTAAGCAAAAGCTGTAGATGTGAATTTGAAGAGCTTGATTCATTGGATGCTCTTTTTAACCAAAGCAGAATCAGAATTGAGTATCCAGATGGTTTGGACAAATACCACTCAGACCACTTGAACAAAAATAGCTTTTTGCAATGCGGTTCCAAAGCTATTTACACTGAACAAAAATGTCGTTCATGTTCGCTGGATGGTTGGAGCAATTTTTTTGAATGTAAAGAAAACTCTTGTGACAGAGAGTTCATTAAACCGCCATTTGTCATAGAAAGCTTCGATCTCAAGCAGATAAGTCAAAATCAGACACTTTTTAAGCCAGCAGAAGCTCTAGCTGTGTACTACTTTGCTCCAGGAAAGCGAATCTGCAAACATTGCCAAAGCAATGGTCAATGGTCAAGACTGGCTGATAATATAAATTGTAAAAAGGTCAAGAAACCAAAACTGGACTGTAAATATTCAGACTTATTAAGATTGGAGGAAAAAAAAGACTATTTTGTTCGTCTTCAAATGGAAACAAAGCTAGGATTCGAAGTTACCAAGACAATGATTGCCCAAGACAAGATTCCTTCAAGTACAATTGTAGTTTATCAGAGTTATTTGAGAAATTTGGCCGGAATTCAACGAGGTTTTCCGACCTACTTAGAGCCAGCAGGTTCATTCCGCAAAAAATATTGCCGGTACTGTGAAAATGGTCAATGGTCAGAGATTGAGTCATGTGCTGAATTTAGATGCAATAAAAAACTTTTGACCGGAAAGCCACAGCTATTTTTGCTAGACAGATCCAAGCAGCTAAAAGATGAACAGTTCTTTTTCAAGCCAAGTTCTGTGTTGGCTTTGTACTACTTTGGTAATGAAAAGTACTGCAAACAATGCGACCAAAGTGGAGAATGGAGCAAGTACTCTTTGCCAGAGTTGTGCACATTTAATCAAAGTTCAAAGGTATTTAAGCGACAAAGAGAACTTTTTATGAATAAATTGTTTAAAAAAGAGACACCTTGTGACATAACTAATAAAAAATTTTTATATATCTTATTAGTTAATAAGAAAACAGCTTTGTCAAGATCTGATGTGCTGCATAAATCGGTAATACCTAGTAGAAGTACATTGTTTTACCATAACAATAGATGTGCACAATGTATGAATGGTAAATGGTCGAGCGAAGTGGATTGTGAGTTTAATTATTGTCTCAAACAAGATGTACAACAAGGTGTATTTAGAATGAGAGATTTGTCAATAGCAGATGATAGACAAAATGTTTTTGAGCCAGGCAGTGTTTTGGTCGAGTATGAGCTTGGTGAGAATTCAAGAATGTGCAAAATTTGTGAATTTGGCAATGGAACAAGACCAATGTGGAGCAAGTATGCATCAAGTTACTGGTGTAATTCGGACAATGCATTTTTTGTATCAAGAAGCATTAACTTAATTCCAAAATTTTGTCAATTGGGTGAAATAATTGAGAAAAAAGGCTTCATTTTTCTTCACGTAGCATCATGGAATGGAAGATATTACATAAACAAGGATCCAGTGCCAGACACATCTATAGCAGTCTATGTGAACGAAAATGTAAGATGGTGTTCTAAGTGCTTGAATGGTAAATGGGAATCGGATTTTTCAAAGTGTCCGGTTGAATTTTCGACCAAAAAATGCGATCCAAAAAAATTGAACGGAATTAATTATCTTGTTTTTGTCTCAAATGGCCTATTGTTAAGTGATAATGAAAAAAGTGAACTTGTCTTTCCTGGAGAAGTGATGGCTGTGTATGAATTTGGCTTGCAAAAATACTGCAAAGAATGCAAAATCGACGGAAATTGGTCACTATTTCCTCAAATAAGTTTGTGCAAAACTATCAACTGGGTTATTTAATTGTCACAATGAAAACAAATCTCATAAATCTATTCAGATAATATCAAAAATTTAAAACTATTATTTCGAATGACCATTAAATAAAAATTTAATTATTTTGATATATTATTTATTATTTTAATAAATATTTAATTTTTTTTTTTGCTTTTAAAAAGAAAAATTTATATCAACATGAATAGATAATTATATTTTAAAAATTAAAAAAAATTTTTTTGTCCAAAATTAATGTCAAAATGTTTTACCTGAAAATTTTTAATAAAAAATAATTAAAAAACTTTCATTAATCGATATATTGATTTAATTTTAAAACAATTCACTTAGACTATCATTTATAAACTTAAATAGTGCTAGAACAAACTTAAACTATAATTAACCTATAACTTAAATGAGCGGTAATTGGCAATTTGTTGATGGCTAAATTTAAGTTCTTAAGCTCTAATATTTTAGGAATTTAAAAAGTATCAATAAAGCCATTAAAATGAGTGAAAATTACTTTATTTGTTTAGTTGTCAGGGACAATTTCCAGATTATATAAAATTTAAAAACAAATATTTTAAAATTTCAAAACTTAAATCTACCTTTTATGTTTTTAATTAAAACTCGAAAAAAGAGTACTTGAAAATTTAAGTTTTCTTCCATCGTAACCAAATATTCGAAATATACTTTGGAAAATTTTATTGAAAAATTTGACATTAATTATAAATAAAGCTTTGATAAATACGGATTAGTTAAAAAATCTATTTGCAAAAAAAATTTAGAAAATTATTTATTTTAAACAATTGATTTATTTAAAAAATAATGGAAGCTGATACCAGAACCGAAGTAGAGCATAGTGCAGATGTTAAAAAAATTGCCAAGAAAAAAGTCCAAGATCATAATAGTAAATTTTCTGGCTCGAGAAAATCAAGCTTGGCAACAGCTGAGACCAATTTTTTTAAATCCAATATTCCAAGGGTCGAGAACACATTTAAACTTTCACCTGATGATAGCAAGCGATTTTATGCATACAAATTAAAGCCTATATTACAAGATACAATAATAACCGAATTGGACAAAGCCGATGCTCAATCGACCAATTGTCAGCATTTGACCATGGAGTTGGCCGACATTATTCGTAGTCTAACCAAAGACGTTTACCAGCCGAGATATAAAGTGCTCGTATTTGTGGCGGTTGGTGACAACAAAGGCCAAGACCTAAGGGTAGCGTCACGATGTTTATGGAACACAGAATTCGACAATTGTGTAAGTGTGTCACATACAACCAAAAATATATGGGCTTCAGCAATAGTTTACATACTCTATACTGATTAATTGCGCTTTTTTTAAATATATAATATAATTATCTAATAAAGCTGGTTAATTACCAAATTTGTACCAAAATTTTTTAATCGTTTAACTTCAATACAAAAATAGATAATCTACATATACAACTCAAAATGTATATTAGAAAAATATTATTTTTTTAAAAGGTTTATTTCATTTGTATATAATTTTTTTTTTTTTAAACTCTCTAATTTTTCATCAGCACATTTTTTAATTAAAAAGGTAAAATTTTTATTCAAAAATAACAATTTGCACAAAAAATAAAAATAGTTATTTGTTTTTAATGGTCGGTGTAAAAAAATTTATATATTAAAACTGGAAAATTAAGCAGCATTTATTAACTAATTTACATTTTGTTTTATTAAATTATTTTTATTTGAATTTAAATTTCCATAAATAAATGGGCTCTTAAAAAATCAAAGTTTATTATCTTGCCAGGTAAGTCAAGTAAAAAAGAAAGTTAAAATTGATATTGATGAGTTTAGTTTTATTAATGCTATACGCAATTTTTTAATTTTTATATTTTGGACAGCTTTGCAGAATAGATATATAAAAGTATAAAAAATGAGTGAATGATAAGCTTGGTATTAGATTTAACATTTTATTAACAATAATTTACACAACACTAACGACTCATCTTAAAGTTATATTTATAGTCTGTTTGTGTGACTACACTACAACACTATTCCTTTTTATTTATATTTTAAATCTTATTTTATACCGTTTACCCTTGCAAATAAGTGCCCTCAAAATCGTGTCTTTATTGAAGAATTTAAGCCCTTAGATGATGGAAAATTTTCTTTAAGTTAAATATTATATAAAGATCTAAGTATGCTTTACAAGATAGCAACATAAAAAGAACTAAGCCGATTTGATTATATTTTAAAAAAGGGGTCTTACTAAGGGAATACGGTAAAAAATAAATATTAGAGTCGACCAGCTTTTTTTTTTTTTTAAATATTTGTAAAATACTTGGAAAAAACCAAAGCAATATTATTTGATTACATTAGTAATTTTAAACTCTTGCGCAAAGAGCAGAATTCGCGAGAGAAAAAGGATGCATTGCTCAGGTATTTGCACTGCGTAATATCTTGGAACAGTGAAACCTTTTGAATGCAACGTGATTCGTGAGAGGGTGAATACTTCAGAATTCAGGCAGTGATTTGTCAAGGATGCATTCTTTCTCTTTTGCTGTTCTTGACCCTTGTCGATTTCGCAATGAGAAAAATCATTGAAGAACAGAAAACTGGCGTTTTTTGAGGAATGTCTCTCAAAGAATTTGATTTTCGGATGACAATATCACAAGTGGAGAGCCATATTAGGGACGAGAAGCTGAAGGAATACTGGATATGCAGGCCTAGAGATAAACACCGAAAAAAACAGAAATCATTTGCATAAACAAGAATCTCAATACTCCAATTTTTTTTAAAAAAATCACTCCCAACTAAGGCCAGTGGCTGCATTCTTCAAAAATGCGTAATTCTCTTCAACTGAGGACTAAATTACATCTTAATTGAAGTCTTGTTAAACCGTTAAATTTAGGTTATAATATTGATCAGAATCTAAATTTTTCTAAATTAGCATGTAGTATATCATTAGTTGTGAATAAAAAATTATTCAGCATTAAGAGACTATTCTATCTATCAACTTCTGTAAAAATAAAGTTCTTTAAGACGTTTATATTACCTTATTTTGATTATTGCTCGACTCTCTTATGCTATTTCTCAAAAGAGGCTATAATTAAATTGGCTAAGAGTTATTATTTAACATTATTTAAATTGTTTAGGTTCAAATTTGATGTAAATAACTTTAATGATATTAATAACTTCTTAGAAAAGTATGGTTTATATGCATTTCAACATAGAATACTTGATAGAATGCTATCTTTTGCTTATAAAAAATTATACTTTCATAATTATCCTGAGAATTTAAGGCAGTATTTAAATAAAAATGACTCAAGAAATTTAATTAATATAAGGAACAGTGAGAATCTGATAGAACCAACTTCAAAATCAGTAAATGGTGAAAAAACATTTGGATTTTTCAACTCAAGACTTATAAATTGCTTTGTGATCAAGAGATCAATGTTGAAATTTCCAACATTTAAGCATTCAATTTTTAATAATATCAATTTGATTTTCACAGATTTTGAAAAAAAATTCAAAAAATTTAATTTAAACATTTCAATGTTTTACTTTTTTAAATGAGTATTTGAACAATTTATTTTTAATTAGTAAAATTTATTTTATTTAAATAAATGGAGTGTTAATCGGTCTTTATGACATGGGCACTAGCCTGTTGATTAGCCTTGAAATATATAAGTTTTGTTAAATCTGTATTGTTATTTGAATCTGAATGTTGGAGAATGAATGACACACATCTTCAAAAAATTGAAGCATTCCATAAGAATAGTTATGGAAAATTTTGCGAATCTTTTATCCGAAGATCATTACATATTATAGACATATTATAGAGATAAAGGGCCTAGCCAATCTGCAACATTATAAAGAAAACTATTTAAGTAGCTTGGTCATGTATACTAACAGACAGAACTTCTAGAATTGTAATGTTTGAGACACCTGAAGGAAAGAGAAACGCTAGAGAACAAAGATCATCTGAAAGAGATCTGAAAGCGATAAAAAAAAATTTTATAAAAATAAAAAACAATCATAAATATCAGAGTCTATATTGATTATTTTCTATCATTTCATTTTAGAAGAAAAAAAATTATTTTCATCAACACATTATTCTATAAGCCTATCTTGATAGAATTTATTTATTTTTTATTGCAAAATTAGAAAAATACTGATTTAATAATTTTAGTAAATTTTTTTACTTAATTAAAACGAAAAAAAATTATATATTTTTAATATTTATATTGCGATTAACCCATACTTGACCAGGTTTTAAAGCTAATACTAATTTTTAAATACATAAATAATTAATTATAATTAAAAAACAAAAAACTAAAGTTAAAAAATAAAACCAAAACAAATTAAATAATCATTCATCTTCATTTCTGACCACCACAATGCCTTTGAATTGTTTCACTTTGATTGTTCCACTCAAGTCCCTAATGTAAGCCTGTCCAACAATATTAAAGTCAATGGCGTCCTTAATGGCACCACGAGCTATATTAATTATTAAATTAGTATCAACATGTCTGATTATCAATTCTCCATGAACAATATTAGATATGATTGTGTCATTTTCCTCATTGGCCTTAACTTGGACCTTTTCGCCTTTTTTCACAATAACAATTATCTCGCCGTGCTTGGTCGGGTCGTCAACATCGACTGGCTTTGACTTTTTAGGCGATTTTGGCTCACCATCATCATCTTCAATAAAGTCTATCAGCTTGGTTGGACCGTGGTACATTTCGACTGACTTGTACTCCAGAAAAGAAAAGCCTGATTCTTCATCTGGCCTAAACTCGTGGTTAATTATGTCTTTGATTGCATGTTGGATGGTGAGCGACACGTCTTCTTTGACTTCTTGGCGCTTTTGGGCCTGATTGGCCACTTGGTGCACTATTTTCTCCACTGTCTCATTCAGCTTGTCCATGCTCAACTTTTTTTTGTTAACTAAACAGAAAAAAATTAAACCATGTCTCCAAATTTGGACAAAAAAGATTAAACTGACCATCGTTGAGAATTTTTTCAATGTCTTCAAAGACAAGACCTGGCTCGCGCTCCGAGTCAACCTTTCTCAATTTGTTCTGCTTGTCATAGTGGTCAATGACTGGCTCAGTGGCCTTGTGAAAAGTGTCTATTCTGTTCACAATAGACTGCTCGTTGTCATCAACTCGGCCTGATGTTTGGCCACGTTTTAGCAGTCGCTGCTTCATGGTCTCATCCGAAGCATCCACAAACAGCACTATTTCAGGCTGGCCAATTTTCTTCTCAAACTCAAGGCCTTGTTCGACCTTGCGCGGATAACCATCTATCAAAAATCCATTCGATTGATCCACTTTGTCAATCATGGCCTCTTTGAGCAAGTCCAGCACAATCTCATTTGGAACTAGATCTCCTTTTTGCATCATTTGGTTCAACGCTTCGCCCATGTCCGAGCCTGACTTAACCTCATCTCTGAGCAAGTCACCACTTGACAAATGAGTGTAGCCAAATTTTTCCACTATTTTCTCACATTGAGTGCCTTTGCCACTGCCAGGTCCACCAACCACAAATATAATTTTAGCCTCTTCCAACTTTTGCAGCTTTTCGGCCCTCTCTTTCAAGTAATCGTCCATATTTTGCACTTCTTGACCATTTAGAATTTTCTCAATATCTTTGAAGACCTCGGCAGGTGCTTTTTCCGAGTTGACTCGGCGCACTTTGCCCTCTTTTTCGTAGTGCTCAATGACCGGTTCGGTCTCCTGATGAAACGTGTGCAAACGATTTTTGATCGTTTGCTCGTTATCATCGACTCTTCCAGACGATTTGCCTCTACTTAACAAACGATGGATCATTGTCTCATCTGTCGCCTCTACATACAACACAAACTCACATGCTCCTATCTAAAAATAAATTTTTTTTTTTAATTTTTTTAAACTGTTTAATTAATTTTTAATTTTAATAAAATAAAAAAAAAAAATTAATAGGACTTTTTTTTCAAACTGAACGCCTTGGTCAACTTGACGCGGGTATCCATCAATCAAAAATCCATTCGATTGATCCACTTGGTCAATCATGGCCTCCTTGATCAAGTCCAAAACAATTTCGTTTGGAACCAATTGTCCCTTTTGCATTAGATCATTGAGCATTTTGGCTCGTTGAGTGCCTTTCTTGACCTCGTCTCTGAGCAAGTCACCACTTGAGATGTGAGTGTAGCCAAATTTTTTCTTCATTTTGTCACATTGTGTTCCTTTACCACTGCCTGGACCACCAACAACAAAAATAATCTTTTTTTCCTTAAGCAAATTCTCTCTACGTTGGCGTTCCTTCTCGGCCTTTTCCTTAAGGTACTCTTGCAGTGATTGAACCGGTTCTCCATTGAAAATTTTCTCAATGTCTTCAAAGACCTGTTGTGCTGGCTTTTCTGAATTGACTCGTCTCAATTTTCCCATTTTTTCATAATGGTCAATTACTGGCAAAGTTTCCTGATTGAACACTTCCAGTCTAGCTTGCCTAGTGGCCTCGTTGTCCTCATTGTTGTCCGATTGTTCGCTTCTTTTGAGCATGTGACTTTTGATTGTGTCATCACTGGCCTCAACATACAACACAAACTCACACTCGCCAATATTCTCCTCAAACTGGACACCCTGGTCAACTTGACGCGGATAGCCATCAATCAAAAATCCCTTACAACCATCCACATTATCAGCCATGGCGTTCTTGAGCAACTCGATGAGAATTTCGTTTGGAACACGCTCACCTTTTAGCATCAAGTCTTCCAAACATTTGCCCCTATCCGAGCCAGAGTTTACCTCATCGCGCAACAAATCTCCAATAGACAAGTGACAATAGTCGTACTTGTCGACCATTAGATCGCATTGTGTGCCCTTGCCACTGCCAGGTCCTCCAATTACAAACACAATCTTTGATTGCTTTACCTTGGCCAATTTTTCTTGGCGTTCTTTGGCTTTTTTTTCAGCAAGCTCTTTCTCAATGCGTTCTCTCATTTCTTTGGCTTTTTGCTCGCGTTCCAATCTTTCCCTTTCAGCTCTTTCCTGTTCTTCCTTTTGCTTTTGCTCTCTTTCGGCCTTTTCTCTCTCTCGCTTCTCCTTGCGCTCTTGGTCAGCTCTAGCTTCTTCCTCCTCACGCTCGCGGCGCTCTCTCTCTCGCTTTTCCTTGCGCTCTTGGTCAGCTCTAGCCTCTTCTTCCTCGCGTTCGCGGCGCTCTCTCTCACGTCTTTCTTTCCTCTCTCTATCTTTCTGCTCATATTCCAATCTGTCCTTCTCTTCCCTCTCTTTCTCTTCTTCGCGTCTTTTGCGCCTTTCTTCTTCTCGTTTCTCGCGTTGCTCCCGCTCAAGGCGCTCTCGTTCCTCCCGGTCCTTCTCACGCTGTTCCCTCTGCTTCTTGAGCTCTTCCTGGTATCTGTTATACTCTTCGTTATCTTCTTCCGATATGCGTCTAAACATTTGTCTCTCCTCTCGCCTAGGTATCTCATTTTTTTCCCTGACAGGCTTCTGAAAGTCTATGGAGCTTGGCAAATGCATGTCTGGTATGTCAAATTTGTGCCGCTTACTCTCAAGGCTCTTCAGCCTCTCGTTTAGCTCATGCATGGACTAAAAATAATCCAATTTAAATTTTATTTATTTTCAAGAGTCTGAGTGCTAAGCGGGTGGTTCAATACAGGTCTGGACATTTCCAAGCTAGGAGAGCCGATTTTCAAGACCTAAAAGCCATTCAATAACTTTTATATTTATTATTATTTATATTATTTTTTTGGGGTTTTATTTTTTTTTTTGTAAGATTATTTCTAAAAAACCTCAAAATAAGACACATAATACGAAACCGGATGAGCTTTTACAATTAATCGAACCTGTAATGATTTAGATCTGTATCTATTTCCATTTTCAATGCTTTTATCTCTATTTTCCATGTCCATCTGCACAGTTAGTTTTTTATTTTAATTATTGTTTAATTTTAATTAATATTTTTAATTGTTATGATTTTTATTTAAAATTTTAGATTATAATCTGCTATCTTTGCCATAAGTTTATAAAAAATTATATTTTTCTGTTGGTACTTGGTAACAGAAAACCAATTAAGTGAAAATCTTTCGCTTTTAAACCGCTTTGACCACTCCTTTAAGTTCATGACAAAACTAACTTGACAAAATTTTAATAAAATTTAAAATTATGTTTTTGAAAAAGGGTTTAAGAAGTTTTAAAATTGATAATTAACCAATTTTAGTGACTTTTGATTGCTGAATGATTTCCCTAAATTTTTTATATAATTACTTTTTTGTAATTGAAGCAATATTTTTTGTCAAAACACTCAGAAATTAATCTAAATTAGACTGGTGTTTTTACAATAATAGTAACAATTTAAAAAATATAAATTGTTGTCCATGCACAACTTGGTTTAGTGATCATTCGGTTCTGTTCGGCGAATTTGAGATTTAAAATCCAATTTCTTGATTTTGGTTTTTTTTAATTTGAAGCTGAAGCTGAAGTTTGACCAAAATTATATTTTGAATATTTAGACAAGTAAACATACAAGTCAGATCACCAGAATAAACCAAATTTTTAATTAACTATTATTATTATTTATTGATAAAGGCCTCATAGGCAAAGTTTTTAAAAAGAGAAAAAAAAGTTAAGTTTCCTCAAATTGTAAAATAATAATTTTTAATAGATTTTGTTTAGCTGATCAGATTAAATTTTTTACCTCAAAATAATTTTACCATAAATTGTTGGATTGTTTTTAAATAGAAATAAATTTGAAAAAAAATTAAAAAATTATTTATTTTTTAAATAAATAAAAATCAGTTTTTTATCATGTTTAAATCAATCAATTGTTTAGATTTAATTTTGTTTATGAGTGAAAATTTAATGAAAATATTAAATCATTATTATCTTATGATCATTATATCATTAAAACAAAATATTTACTTAAGTTTAGCTAGTTTTTATTTATAGATAAAGCCCAATTTACAAGTGAATAATCCTTCTTAAGAATCTTAAAATAATACCAGGTGAAAATTGATTGATTTAGCTAACAAATTTTCAACAAATGTTAACCAAATTATCTTGTATCTAAAAACACCTATCGAATTCTTTTCCTATTTTGGCCTATTTCTTTTTATAATCTCAAGGATTTAATTTAATAATTTTACAAAGCTTAGTTAATAATCCAAATCTTTTTTTTTTTCTAATCAATGGCAATGCTTAATTTCCAAAATAAAGATAACAAATCAGACACATATCTTAGCTTGAATTTAAGATAACAGATTATAAAATAATTTTATCATCTTAAGAATAACAATTAGTTGCTCATGAAAGATTATTCCAATTACCTGAAATAGCTTGTGACGATGCAACGCAGCGGCCGATCTTTCCAAGCCAGACTCGAATGGGTTGTAGAACGAGGCTCTGCTGTATCGTCTGCTTTTGTTGTCGTACAAGTTACATCTTTCATACAAAGCCATTTCGTCTTGTTCCAAAAGACGAAGAATGCGATTCAGCTGCACACCTTGATCTACCACCTAGTGTACAATTATCTATTTTAGAAAAAAAAAACAAGCTTATTGTCCCAGTCTTACAGTGTCCTGCATTCCGCTCATGTAATGCTTATTTTCCCACCTTTTGGACAAAAAAGAAGAATGGTAGTCATGATAAGCTCTGTTGGCACTTTCTAATTTAATCGAGTTGTCCTAAAAAAGTTAATAAACTATTAATTTTGAAAAAAGAATTTATCCTATTACATAGTAGTCTCTGTCAATTGATGGGTATCTGTGTCTGCCAAAGTTGGCAGTGACTGAACTTGCTCGCACAGTCCTTGGCAACGAGGGCTCCCTGGACATAGAGCGTGTCCTGTAGAGATCCGGTGTGTATGTATCTGCGGCATAGTTATACAATGATCGGCGGTCTTCACTCCTTCCTCTTGTGTATAGAGACATCTAAGCTGGCTGCTAAAAAGAAAACAAGCACTATATGTATCTTATCTTTATCTGATAGATTAATCTAAGTAAAGAAAAAAAAATTGGAAATTTATCAGCCTCCAAATTTATAACAGATTTAAGTTGAAGACACTAGATCGATAATATTTTTTTATCTTTCTCAAATAATCACAATCGTTATATTGATTATGATAATAATTGAAAACAAACATTTAAATTCCAAAACAATAATGCTTTTTTTGAACAAGGATAAGAGGCGAAGCTTGCTTGCTTGCCTTTACCAGAAAAAATTAAGCTTACATTTAAAAGCTTCATAAATACTTTATGAATAAAGATATCTAATCGAATTTAATTTATTTTTATCTGTTTACTTTTTTTGTATCGCTGTTAACAAAAAAGGTTAGCATTTAAAACTCAGCAGTATCAAGTTTCTTGAACTATCTTTGCCAAAACTAATCAATTGGATGACTGTAGAGCTTAATTTATGCAATCAACAATGTGGCTGACTCTGCCTTCGTTGATAAGCACGCTTTTTTCTATCTCTTTATATTGAGATATCCACATTAATTAGAAAATATTTGTTTATTTTTTTTTAAACTTATTTTAAAAGCTAAAATTTAAAATTGAGAGCCGAAAGTGGCTGACTGACCATAAAAACATCAAATAACAACTATCTGTTTTAACAGGTATTCTGGTAAAAAGGCAAAATATCTTAAAATACCAATCTTTATATTCAACTAATAATAATTCTAACTCGATAATTAACAAAAACAAATCAATATAAGATTATGCAATCAAGATGCGCTGAAACTCTATTCATTACACGCTTATGTGTTCAGGTGAATATGGTTAAGATGTTGGAAAAGCTTTAAAGTAATGACAATTTGCGGGTGGGAAACAAAATGTTCCATTCAGTATCTTGCATCATTGTTTTAATTTATAAATAATTAAACAAAAAAAATAAAACTTAAACTCTTTTGTTATTGTTATTTGGAATTTACTTACAATTATCCATGTAGCTACTACTCATACTTACTTAATACTAATTTATTACTGTTCTTAAACTCGTGAACAAGCGTCAGTATTAGCTAGGAAAAATAAAAGTAAACAAGATAATAAACATCTTGAAAATACCTTATGCTTTTAAAACCATTTACTGACAGATGAACCAAGTTTTATTCTCAAGCAATAATTAAACTAGAACAAAGCTTAGTGCTTTAAACTAAGTGTTAAAATTTCAATTTACATAGACACAAATGGTGCAATAATTTACTTTATACATTATTATTATATTTTTTGTATAATTGTTCTAATTTTGGGAAAATTTGATTGATATTTTCAATTTTAACTCTAAACTCTAGTGTTTTATTTGTCTAATTGGACTAAATTCGCTTTGAACCAGCCTAAAGTATGCTTATGTGAATAAATTGATAAAATTTAATACAATTAAAATTTTCAAATAATTGATTTAATTCGTCATTATATTATTCTTGATAACATCCTCTACTAGAAAAATAGATAAATAAAAATAGTTTTTAAAAATATTTTATTCGGTTTAAAAAAAATTTTTTGAATTAAACGATCGAAGAATCATTTTCTTATTATTTTGCTGTTTATAGCGATAAATAAAAAGCAGATTACCTATTTATAATTATATAAAACTATTTAGAAATTTTATTTTTGTTTTGCCTTACTTCAAAAATTTAATAGTCTTTATTAAAATAAAAAAAAAATTAGTTTAAAATTTATTTGTAAAATTAATTTAAGAAAAATAGCTAATTTATTAAATTTTCTTCAATTTATAGGTTTTGGATACAATGGAACAAATGCGATAATACCAATAAATGTTGAGAATGTCAAGTGGTACGCTCGTGCCAATACAAAGTATTTTGTAAATCAAATGAATGGAGCTCCATTGGGGATATGAGATAAATTGGAAAAAACTTTTCCAAATAGGTACCAATGCAGCTATTCGTACAACTCCGAATGTCACAAATGCTATGAATCCGTTTATGTTGTATAGTTGAGTATTCTTCATGCCAAGCGAGAGTAAAAACCATCTCATGTTCACAAACAGAGTGGACGCTTCGCTCAAACTGCGAATTGCTGCTATGAACGCAAAATAGCCATAGTTCTTAAAATTTTTTAATCATAAAATAAAGATAAATTGTTTCTTTTCAAATAATTTTGACCTACAGTGCTTACAAAGCAAGCAATTGATGAGACCAAATGATGGACAACAAATTGCCAATCGAACAATTCTTTCCAATACCAGATCATGCAAAATAAATCTACATTTAGAAATTTATTTAAGTTTTTATTTCTGTAGACCAGCATTTGAGTCCTTACCATATAACAAATAGCCAAATACTAAATTATAAGCTATTACCAAAACTGGACTTCTGTATCTAAATGAATCACGAACAAACTTAGATGCTTTTATTTGGCAAATTTTTGGACTTACTCTAGTTTATTTTCGTAAAGGTCATTATCTGTAAGGAGTACGAAAGCCGCGGCTAGTGTCACAATCAATGCATTTACACACGAAACAACTCTGGATACAAACTGAATTTGTACATGATGATCCAAATTGGCAAATTCTTTATATTTTTTGCGGAATAAATCCAGACTTGTGTAGAAAAGAATTGCGAAAAGGAAAAAAGAGGGAATTATCTGTATGTTTGGATTGTCTAATATCATTTATTTGCATATATTGTTGATATAAAAATGCTGGTAAATAGTCTAAAATTTGACTTGGTTTTTGGTGAAATTTTTATTTATGAAAATTTATTAAAACTTTTGAGTATTAGCTATAAGCGAAATTCTTAATTATAATCTGCATTGCAAATTGGCTTCAAATTCACAAGTTATATTTTTATTTTTCTTTGTAATAATTGCTTATAAATCTTTCATTAAAATAAAAAATGTAAAAAAATTAACTATATCTAAAAATAAACAAGTATTTGCTCATTTAAATAGTAATTATTATAATCTACTTTTATTTTTAATCAATAATGAATCATTTTCATATTTATATTATCAATATCACCTTGATATTTTATAATTTTTATATTGTCTAAATAAACTTTAAATTAAAAAAAAATTAATAATTTATTTATTTAAATTTTTTAAATATGATTTTGTATTAATTAGTTTTTTTTCGGTCTGAACGATTTGTACACTATTGAGATAATTCGTGAATACCAATAGATATTTAGCGAGTCGAGAACCACTGCATTTGAAGCGCAGATAATTATTAGGAACGATTGAACTTGTGGCCAATCTGGATAGCTTGGATAATCTGAGAACTTGATCCAAAATGGAATGATTGGAGCTATTCGAACCAGACCAAAGACAATGAAGCCTAACAAGCCGTTTATAGTGTACAATTTGGACTCTTTCATGGACAAAGTGAGTAAAAACCAGCGCAGGTTTATAAATATGGTCGAGCCTTCGCTCAACAACCGAACAACAACGAAGTATAAAAAAACTCCATAATTCTTAATTATTTAAAAGAATAAATTTCTAATTAATAAGGAATAAATTAATTTTTACCAGACTAAAAATGACCGAGATCAGGGCGATTATGTGGTGAAGAATAAATTGGATGTCAAACAATTCTTTGTACCAAATTATCATGATTAAATCTTTTTTTGTAACAAAAAAAAATATAAAATCATTATCAATTAGAATTGAGGTGACTAGATACCATTTAGGAAGTAAGCTAGAACAATGCAACAATTTACCACGAGCAGTGGAGAAATGTAGCTGAAAAAAATCAATTAATCAATTTTATTATTTGGTCACTTGGTTAGATATTTACACTATTTTTTGAGATATCAGGTCATCTGTCATCAGAATAAAGATGGAAATGAGGAATACTAAAATGGAATGAACGCTTGAGACCACTCTGGACACAAATTGTATTTGAAGCTGTGAGCTTAAATTACGAAATGATTTCCAATATTTTCGCATTGAGTGTAGACTCGCGTAGAATACAAATAAAAAGAATAAGAAAAAAAAACCTATTTGAAAGTAAACTGTCTCATACATTATTAGTATATTATTTTTAACTAAATTAAATAGAAAAAAAAATTAAGTATCAGTCGAATTTTCGTTCTTTATTTGTCAAAATTTAGATAAAATTTTCTTTATTTATAAAACATGATATAACATAGAACAAAAATAATTTTGAAATAAATAAATTAGTCAACGTTTTAATCAAAAATCATCTAGAATTGATTTATTTACGTAATTATGCTTAGCAATTGATTTTCGTTGTCAAAATAAGTTTTTATGTGATTTAAAAACAAAACCAAATTTAAAAAACTTGATTTTTTTCAAAAATAAATTAATTTTATGGATGAAAGATTGTAATTTATCTAAAATAAATAATAATCAATAAATATATTAGAAAAAAAAATATATTTTTGATTGTTTAGATTAATTTTTTATTATGCAACTTGGAAACCAGGGCACTCAACAACAAAAACAATTTTCTTTTTTTTTTCTAAAAAGACAAAAAAAGTGTCACTATGAAAATAAATTAAAATTTTTTAAAATTTCAATAATTTGAAGCTTTTTTGATAATTACTAAATTAATTTTTAATCTAGTGATAAAAATGGAGCATGTAAACGCGGTCCCTAATTCACCTGCCATTAATTATCAACAAATGAACCCGAACCAAACAATGCATGCGTACCAGACCCATGTTTATCATTCTGAGCAAGGGCAGGCCCAAAATGCTTCCAATATGCAATCCAATGCTCATGGAACAGATCTTGACCAAAACGATTTGGGCCAAATATTGAAAATCTTTCAAAAATATAATCTTAAAGTATTAAAATAAAACTTAATTATTTTTAATTGTCTAAAGGATAAACAAAACTTTAATTAGGAATCGGAGGAAATCTTTCGCCGAGAATTGAATAGAAAAAATGGCATTGAAGTTTCCCTCGATCCTAGTCAAAAGTAAACTTTTAAATCTATTTAATTAATTAGATAAAATTTTTAATTGAAATATTGCTAATTAGAGAACGGGAGTTCTACTACGACATTTACGAGAGTTTAACTCGTTTTGTAGACTCGACCAAGGAAAACAAATACGAACTGTCCCAAGTCTTGTATCCAATATTCATTCATCTCTACATGGACATGATAAACAAGGACTATTTAAAGCTAGCGCAGGAATTTTTTTCCAAATACTCAGTTGTTCAGACGCCTAACCATGCACTTGATATCAAAAAGCTCAAACTGATCAGCAATAAAGATCAGCTGAATCGGAGCGAATTTAAGGAAACTTATGGCGCCACAAAATACAATGTGAAGTTGTCAGACGAGTCTTATCGACTGCTCAAAGACTTTGTCAAAGTCAAAAACTCAAAGCCTTTGGTCGATCTTATCAAAGAGAACATGATGCTTGAAAGTAGTTATCTAATTGCTAATTAAAGATTAGTTAAAAATAGTATTTTAAGTCTACAATGGACCTTTGAGAGACTACAGACAGCAGAGCCAGAATTCTGGAGGCCTACTTGGAGAAGCCAATTCAAATAGTAAAGACTCATGTCCTTGCTGGTATTTGGTTAGGTAAAATGAGATTTTTTTTATAGATAATACGGAGAGAATATTTTATGGCTTGCTAAAAGAGCCTGAACAGGCCGAGGAAGCCGATGATTTGGCTGGTGAGGGCGGCGAAGAAACTGAAAAACCAAAAGTATGTACAATTTATCAGTGTCATCTAATGTTTTAATTGCATTATCTAAATTTAATTATTAGTCTTTTCAAAAATTATTAACTAATTAAAATTTTTTAAGTTAAAATAATTTTTGAGAATAATATATTTTGATTTTAATAATTATTAATTCTCTAAAAAGATAAGTAAATTAAAAAGTATTATTTAAAATATTGTTAAATTATTTTTAATTTTAGAAAATAAATAATTAATTTTTTCCTGTTGACTTTTGAAAAATAAAACAAGAATTTTGATTGTTTTAACTATCAAAATTGATTAAATGGGTATCTTTTTAAATCACTATAGATAAAAATTTTTTAATAAGTATTCAAGAATATTCAATAATAAGCTATTTATGAGTTTAATTATTAATTTGATAATTAAAAATAATTAAAGATAAAAACATATTTTTAAATAAAATATTAATTATTTGAAAAATATTAATTAAAATTGAACAGAAACGCAAAAATAAACGCGAAGCGTTGATGAATAAAAAAAATCGCCAAGACCCGAATGCTCCACAATTTAGCAGAATTCCATTACCAGAAATGTAAAGTGATTAAAATTGTCTACTTTATCTAAAATTAAATTGTTTTAAATCAGACGAAGCATTGATCGCATGAATCGGAAGCAAGCAGCCAAAGACTTTTTGAAGCGAGCTCGACTGGGACCCGAATCACTGCCTTCCATTTGCTTTTACACCATACTTAACTCATTTAATTTGTAATAAAATCATTATTTTATCATTTTATTTCTTGTTATAAATTGTAACTAATTGTTCTTTTCCAATTAGAGTGAATTGTATTGATCTAAGTGATGACTCATGTTGGTTGGCGCTAGGTCTATCCGATTCAACAGTCCGAATTTGTACCCTCAACGAAAAGCTAAAGCTTAGAACTTTAAAGGCATTGCACGAATTGGAATCACTGGACAAAGAGTCCGATGACATTTTTAATCTAATGTTTGACGAGCATTCAGGAGTTGACCACAAGACATTGACCGGTCATTCGGGCCCAGTTTACGGTATTTGTTTTAGTCCAGATAAATATTTTGTTGTCTCGGGCTCCGAGGACGGCACAGTTCGTCTTTGGTGCTTGCTTACTTTTTCCTGTTTGGTTAGCTATCGGGGCCACAATGGTCCTGTTTGGGACGTAAAATTCGGTCCATACGGTCATTACTTTGCTTCGTGTGGAATGGACAAGACAGCCAGAGTTTGGGCAACAGATCAGCACCAATCACTGCGGTTGTACACGGACCATTTGGCCGATGTGGAATGTCTTTGCTTTCATCCAAATTCTAACTATTTGGCGACTGGCTCGAGTGACAGAACCATTCGAATCTACGACTTGGGCAGTATCAAAGAAACGCATCAAGTGCGTCAATACACTGGACACAAGGACGTGGTTAATGTGATTAAGTTTTCGGCTTGTGGCCGATATCTGGGCTCTGGTGGCAATGATGGAGCTGTTCTTGTTTGGGACATATTCAAATCGGTGATTGTGGCAAATCTCAACTCGCACAAACAAGCCATTTATTCATTAGATTTTAGCCGAGACAACACTGTATTTGCCACAGGCGGACTTGACAACACGGTCAAAGTGTGGAATATGGCCAAATTGAGCAAAGATGTTGAGCAATCTGAAGATTTTAGTAAATTTGTTACCAGAAATGAAACAAATTTGGAGATCGGATCATGGCAAACCAAGCTAACACCAATACTTCACTTACACTTTACAAGAAGAAATTTACTAGTCGGTATCGGACCATTTAATGATAAAAATAATAATAATAAATAGAGAAAAATATATTTTTTTGTCTTTTATTAACTTTGTAAATAAAAAATTACCTTTTTTTTGTTTAGTAAAAAAAAATTTTTAAACTAATAAAATATAATAATTTTGACAAGGTTTAATATCCTTTTAATTAATTGACAAATAGATATTTAATTGATTAAAATGTTCAAGATGTTGACTAGGCGAGTGGTTAGATTGACAAAAAGTACAGTAAGGTATTCGTCTGGACAAAACAATTTCCAATATTGTGTTAATTTGGTTAAAACAAATGACTATGATGCTTACTTGACCACCCTGTTGACACCACAGCAAGTTATTCGACCTGCTTTTGTGCTGAAGGCTTTTGCTATTGAAGTATCTACTGTTGGCAAGTCTACCTTTGATAGCCGTGTTGGCGAAGCAAAATTGTTGTACTGGAAAGAACAAATAGACAACGCGTTCGCAGCAGCAAAGCTAAATGAACATAAAAGCTTCAATGATCCAATATGTCAAGAGATTTATCTTATGGCAAAAAATTTCAACTTGTCCAAGACTAGATTTAGTCGGCTGATCGATGCAAAGAAAAATTTTCTTTCTATGCAGCAATTTAAGAGTAGTCAAGAATTGGAAAGCTTTGCTGATATGATCAATTTGAACTATGTTCTTTTCAACTGTTTGGGCACCAATAATGTAGATTGTGACCATGCGGCAAATCATATTGGAAAGGCACAATTGATTTGCCATGTGACTAAAAATATTCTCAAAATGCCAACTCAAATGGTTTACTATTTGCCAAGAGATCTATTGCTTAAACATAAAATTTCTCAACAAGATTTGTTCAATTTTAGCGAGAGAATTTTGAGGCCCAAGCGACAAAATTTAAAAGATTTGGCATTTGATTTGTGCTCGCGAGCCAATGACCATATAAGATGTGCGCGTGGCTTAAGTGATAAAATACCCGGAAATGTAAAGCCAATTTTGGCTTCGTCCATAAGCTGTGACCTGTTTTTGAGCAAAATGCAAAAGTATGACTTTGATCTGATGGATCCTAAATTAAACTCTAATTTTAGAACCACATTTTTAATCAAATTGATTTTAGCTAAATTAAAAAATAACTATTGATTTTTTAATTATTAATAGTACTTATTTTTATTTATTAAATTAATATTAAAATAAAAAAGGAATAAGTATTTTATGTTGTTCTCTTACTGTGAAATTTTAGATATAACTCTGTAAGTATAGTCATTTTCCTCTAGGAGGATTTAAACCTTGATCTTGTGATCACTTGGCACTAAATGGCAGCTGATCGAACCACGACAGAAAAGCAATTATCTTAATGTAAAATCTTTTAAAATTTGTTTCTAATTTGAGTGTTACAGAAGTTGGCACTTGGGCCTATTCTTCACAGTCAGATCCGTTCACATAGTTAAACTCTTTGTCTAAACAATACTTTCTATAATTTTGGCAACTAAAAGTGCCATTAGAAAAAATGTAAAGAGAGTTTAAAACAATGAAAATCAAATTCAAAATAATTATTTTATTTTTTCTTTTAAATTTTTCCATTTATTTAAATTGATATCCTATTTTTGGTCTATAATAACATGCCATTATTAAGAGTCTTTTCTCCGTTCAAATTTTAGAAATTTTATTTAGAGGTATCAGAATGAAATTCTCGCCCATGTTCAACATGTTTTAGTATTTGATATAAGTACTGAAAATTTTAATCGATTAAGGGATGTTGTCTCAATGTAGAAAACCAGTCGATAAACTCTTTGACATGAGCAAGTTCGTGCAAAACTACACACATAAATACCATTTTAATTACTGCTAATTTTTGACAATTATTAAAATATCCAATTTTGTTTTGTTGATCACTTTTATAAAGGTGTCGTGTTTAGGTAGATTAAATTTCTTCCGGCGTAGCCATAAAGTCCACTGAAATCACTATCAATAAACGTCAAACCCAATTGTTCATAATCATAATCAAAATTTATCTTTCCAACAACATCTTTCTCAACCTATTTATTAGTTAGTTGATCTACTGGTTTTTGAATAAACTTGTTGGATATTATTTTACCAAAAAATTATTTCAATTCATCAAACACACATGAATATTGTTCAACTATCGAGCTCATTTTAATGATAGGGAAACTCTCAAAAATGTCAAACAAAAAAGTAGAATCTATTTCATAATTTACCTTTGAATTGTGTATAAGAAAGATGTACTGGACAATTAACTCATCGGAAGCTATTTCAAAAACACATAAAAAAAATTCAATGACTTAATCAAAAATCTATGATTTTGCTGCATGCTTGTATTCAAGTAGAAATTTCGAATAATGCAGTCTTTATACAATGCCATAAAATTTGAAGTATCCATTTCATCATAAGGCAAATATTCTTTGTTGATTTTTTAAATTGGTGTCATATTTTTCAATTTTTCGATTAATTCTTCAAATGAAAAGACATCTTGACCAAGTTAGATTTTTTCTTCATATTTTTTTGAGAATTTCAATGATTTAATCAAAAATCTACGATTTGCTTGATACTTGTATTCAAGCAAAAATTGCGAATAATGCAGTCTTTAGATCATGCCATAAAATTTGAAGAATCCACTCCATTCATTTTCATAAGGCAGACATTCTTTGTTAATTTTTTTAATTGGTGCCATATTTTCCAATTTTTTGAATAATTCTTCAAATGCAAAGATATTAACAAGAAAAATTTTCTTGAATTACTCTCAGATAAAACATGGAAAGAAATGATCATAATTTTTGAAAATCAAGTTGACTACAAGTCGATAGTTCCGGGGCAATTTTCACAGGAAATTGTGATAAATAAAGAAGAACAATGACAAGGATCGATACGAAATAAAAGGAAGTTTGCCCAGATAATGAAGGATGGGGTTCAGTAGAGACTGAACCATGTGGCGATGGAAGACGTGACGAAGCCATGGGCAAGTCACGTGGAGAGGGTTGCGATGATGAGGGCATGTTAGGTGGCAGTGAAAACTCAATAAAAAATGCACCTCTAGTCATCGACGAGGTACCTCCTGAGGAGAAGGGGGCCAGCGAGTAAACGGCGAGGAATGTCCCCCTCCATCTTTGTTAATGATATAAAAACCATAAACTTAATTTAATAAAGAGGATTTTAATCAAAATAAAAAAGAATCTTTTATTCGCCTCCCCAAAAATAGTTACAATATATTGACCAAGTTCAATTTTTTCTTCATAAATTTTTGAAAAAATTTTTACCCAAGAACACATTCAGCATTATGACTTTATGTTAAATTTATTTTTCTTAAATTATAGTTGAAAATTTTGAAGCTCTAAGCGGTTTAAAATTTTATAAGAATTAATTTTTGTTTCATTGAAAAAAAAACATCAAATTTAAATAAGATCTAATTTTAAAATAGTTTATAAGTTTTAAAAAATTCAAGAATTTATTTTTGTACTGTAGACTAAAAGTTCTTGCCATTTTGTTTAATTATAATAACCATTGTTGTATGTGACTGACTAAAAAGTATAAATTTTTGCTTCTGGTAAAAGATTCTATATGTTTTCACTCAATTCTTATTCATGGACTTAAGGAATTTGTACTCATGGATCCTAAATTAAAAAATAAATATTGATTTTTTAATTATTAATAACATTTATTTTTATTTAAAAAATTAATATTTAAATAAAAAAGGAATAAGTATTTTATGTTGTTCTCTTACTGTGAAATTTTAGATGTAAATTTGTAAGTATGAATTCACCTAAAGACAAAAATAATGTCGATAAGATTCGTACGAAACGAACACTTTATTCAAATTCTAAAAAATTTTTTGTTAACTATCTAATTTACCACTATCTAATAATCACATTAATTAAAAGAAAAATAAACTTAATTTAAAAAGTGTAATTAAAAACAATAAAGCAATTAAAAATCAGACTAGACAATTTTTAGTTTACCAAAAAAACATTAACTTTTTTTTAATTTTCCTTAACAATTTACATTTTTATTCAATATTATTCCAAATTAATATTTTATATAATTTATTAAAATTCATTAATATTTCCTCTTTTTCTACTCACTTTAATTATTTAGTACAAACAATCGATTAGAAAAAGTATTGAATTTTTATTTCAAAATCAATATTACAAAAAATATCAAAAATAAAAAATAAAATAAATTGTCTACATTCAAATAAAAAATAAAAACTACCTGGCAATTATAATTAATAATTAGATTTTCGTTTTAAATTTTTAATAGTAAGTAAAAAATTCGTTTCTAATTTGAGTATTGGAGAAGTGGGTACCTGAGCCAATTCTTCACAATCAGATCCCTCCACATAGCTTAACTCTTTGTCTGAACCATATTCTGTATAATTTGAATAGATATTGTTTGAAAAGTGGTGAATACCTTTAAAAAAAATACATCTATCCTCAAACAGCTTGTTTCTACACTGGTCATATTTCTTGTCTAATTGTTCCAGCTTTGTAATTAAGTTGTGTTTTTTTTCATGGCACTTTTTGGAAACTAAAACTGACAATGGCACGTCTTCGTCTTCTGGTTCACTTTCCGAACAAATTTTGGCCTTCTTATTGGCACACACTAAACTCAGCGGCACATCATCCTCATCACTGTCCGAACAATTGGCACAAGGCTTGATTAACTTTGGTTTAAGTGAAGAAATTTTGTTCTCAATTGACTTGAGGGGCGTCTTTTGCTCCTCGAACGAGTCATCATCCTCACAGTCATCGTCCGACTCAAGTAGACAATTAATTACTTGATCAACTTTTAATTTTTTGCTCGGTTTCATTTTTTCATTCAATTTAATTAATATGAATTAAAAGATTAAATTTCTAAAAAAAGTTCTATTAATATTTGCTTTAATGTGTTAAGTGTAATCATTTTGAGTTTAATTTTTTGTTTAAATTAGAGACATGGAACAGGAGCATCACGATGTCAACAAAAGCGATCAATACGATTCCAATAGTCAAACATATGCCAATTTGGGAACAATGCTCAATAATCAGCAAGTGAGCAAAAGAGAAATTAAATTTGAAAATGGATAATTTTTATTTTGGTTAAAAGATAGTTTATGGACAATCAATGGCAAATGGTTTTACTCATGGACAAATAGTGACGCTAGCCGATGGCCAACAGGCTATAATAGTCCAAAATTCGGATCAAAGTGGACATCAGGGTAAACTAATTAGTAGTAGAGTTTTGGTACAAATTGATTGATCATCATTTATTTAGTGATTCCTTTGGCGGGTAATATGATCCAAGGCCAGTCTCAGCAGTTCACCAACAATAATGGAAATATAGTGATGATGATGCCATCGGGCGCCCAAACTACTCAACCACAGCAACAACACCAACAGCAAAGACAAGGTGTGCAGAGCTTTAGTGATATTAGTTCGCTGGTAAACAATGTTCCCAGTGAGCAAGTGACTGAGAGCTGCGACACTGGTGAAGAGGAACCGCTTTATGTCAATGCCAAACAGTACAATAGAATTATGAAGAGGCGCATGGCTAGGGCCAAATTGGAAAACGATGGACGCATACCTAGGATTCGAAAGGTAGCTTTTGTTTTTATCAATTGAGCAAATTAATTATATTTTACATTTTACTTATTTTTTTTTAGAAAAAATTCTTGCACGAATCACGACACAAGCATGCCATGAATCGGGTCAGAGGCCAAGGTGGTCGTTTTGCCAAAAAAACCACTGAATAATAGCAAAAAAATTTATAATATAATCTATATTGTTCTTTTCTTTTTTCAATGAGTGTTTGAGATAATGTAAATTAGTGTACTATTTTAATAATAAATTGTTATATATAAAGTTTATTTTTGATTAATTTTTATTTAAAATACAATAGATAATAAATGACGCGTTAGGCAAAAAAAAAATGTGTCTCTATTTATCACCTAAGCCCTGAGAGCTCTGTGGACACCAATTAAAACTTTGTTTGTTTATAAATTAGATTATTTTTAAATAACAGCAAATAATCTAATTTAATTTTATCTTCAATGTCTCGATTAATATAATTTTAATGTGTTATCAAAAATTAATGTGATTTAAAGTGTTCTGTTTTTTTCATTATCCCAAAAATTTATCAAAGTATCATGGAACTTAAATATTTTCATTTTTTATAGCAATAATAATAAGCTACAGCAGGTAAACTATAGAACTCAAGCCCAAAATTATTTAAATAATTAATTCAAATAATTGTAATAGTTAAAAATGTCTTAATGGTATGAATTTAATATTGAAAATATTTTATAAATATCAAAAATTATTTTCCAACTAAAAAAAATAGCATTTTGATTAAAATTACTTTTGACTAAATAAATAAATTTAATTTATAACTTTTGACAAAAGGTAAATTTTTAAATTAAACAAAAACAATTTTCTATCATAATTTTTAATAACATATAAATAAAAATAAAAAAAAATCGACTAGAATATGTGCGTTTTTTAGGTTGAACAAAAAAAATTTTTTGACATAAAAATAAGACAAATAAATCGTCGTGACTGAACAAGTCACGTGCATGCCCATAAATTGCACACAAAATAAAAAAGAGCCTAGTGTTCAAGATAATAAATGAAAAAATTATGCGCAAATAAGCATTGGATAACAATCCACCATTCTAAAAGCTATAATAAATTATTACAAAATTATGCAGTGAACTTAACCTCTATAGCACAGTAGATTCTCGAATCATTTTTAAACTAGATTCTAGAAATTTATAATTTTAAACGAATTAAAAATAAGTTCGACTCAATTGGCGAACGAGATTTGGCGAAATAGAAGCAATCCACAAAGCAAGAAATTTCTATTCACTACCAATCCGAGATCGAAATTGTCTAAGCTAATAGACGTCCTAAACACCTCCTATTCATACGTCTACTGGCAATTCGAAATCTAATTGGCGCTTTCCAATTAACGAATTAAATTTTTCTCTCATTCAATTAAATAATGTTACAAATTGGCAATCAACAAGTAAACCATAAGACTATTTATATTATACTTTAATAAATAATAATTATTAAATATTAAACATGTTAATAACTTAAGATCTTGTTCGCTCAGCCGAACCAGTCGCTCAGCTCGGGCTCCTTTGCCCATGGTCAAATAATCCAGTTTGCCGATGGCCAGCAGGCTATACTTGTCCAAAATTCGGACCAGAACGGCACACCGCAGATAATACAAATACCATCGGGCGTCAACATGTGCAATCAGAATCAAAGCACTCAAATGGCCAACAACAATCTTGGCAATGTATTCATGATGGTACCATCGAGCACCTCGAACGGCACACCACAACTCCAGAGAGTGAACGTTGGCAACCAATTTGTGTCCGAATCGGACACGTCGAGTCAAGTTCAGACTGTTCTATCATCGTCTGGCGGCGATACGCCCGACAGTGAGCTTGGCGAAGAGGAACCTTTGTACGTGAATGCCAAACAGTACAACAGAATATTGAAGCGGCGCCAAGCTCGTGCAAAACTCGAGAACGAGGGCCGCATACCAAAGAATAGACAAAAGAAGTTCCTGCACGAGTCACGTCACAAGCATGCCATGAATCGGGTCAGAGGCCAAGGTGGCCGTTTTGCTGCTGGTCCCAAGAAAACCGATCAGCAATAGGGCAGCTTTTCGTTTTCTCTTCTTGTTAATATCAATGGACCTTGTAAATACAAAAACGAAAAAAAAATAATTTTTTTTTTTCTTAATTAATTTTTTTGTTTGGTTCTCCTGCTTTTTAGTTTAAATTAAATGTATTATCTGTCTGTATTGTTCAAGAATTGTTTTTTTTTTTTCTTTTTTGTTTTTCTTTATTTTTTTTAATATTTTAATAAGCTTTCAAACTTTTAATTTTTATTGTTTACCCGAATGTTTAGGTCTTTTTCTAATATTACTATCAACAATCCAAAATATTTTTAAATTTAAATAAAAATTTTTAGTAAGAAATATTTTATTAAAAAAAAAGTTGGCAAAAGGTGTTTGTTCAAAAACAAAATAGAAAACAGTCTAAAAATTTGATGAACAAGTAGTTATGGGACTGCAGTTTAGAAATATATGCTAACGCCGAGCGGTCTATAAAAGCTGTGACAGTCTTTCGTTTCTTTCTTTGCCCAATATCAAACACTTCTGTGTCGACACTCGCTTTAAAGCCATTGAATGTCTCTGACTTGACAACACTTAGCGTTATATCATTTTGATCTGAAACCAACCTGTTAGTCAGAAAGTTATATCTTGATGTAACTTGTTTGCAAATTTCTTTCTCTAGTTTCATGTTAGGTTTTCTTCTTAGGTTCAGGCTCAAACTTGCAGCCAGGTTAATATTTTCATGATGGTTGACTATTTTGAACATTCAAATAAGATCCCCTCTTGCTCTACAGTTTTCTAAGATCATCAAGTCAAAAGCCCATTAGCCTTTCTTGTTACAACTTTTCCTTCAAACATTGGGCTACCCTCGTCGCTCTTCTTTGGACTCTTTCGATAATGTTTATGCTAGCTGTTGTTGATGGGTTCTAAATACTAACAGCGTGTTCAAGATGCGGTCTGACAAGCCTATGTATAAAAGTCTAAAAGTTTCTTTGTTCAAACATACCAACGCATTCCAGATTTGACCTAATACTCTGTTTGACTTTAGATGCCACAGATGAACACTGTTCGTTTTGACATTTGTGAGTATTGAAAAAAAAAATTAGAGAATGAGTGAAAGTGCTTTTTGGGAGAGGCACATGAAGTTTTTCAGAAAGCAGCATTTATTAGGATTAACAGCTTTATTTGAAGTAGAGAGTCTAGTTTTCTCTCGTTTTAGAGTTGTTGAGAGCGTAAGGATTGTGCTTGCCCTGCATGCTTCTTTAAATAATTTTAGCAGCTAGAATAGTCAATCTCACGTGTCTCTCTCCGAGGCTCACATTATTCAACCTCAGTAAACTCTTCATTAGCTTAAGGTTTAAGGTATTTAAGCTAAATTTGTAAGACCCGGTAGATTTTTTATTCATAAAAATAAATCAATTTGTAGGCTGGGCAAATTGATTTATTAGGCTTACTCTACTCCCTGGTCAAATTGGGCCTTTCATACTAGTTATAATTTGTAACTAGTCTTGTTGCTGGAATTAGATTTAAACTAAACTCGTAGTTACTAGGCTGTATTCATAACTAATAGTTTATTGGAACTTAGAGACAATTTAGTAAATAGAATGATATTCAAAGGATATATAAGAAGGAAGATTCTGATTTGAAGAAATTAATTTTTTTTTCTTATATTTATAGCTCCAGATTTGAGCTTAATAAAGTTTCTAAAACCAGTCTATTCTTTCCAATGCCAAAGTCTAATCGCAGTCCTAAGCTAACCGCTAACAATACTTTGGTTGGCAAATTTGGTCTTATGTTCAAGTCATCAAGTTTTGAGGCCAAGTTACAGGCTAGGTAAAAACTCTCAAATGTATCTGCAGTAGGTAACATGTTAAAAAATGCTAAAAAGCCTTTAATCATAAAAAACAGGATCCACTTATCGCATAAAGTGCAAGTTTTGCCTAAACCCTTAACCCATCAAAATCTCTACTGATTTTGGTAATATTTTACTTGTAATGAGTTCTAGTTAATTGAGTTTATCCGAGATCTCGATGGATAAAGGGCTATAAATATTTTAGACGTTCTTGGCGAGGAGAATTTTTTTTATAAGAAGCTAAAATAGAGTGTTAGTTATTAATCATTTATTAAGTCAAATAAAATAAATTAAATATTAAAAAAAGCAGATTAGATTCTATAATAAAATGCACTATTGATCTTATGTTCAGTTATCTCATTTGAAAGATGTCCAAGTATAATTACAGCCTAATTCTAATATCTAAAGATTAACTCTTTGAATCGAAATGATGTGGTCTCCTCAAGCTGCTCTAGAGCATGTGCTGAAGCAAGCTGTATACTTATTCTTGAACTGTACTGTATACTCGGAAAATTTCAAAAATCAATCGCAAAAATAACATTCACTGCTCGCCCAGGAGCTTTAAAAGTTTCTTTCAATTTGATCGTTTCAATTCAGAAAAACTTGAATAACTCTTTTACCTTAAGGAAATATTTACTTCTGTAAAATGCCTAATCTTTAAACAACTTTGCTTGATCCGAAAATATGTTTCTGCACAAACTCTACAGAGTAATTGCTCAGTCAACTGCAGAGCTATTTGCAGACCTATCTTTCTGCTTAAAGCAAATTTGCTTACAATTAAGCATTTTACAGAACTATACAATCAAATAAGATCATCCAGTTGGATTATATCTGTCAAACAAATGTTAACAAAATTAAGAGATTTTTGTTATTAAATTTGGTCACATGGTCACATGACCAGCTTGATTTGAACCTAGACAAGAGAACAAAACTGAATGAACGCTTTCGCATTTTTATTGATAAAAAATGACATAATCATAATCGGGAGACAAATATCAAAATAATAATGTTCTTACACTCATATTCCATGCATATAAAGCTTACATTTAAATAAAATAAATTATAAAAATCTAAATTTATTTTTTCTTCATTATAACATCATCTCTAGCTACTTTAATATTCATTCTCTTTCTCTCTCTCTCTCTTTACCAATATGTCTCCATTTCTTGTTCAAGAACTCACTCGCTCAGCTAAATTCTTGATCTATTCAGACTCTTTACAACTAGTTTAATAACTAGTTGTTTTATATGATTTGGAAAATATCAAAAATAGCCAAATTTAGTTTATAATAAAAAAAATAAAATTTTCTATCTATCAAAACATTAAAAGGTTTACTACTCAAGATGTCTTCAAATTGGGACAATTTTTGGCTAATTTCGGTGCCTGGCGAGAAAACACCACAAGAATCATGGGAAAAAGTAAGCAAAACATTGGCACCGTACTCAAGCGTGTTCAAATTTAACATTCCCAATCTGAAAGTGGGAACTTTGGACCATTTGTTCGGTCTATCCGACGACCTGACCAAAATGGACACTTTTATCGAGTCAGTTACACGTAAAGTGGCCCAGTATTTTAGTGAAGTGCTCGAGCATGAGAAGGACAAGCTGGCCGAGAACTTGGTGGCCAACAACGCCGACTGCTTCACTTATGTGACCAATTTCGAATGGGATAATGCCAAATATCCGCCTAAACAAGCCCTTAAGTCAATAGCTGAGACCATATCCAAACAAGTGTCTCAAATAGAGAACGATTTGAAGAGTAAATCCACTGCCTACAACTCAATCAAGCAGTCACTGACCGCTCTACAAAAAAAACAAACGTAAGCTAAAAATAAAATTTATCATCTAGATAGATAATTAGTAGTTTTATGATTTGTATTTTAAAGTGGCAGCTTGCTCACCCGTAACCTGGGCGACATACTCAAAAAAGAAGACTTTGTCCTAAACTCGGAATATTTGCAAACATTGATAGTTGTTATTCCAAAGTAAGATCTGACACACACACACATACACACACATACACATATATATAAAAAAATTATCTTATCTGTTTATAAATTTATTTATTTTTTTTAATTTAAATTAAGGAGTTCGCAAGACGAGTGGTTTGCCAATTATGAGACATTGTGCGAGTATGTGGTGCCGAGATCGTCGAAAAAGCTGTACGAAGACGGCGATCAGGTGATGGTCAATGTGACCATGTTCCAGAAAGTTGTAGACACGTTCAAAATGAAGTGCCGTGATCGCAAGTACATGGTAAGAGATTTTCAGTATGACGAAAACGCCATTAGCAAGGACAATGAACAGCTCAAAACACTGGAACAAAACAAAAAGGACAAATTTGGTCCTTTGGTCCGATGGCTCAAAATAAACTTCTCCGAGTCATTCATGGCATGGATACACATAAAAGCACTTCGAGTATTTGTCGAAACAGTGCTTAGATACGGCCTGCCAGTCAACTTTCAGGCCGTCATTGTCAAACCACAGAAAAAAAATGCCAAAAAGCTGCGCGAAATGCTGGACACCATGTACGCGCACCTCAGCGCCACAAGCGACTTGTCCAAAAAAGAAGTAATCTAATCATATCCAAACCATTCACTAGGCACTTTAAAAATTTAAACATTTTTTTTTAAGCTAAGTAGCGCGATGGAAATTCCGGGCTTGATGAGCAATACAGACTATTATCCATACGTGTACTACAGTCTTAATTTGGATTTTTTGGAAAATAATCGATACTAAGTCAAAAATCAATAAAATATATATATATTTTATAAAATTTTAATTCGAGTTAATTCCGCTAATTTTTTTTTCTATTTATTAGAGAGAACATAATCCCTTTTATATATATATACATTTATATTATTTAATAAACTAAAATGCATTTAGATTTAAAAAATTTTTTTTTCTAATTATCTTAAAAAATTTTATTTAAAAGTAATTGTCCTATTTCGTAAAACAAAAGAAATTGCGGTCCTCAAAGCATTTCTTCTATTCGAAAATATTCCATTACAAAAAAGTACCACAAAGAAAAATGTATTTTTTACATTGATGTATTTTCTTTTAAGCAAGACACATTTTTTATAAATAAATAATTTGAATAAAGGATAATTTTGATTTTTAATGTACTGTAAAAAGCTTTATTTAAGTTATTGAACGTTCTAAAGTTCTAAGAATGGAATTCTTATTCATACCTAAATGCTCGGTATATTTTCATAGTGCTAATGTTA
Source organism: Brachionus rotundiformis (assembly GCA_016802295.1). Taxonomy (NCBI): domain Eukaryota; kingdom Metazoa; phylum Rotifera; class Eurotatoria; order Ploima; family Brachionidae; genus Brachionus; species Brachionus rotundiformis. The sequence goes on from JAESIW010000071.1 coordinate 641,483, forward strand.
ATGAAAATACATTAAAATAATTTCTTAATTGTTGTTGAATGTTCTAATGGTCAATGTTGAATGCTTAATTTGAATTTTAAAGAAAAAAAATTTCACCAAGAAAGTATTTCTTCCCTTTAATAAAATGGACTCACTCACATAAAATAAAAAAGTTTGGCTTTTTATCTCTTCATTTTACATTTGACATGAGTTCATTTTTGAATTTTATTTTTTTATTTATTTGTTTGAAAAAAAACCAAAAAAGACTATATCTATCTAGCTTTATTTTTTAACTCACTTCGTGAATCCTTATTTAAGTTTTTATTATAATAATTTTCTTTTATTTTTTCATTAAATTAATAAAAATAAAGTCGAAAGTGAAATAGAGTTCTAAAATGCTTTGTGAGGAGTTGGAGGATACGGTGGATTTTCTTTTCAAACAAGACACATTTTTTTGTAAATAGATAATTTGTTTAAGGTACAATTTTGATTGAAATACAGGCAGGTTTTCTCTATTAGGGGAAATACGGTATTTAAATAGGTTGATTTGCTCAACATAAAAATATGTCTATATTTTGAAAAATAAAAAAAAATCACATGCTTTTATTTGATCATTAAATAGCAATAATTTTTAAGCATGATAATAAACTTAAATTTGCCAAGAAGATTTAAGTTGGTAAGATGCGATTTAATTAAAAAGATTTTACAAACAAATAAATTGAGAAAAGCAGGATAAAAATTTAACTTGAGCCTTATTAAAAAGATCCTTTGGTTAGCTTAGAAGAATCTAAGTAATAACTCGAAAAATGTTGATTTTTACAACTAAAATATTTATATCAATAAAAATAATTTAAATGACTGAGTAAAAATTTTGATTTTGACATAAAATATTAAGAATATTAAAAATTACTTAATCAATATTGATGATTTAAGATTTCGTAAAATTTAAGAAATTATATTGTTAATATCTGTGGAATATTTTCAGTATTTTTGGAGAGGTAAAACTTTTTTTTAATTAAAAAATTTTTCAATGGTCAAGTAAAAAAGAAACATAAATATGAATTAGGACTAAATCAAAAGTAAAATTAATTTTTATTTTAGATTTTTAACTTTAATTTTTTCCCAAATATATAGAATGATTTTCATCAAGTATAACTAAGAAAAAAAAACTTAATTAACACTTTAAATAAATACAGTCATGAGTCTAAATTATTTCAAAAAAGGACAAGTTTAACATAAATTAAACTAAAAAAGGTCGGATTTTTTGATCCGACTTTTAAGGATTCCAAAAATTTATCAAACTTAATAAAATGCATTATAATTAAACAATAATTATCAATTCATAAAATTTTATTTAATTTGTTTTTACATTTAATATCCAATTGACCATCTATTTTTTTTAATTTTTTTAACACAAAACAAAAACTAAGACTCTGAAGAAATAGAACTTTGTGCCAGAGACATTTTTTGTTAGTTTCAGCACAAATGGGGATACCAACTTCAACTCATGCATGTACAGGTAAAATTGGACAATCTATTGTACATTCAGCATTTTAACATTCTACAATTGAATGTTTTACCACGAGCTATCAAGACTATTAATCTATTTAGTCAAATAAATATATATTCTAATGCTTTAAAATCAAAGCCAAAATCTGAAAAATACTTTTTCTATTTAATTAATTACTAATTTAGAAAAAAATAACAAAAATAGTAAAATATTTGAAGAGAATATGATTTAAGTTGTTTTTATCCACTTGTAAATTGTTTATCAAAGGTATATCTGTGTATGTGTATGAATATCAAATTTTAGAAAATTTTACAAATATTCCACAATGAATCTAAACACATTGGGCTTAATTTTTTAATTTTAATTTCTATTTATAAAAACAGGATATTCAAGTATTTAGAGTATTTTGTTTGGACTAGGATAAGGCAAAAAACGACAACTAAAGGTCACTATTTAGAAAAATATTTAAACTGAATATGATAGCAAAAGGTTAAGTGATCCTATTTGGTAAGTCCCAGGGATACAATGCAAATTCAAATGGCCTTTAAGATTCTAATTTTTGTCCTAGGATCAAAAATGAGCTTATCCGCGCAGTTTTCGAATTTCACTAGCTCATTCATTCACTCACTCACTCACTCACTCGCCCTCTCCAAAGAAACTATTCGTGCTAATTTTTTCTATTTTATTTTATTTTTATTAATAAAATCTTAATCAAAGAAAAATAATAAAAGAAAATCTAAACCTTAAAAATTTCATGACTAAATAGTCAAAGCGAAGAGACCAAACAGAAGTTTTTATTCCTCAAATTATTCTCAACCTAACATAAAAATAATAAGAAAAATAAATTCAAAATTAAAATATTAAAAAAATTTCTTTCTTTTTGTTTTAGGTCTCCCATGTTCAAGAACTAGAATTCTCATTAGGAAGTTTGTTATACAAAAAAAAAAAAAGCAAAAAAAATAGTTTTGCTATTTATCTAGCATTAGTTTTTGGCGACTCGTAGACATAGAGCATTGTTTGAACAGATTAAACTATGCAGTACAAATAATAATATATTTAATTAGCGTATTCAAATCGCTTTTAAAGGAAACTAAAAATGTTGATTAGCGCGTTTGGAGAAACGCTTTTATTCAATTCTATTCTATTTTCATAAGCATGGAATTTAGTCTTTTTTTATTATTATAATAATTTAATAAAGCCTAAAAAAACTGTGTCATTGGAAATTTTAGATATTTTTTTGATTTAATAGATTAGCAAAACAATGACTGAACTGATCGATATCGATTGTGACTGTGGTCGTCAAGTAAATATCTCAATTGATTTATGCTTTTTTCCTCATTTACTCCTTGCGGTGCACAGTGTTGAATTCCGCCTTTAATAAGCCTTTTCCAAAACCACAGGTATTCAGGGACATAATTTTTTTTTCCTTATTCACTCCTTGTGGAGCGTAGGGTCATTACTTTTGAGTTCCACTCAAGTCGATCTTTTGCCTTTACCTTTGCTTCTCTCCATGCCATTCCCATTTCGATGAGATCTTTCGTGATTGTTGACCTCCATGTTACTGCTGGTCGCCCTTGAGGTGTCCATTGAAGGGCCTTTTTTGGTATCCGTGTTCTTGATGCATTGACTTAATGGCTCTAATTTTGTCATTCTGTAAAGGTCAGCATTCGACAGTGTCAGATGCCAGTGTATCCCGAAAATCCTCCGCAGGCTTCCAGTGTGGAAGGTGTTAAGGCTTTTTCTGTCAGATTCACTCATCCCCCAACATTCACTTCCGTACATCAATGTTGCTTTTACTAAACTGTTGTATAGTTTAAGTTTTGTTTCCTTGCTGTAGCTTTTTGATTTCCATGCTGGTCGGAGTCTAGCATAGACTCTCTTTGCTTTAGCAAGTCTATTGTTAACAGAGACATAATTGGGGACTAATTAATCAAGATAAAAATGGGAAACTCTTTTATGCGGAATCTTCTTATGTTAGCAAAGTGCAGAACTACAGAAAAGCACATGCAACACCAAGTATAAAGACTGTTTCATTACAGGCTTGGTCATCAGATGCGCAATGACCGACGTTGTATCGGCCATTGGGCTTGTTTGTCTCTTGGTTTTTGATTTTAAGTTAACATTACGCGCTTGCAGGAGAGTCCTCTGGCCAACCGCCAAATTCTCATTTCTTCTTCCTTCGATATCCCACCCTCTTGGCGGCTGATCAAATTTACTTACTTGGCAGTAATTGAAAAAAAATTTAAGGTGAGAAGCGCTGAAGAAATGGCTAGTTTTGTCAATCAGAGCGATGATCATCAAGTAAGCCGACTTAAATAGCTACAAATAAAATTCTTCATTTCTAATTTATTATTTTAGACAAGTAAGATGACATAAATTAATGCCGATTACAATTTAATCCTAATCGTCTAGATTCAAATCATCATGATGGTTTGTCATTAGATGAACAAAAACAAGTGGACCGCACCGAGCTCTTTTTGGCCAAAGTAAACGCTCATATAACAAGTCAAATATTGGCTAATCAAGACGATTCAAGTTTTTTCTTACACAAAGATATCACTTTTAGCAAAAGTAAGATACTTTTGGCACATTTTATTCATTGTTTGGTTAAATTTGTACAGATTAATTTTCAAAAATATTTAAGACTTCGTCAAATAAGTTTTTTTTCTTTTTTTTTTTTTTTTTACTTTTTTTTGTGTTTTTGATGATGAAAATATTTTAAGCTTTCTTTAATTAAATGTTTCTGAAGCCATTTAGTTCACTCATTAAATTAGCTCTTTCGTGTGTTCCAAATAAAAGCTTCTCGTTTAAATCTATTTTCTAGACATGCCAAGCTTAAAGCTAAAATAAAGTAAAGTCAATTATCAGGCAAGAGACCATTGGTATTAGGGGCAAAACACTTCAAAACGACAAGACAATTTTCTTAATTTATTTTGGACATGTAGAGAAAAAAAATAAAATAAATATTGATGACACTAATGGAAGCTTTTTAGACCTTTGTTGACAATTAAAGATAAGCTCGACTGATTTGCTTTATTCCATTCTGTACACAGAGAGAGAGAGAGAAAGAGAGAGAAGGGCATTATACGACCGCTTGCTGATTGACACACATTTTAACCCAAATTTGGTCCAATTTGGGTCGAGCTAGACAATCTATCTGATATAGTGGAGCGTTGTTTTTAAAAATGTTCAAGGGTTTTTGAAATTAAATCAAAAATTAATTAAATTGTTTTAAATAGAGACCGTTGTGTATATTGTTTGCCTAATCTAAAATTAATTCAGCAATTAGCTTATTTCGGGTTTATAAATGTGTTTGTGTATTTTTTTAATTAATTTCTTAAGTAATCGACAATCTTGAAATATTTTAGTTAGAAACAACAAAATATTTTAAGTTTTTTTTTTTTGATTTTTTTAATTTTTTAATCATAGATAGTGGTTAGGTATTTTTTTTAATCTAGAATTTTCGACTAGGTCAATTAGTTTTATTAGATTGTTAATGCTTGACATTTGAAAACAACCACAACAACAACAAAATATTGGCAAAAGAAAAGTATTCTCGATTTAATTCTCAGAAATTAAAATCCATTTATTTAAAATATCTAATAATTTAAATTTAAAAAAAATAATAATAATAAATAACTGGTGGTGACATATAAGACTTGTTTGATTTCAAGATACCATAGTAGCTACATTAAATCAAATATTATTTTAAGTTCAATTTATCTATTGTGATCTGTGCGATTTTTACCTTTTGTTTATTTTATTTTTAAGATTTTCTCTTAATCTAGAAATATTCTCCTATTATAAAAAGTTTAAGAAAATAGAACCTGATTTTTGTGTCTAAAAAATCTCAGACTAATTTGTCTAAATGTTCAAAATCTAAATGATAAGTGTCCCGCGATGACTCTAGACCATTGGCTATCTCGGATGGCTCATTAATCTTTACGATAATAAATAAAGTTTATCTTAAAGGAAACTACTATTTACACAATACACAACTAAGTCATACTTTTAGTTAGATTAATCGCGCCATTGAGCGTAACAAATTAGTGGTATTTTGACTATGCAGCGTATGGTCTTGGTCCAATATTGAATTACAAGCTAACCTATATTATTTGCTAAGTTTGTTTACCGTTAGTGCTTGATTAATATCTACCTGTACTTTGCTAGCCTTAACAAATGACCAAACTGTGGATTATTTTCTAATCAACTAGAATTAAAATTAATTTAATTGAAAAAATATTTTTAAAACAATCTGGATAATTTGATACAAAAATTTTTAAATAGTTAGTCTTGGCTAGTAGTTAGCCCATAACAAATATATGTTGTCTAATTTAGTTTGAACTCATAAATTAGATAAATCGGATTGTCTAGGCTTTATTGTTGAAAAAAAAAGAGAAAAATTTTATTAAGTCTTAAGGACACGTGTAAGAAATTTTCCTACTACTAGTAAACAGGCTTTTTCTTTTGTGTATATTTTATTTATGAGATGGTACTTGTTGGTAAATTTAAAAGTCAAGTGTTATTTTTTTCATTAACTTTATTGGTATTTAATTTTGTTCTATACCAAGTAAGAAAAAAAGAACCAAAAAAAAGGGCCAAGAATCAAGATTATGCAATTGAAAAAGGTCAAAATTTTGATTAACTAAAATTTTTTCTTCAAATTGGGTTCTCCAACGGTACTCTTTGGGCTTTAAAAGCCCGATTTAATTACAAACTTATGATCAACAACAAAAACAACAACAACAAAAAAGAATAAATATTTGAAAATATATAAATTTCAATCATTTCTGCTTAAAGGTCTTTTAAAAATAAAAATATATATATATATTTATATATACATATATATTTATATTCATTATATAATTTCTTAACGAATTGTTTAATTGTTTCTAATTGTTCAACATTTCTTGAAGGGATTCGGAGGTTTTTTTTGTTAATTGGCACAGAAACAAAACGTCTCTCTCTCTCTCTCACTCGCAGTCGCTTAATTTACGACCAATATTAATGACTAAAATAATAAAATTAAGTTAAATTAAATTAAGAATAAAAGATTGTGTGTCGTCAAGATCTCTAGGTAAATTGAGTTTGTGCCTTGATCCCTTAGTTTAATTAAGGCTAAATTTATCCCATAACAAATCCTAATTTTTCTCTCACCATTTTAACGCCTAATCTTGTCCTTAAATTGGCTCTTCAATTGTTCGAACTATTTTATTTTATTCATTTATTTTTTAATTTACTCACCTTAATCGAGAGAATAGAATTTATTTTTTTAGGTATTAATTAAATTTTCAAAATCTCTACAGATAAATAAATATACGACACAAAATATAGAGGAGAAATATGAAGAAAAGATTTTGTTTTAAAATTAATTTACCTGTTTTTTTTTTTTAAATTAGTATTCGTTCAAACAAATGTATTATCATAAAATATAAGGACTTGTTTTAGACGAAAGAAAATCAATTAGATAATTAATTTATTTTTTAAATTAAGTTTTTATTTGAAATTAAAAAAAAAAATGAAAAAACAATAATGGCAATATAATAGTATAATAATATAATAAAAGAACAAAAATAAAATGCTAAAAAATATAAAATGAATTAGAAAAATTTTGCCTAAATGAACCTTTTCAATTTGAGTTTAATTACAATATGATGTGTTTTTTAGTTTGAGACTCATGAGATTTTTGACATTTTAATTTTCCGATTTTCAACTAAATTCTCTTTATTTTTTTAATATTTATATATATTTTTTTCAATAAATAATAATTAAGAAAAAAATTAGAATATCATCATATATCATAGCATAGATACTGATTTATAAAAAATAAATATATAGATCTTCTTTGCGTTTGATTGCTTTCTTGTTGCATGTGAATAAACAATGAGTCAAAATAGTTTTTTGCTATTGTCACAAACAAAGGCACCATTAATCAAACCCGAGCTCAATTACGCTCAACTGAGCGGCGAGCCGGCTTCTCGACAAACATTGGCAAATAAAGCATTTTTTAAATCGACACCGTCACTAGCGCCCTCGATTCAATCGAGCATTAATAGCTCGTATAAAAATACAAATGAGAACTATATCGATTATGAATTTGAGCCCATAAGACAAAAGCCCAAGTCCAATCCCAATTTGAGTGCACATTCGAGAGAATTGTTCACGCCCGATAGTCTAGAGTCAACATTGTCCTCGTGTTCGCTGACCGATTCGGACGCCGAGAACCACATAGTCAACAGAGACAAAGAAAGTCTGGACGAAGAAGACGAACAAGTAAAGTCTAAAACCGACTCGGGCATTTCTGTATCGCCTCAGTTGACACACTCGTCAACCAGCGAGGACAAACATTTCGACTTGGACATCGATTTCGAGACAGACGAGGAAATTTGCCAATTGACCGAGAAAAACGAGAGCAGCGTTATATTGGAAAAGATAGAAAAAATCAATCGACTACAAGAAAAAATCAACGACATAAACAAACGCATCAAGTCTATAGACATGAACGCCACATATTCTCTTGGCGACAACCAATCAATTCAGCAAACATTCGATCTTGATTTTGATAACCAACAACAACAACAACAACAACAACAACAACAGAATACACATCACGAAAAGCCTTTTGATGAAAACTTTCGCAATCGAAACAATCAAACACGAATGGGCGTACGAGGCCCAGAGGACAATTTTTTTGACGATGACGAGGAGGATGAAAACAACTACATTGTCCAGGCACGCAATCAGATCAATTTTAACATGTATGACGATGACTATTCAGATGATGATGATGATGATGATGAAAATGATGACGATTACGTTAAGCATCAAGACCAATATTACACAATAGTCCGTCAGGCTCAGCCGATCAGAAAGTACGCATCGACTGGCTTTTTGTTCAATCGATTCGGCTCTTATCTGGCACCGATTGAAGAAGCGCCCGAAGAAGTGCTCAAATCGTCAAGTAACTCGTCACTAGTGTCCACAGACTCGTCCGATTATTTGACACAATCGGCATATATCAGCAAAAAAACCTCAACTAGCTGCTTTAATTTAGAGTTAAGGATGACTAGTGAGACAAGTGAGACAAATAGTCCTAGCAATCAAACTAACTTAGCTGATGATGATTCTAATCTAGCTCAAGACTTGAACTGGTCCGACCTAGTGCCACATTCTTCTTTATTAATTGAACGAGAAGAGTTCGTAGACAGCTCTTCTCTGATTGAAAGTATTAATTGTGAAAAAGGTAGTGACCATTTGTTTAGCTAAAAAGCCTAATAAAATATACATAATTATTATTATTTAATTTAAACATTTATTAACCAAACAGTTTATTTTTTTTTTATTTAAAAACTTTAAAAAATAATATTTATTTTTATTTGTGTTGAGCAGAAGAGAGCCAAAATAGTGGTGTTGGTGGCGGTTGTGATTATGTAGATGAAGATAATAACAACAAAGATGAATCAGCTCCAAAAGGTTAGTTAATACTAATTTTTTTTTCTACACCCATTCATCTACATACTTATTTATCTACAACTATCTATATATTTGTTTTCTTGTCCAAATATTGCGTGCAAATTATGCACTGACCGAAATAAATTAACTGGTCAAATAGATAATTTATGCGTTTGTTGGCGAATCGCATAACCTTTAGAATTTAAGTGAATAATTGTGTGCGTAGGCTCCCTGAATTATTACTAATGATTGATTGTATTGAACTTTAATTTAATCGGGAATATTCTGAAGCAACGGTGGCGCCCTCCATAATTCTACTGCTACAAAAGCTACAATCAAACCAAAAGCATTAAAAAAAACTATCTTCTAGAACCGATTATTATGGAATAGAAGAATTATTTCGAAATAATAATTTATTAGCTTAGTTATCTTACTCATTTTATATCTTTTTTTCTTTTTTATAAATCCCAAGTTCGATCTCTCGAATACACAATTCTAAATGATTATTATATATATTTTTCTTTTCTATTCTTTTGGTTTTATCAAAAACGCTTTTTTTTATAAGCTATTCATCATCAATTTAGATTTCTTTATTTTCAAAATGGTGGATGTGTTTGATTCGCCCGAAGCCTATACCCAAAGCGACACTGTCGACCCCATCGACGGAATCAGTAAGTGACCCTCAGTGTCTTGATCCTTTAACATTAGACAATAAAATTTTCAAAAGGCAGTCTTATTTATAATTCATTAATAAAAAGATATATATCAATAATAGAATTTATTAAGATTTTAAATAATAATAAAATAATTTTAAAACATTCTTTTTAGTAAGATCATATTTTAAAGTACTTGGCAGCGTTATTAGACGAAAAAAGAAAATCAGTTTTTTTTATAGTTAGAAAAAAAAAACAATCACCAAAGAAAACGAATTACTAAAATTATTAAAAAAATATACAAAAATTAAAAATTTTCAGTCTGGTTACGGATTCTTAATTTTAATTATTTATCAATTAATTGTAGCCTTTCGAGTTTAAATCATGCATAGATTTGCTTAATTTTTAGCATCAGTTTTATTGATATTTTGATTAATTTTTAAATCTTTTTATTAGTATTATATATAATTATAATGTTTTGTAATTTGTAGACTAGGGCTGTTCAGTCATGTTTACTTCTCATACTTTCAACAGCTCACACATAATGAAAACAAACATTCATGCCACTAATCCATCTATCATTTGCGCCCTGTTCTTAATCTAAGTCTGAGTACACGCATGCGAATTTTGCGTGTGCAATGTGAAAATTTTTGTCTTAAAAAAATTAATTTTTTTCGTCTAAATCCAATTGTGCTCAGCACTTAAATACTTTTTTTTTTTAATTATTATTAGTCTCTTCTCTGATTATTTGAAGAAGACCTTTGCAGTAGCATGATAGATGAAAATTTACTCTGTCACTCGAACCATCGGTCTTGCGTTCGCATTGCATTAATCAATATATCCCAAAGACAAACAAACAAGTTTAATTTACTTTAATAGGTCTTCGAATTATAAGACTGAAAAAAAAACAACTTAAAACCAACTAGTTTGTTCTATTAAGTGAATAAATACTGCTAGGCTCGATAGAAAAAAATAATCATTTCTTAATGCAAAGCTAACACAATATCGCCCATCGATCTCCGGTCTTAGCCTAAGCTAAAAAAATTTAAACTATTCTCCTAATTAAACACTTAACAGGTCATTCGATATAAAAAATATAATATTTACAGTTGATAACATCCTTTTCATCATTTCTATTCATACAATCGCCTCATAAGCAAAAATAAACACACTTCTAATACAAACACTCACAGTTAATAAATTGACCAAGGCTAGATTTGCTCTCATTTTGTTATTTTCTCTCTAAAAATAATTATTTTCTTCTTTTGCCTTTGCCAATATTTTGCTAACCATCGTCATAAACTAAACAGTAATGTTTTGTCTAGTACCCGAGGACAACGTCGAACGCTTGAGGAACATTCGTGACATGTTCGAAAACAGACAAGAAGACGACTTGATCGAGTTGAAAAAAGTCGAAAAACTCCAACCATCCGAAAAGCTAAAGCAAACATTTCTAAAGTGAGTATTTTATTTTACCAACAACAGCATGTGTTTGCAGTGATTTATCTTTTTTCTTTTCTTTTTTTTTTATTACCTTAACAGCAACAACAGCAGTGACAAACACAACCCAACCCAGCAACAGCTCATAGTCGCCATGAACATGGCCGACATAAATCCCAAGTCAATAAACGGCGACTCGGTGTGCATGTACGAGCCGGGCTCATTGTCCGCCTCGTCGGTGGCCTCTTCGGTGCCTTCGTCGCCCAACAACGACTCGCTTAACCAAGACAACCAACCAACTAGGTCTTAATTTTTGCCTATTTTTCCATTTTGCCTGCCTGTTTTTTGTTTTCCAAATAAATACAAAACAAAAAAAAAGCTTTGTTTTTTTAAAGCAATAAACAAATTGGCTTTTGATTAAAAATTTGATATCTAGGTTCGAAGAAGGCGTTGTTGTTAACGAACAAGAGGAACAAGAAGAAACAGCCAAAAATGGAAATAAAGATATTGTAAGCAAATTCTTACTCTTTTTTGGTGTTCTTGTTAACTTAAAAAGTTAGCTAAAAGAAACAAAAAATAGATCTTAATCAAATTTATTTTATTAAACCAAACTAAATAATAATTAAAAATAAATAAACTTAATTAATAAACTAATAAATAAAGATGCCTTTTGCCGATTTGAACAATGTGAAGACAAAATTCGAGAGCATTGGATGTGCGGAGGCGGAGAGCAGCGAGCCGAAGCCGGTTCGCTCGATCACGCCGCCGAGGGAGGGCGCCGACCGGGTCGAGATAGAGAACGAGCCGATGGCGCGCGCCGCCGACGTGGTCAGTGTGTACGAGCGGGTCGAGGACGCTCTGCCAGACGCCGGCTACATCAAGAGCAAACGCGAGATGTTCAGCTCGGTGAGCTCGCCGTCGCTTGGCGACGAGAGTGCGCCGCGCAAAAAGTCCATAACGCCGCCGCGCGACGACATTCTCAAGCGTGTGCTCAAGGAGAAGACGCCCGACCGGCTCGAGAATGTGATACGCGAGTCGGACCGCAGCGAGGACGTGCTGCCCTCGGCCGGCTCTATTAGACAAACGGCGGCCATGTTCAGCAGCGGCGGTGGCGCTCGTCAGCGATCAATCGAACGCAGCGGGATCACAATCGAAGGCGAGCTGACCGAAAAAGGCATTGCCAAATCGCGTCTAGCCTTGTTCAGCGATCCGGCGGCGCTCTCATCGCCGCCCACCAGCCACGCCGACCACGACTTGGACTTGATTAAGAACGCGTCCGGCATTGCCAAAGAACGCCTCAGTCTGTTCAAAAACATGGAACAATCGCTGAACACTCAGCGCACAAGTCCTGACCGATCGTTCAAAAAGCTCAAAGAGTTCACGCCGCCGCCCCAAATGGAACCGCGTCAGTACATCATCGTAAACAAAGAGGACAACGAGGACCAATTGAACGCGTCATGTGCAGACGTGAGCAGTGCGTACAACAAGGACGAGTTCGTGCCAGAGAGCGGCTTGGCCAAAAATCGAATGAAACAGTATTTGGACCAAGCGTCGAACAGCAATCCAAACGAAACAAGTATTAGTGAAACAAGCGAACTGCAAGGCAAAGGCCTGGCCAAATCAATGCTTGCCAAATGGAAGTCTATCGAGAACATAAAAGAGGAACATAGTCCAGAGTCAAGGCGTAGTGTTGAAGACGAGGTGCCTCAGGCCGGCACGGCCAAGAGTCTCCTCAACAAATGGCAAAACATTGACACTGGCAATGAGGCTGCTAACAGGCAACGCAAAGCTCTCAAGGCGTTCACTCCACCGCCGCCCGAAGAGCTAGCTCGTCTTGATCAAGACAACGACGACGAGCAATGCGACGACAAGTCTAAGCAACAGGCCTATGAAGACGAGCTTGCTTTGCTCAAAGGCGCTGCTAAAAACACCCTCAAAAAGTAACTTAACATTTGTTTAGTTTTTTAAAATATCATCAATTTCTTTATCTTTGTTTAATTTTTACTTTTGTTGCCTAAATACAAAGCTTAATGTTGTTTTTTTTCTATTTATCACTCGCTCAGGTTCGAAGAGTCTTTGGCCGAGTCCAACACTAGGGTTAAACGAACAGTCACACCGCCTAAAGAGTTTTTGAGTCAAATTGGTCAATCGTCAGCCAAAACAGTGTAAGTGACCCACACACACACACACACACACACACTCACTTTGGTCTTGCAAAGCATAGCATGTCCCTTGATTGAACTAAATCTGGCCACTAAACGCATGATCTTGTTGCTCTTGTTTTGTTCTTGTCTCACTTTATTTATTTATCTTTTTAGTGTTTTTTTTTTGGTCTAATTTGAGCTCTTTTAAATTAATTTATCTTTTTTTGTTGAAGATTTGAATCCCAACCGGTAGAGAGCAACATAAATGCTCATTATGCCGAAGAGGAGATCATACCACCGCAAGGATATGCCAAAAATTTGAAGCAAAAATTCCTCAATTTGGAAAAAGAAGCGGCCAAAATTGAGACTTCGTCGGCCAAAATGAACTATGTGCCCAAAAAGTTCACTTCTACAACCAGTCCTGCCTACAATCAGAGCAAGCAGCAACCGGCGGCGAGCAAACAACAAGTAGGCAAGCTAAATGCCAACGGTCTATTGACCACAGTATCCAATGGTCAAAACGCAAATGGTCAAAGCAATGGCGAAAAGTGTTCCATGTGTGACAAGACAGTATATGCAATGGAAAAGATTGAAGCTGATAAAAAAGTGTATCACAAGGCCTGTTTCAAATGCACCAGCTGCAATTGTCCACTAAAGTAAGACTTGATTGATTCATTCATTGCTACTTTTTCATTTACTTTTGTCATTACTTAATTTGTGTTTATCTTTGAAAAAAAAATAACTCCCTTATACAACCCTGTATACACATAACACATATCTCTACAATTTGTAGACAAACTTTTTCAAAATTAAATTGTCTATTGACCAATATTGATCATTAAAATTACTTATTAGTTAAAATAACTTTTTATTTAAAAAATATAACATACGCGTAGAGTTAATAGAAAAATAGTCTCAGATAAAAAACATTGTCTTGTTGAAATTTTTTGATTTTGATTCCAACTAAGCTATTTTGTTTAAATTTATTAAGTTTGTCATCGGTTGAGATTCACCAAAATAAGCCGTATTGTTTGGATAAGTGTAAGGGCGGCAACAAAGATCTTAGACTTATTGTGGTAGACACGAATTGTGCGAATCAAAATTCGCCAAAATCACCAAAAGTTACCAGTCCTAAGACAAAAAACGTGTCTCCATCGGTCGAAAGTCAAAAATTATTGAGCCCGAGTGCCAAGTCACCGGGTGCACTCTCGCCCAAAAGTCCCAGCTCAAAGAGCACTGCCACATCTAAAACAGCATCGCCAAATCCAAAACTATCACCAAAACCAAAATAAAAACATCAACAATTAACTCCTTGCGCACACTCAACACACAACTTCTACTAGTAATATTCAATTGATTTGGTTTTTATTTGCCTGGTGTGCGTATTTGTTTGGCCAATGTGATTTTTTCTACCATTCTGATTGTTTTATTTCCCTAAGCTTGGTTATCTATTACATTGATTGATGTGGTCTACATGCACGCATTTTATCTCTACCTTTGTTTTGTTGTTTTCATACACCACTTTTTGCCAAAATTGCACGATTTAAAATTTCTCCTCTTGAACAAATAAAATATTTTTAACTTTTTTTTTTATCTATCAAAGGTTGGGTAATTTTTCGTCTATAAAACAAACTTTATATTGTACACCACATTTTTTACAATTGTTTGCCCGCAATGGCAACTACGACGAAGGATTCGGCCTAGAGAATTATAAGCGCAAATGGTTGCCACAACAACAAAGTGCGCCAACAACTGCAGCTAATTAATGATTGAGTTTTTTTTACCAATTTTTTTTTATTTAACATTCTCTTCAATGATTTTTAATACCAAAAAAAAGTGTGCGCAGGTGTAAATTTTTTTACATGATCTTTTTTTTTTATTTGACTAAAAACGAATTTGTATTTTTTTCCACTTAAATTGAAAAATTGTTTTTCTTTTTTCTACTTTAATTAAAAAATAGATAATTTAATTATTTAGCGCCAAAAATGTTCGCATAAATCTAAACATTTCTTATGTGTATTTTCTAATTTAATTAAAATTATAAATTTTCATTTTAGCAATCTCTTAATTGAAATTTAATTGATTTTTTAGACTTAAAATTCTTTATTAAATTAAATAAAATAAATAAAGACGTTTAAATTATTTTTTGCTAATTGTATCCTTGAATGACAAAAACCCTAAAAATTTTCATCAACTAATTGAACTGGTTTATTTCCAAGGCCAGACCAGATTCCAAATTTTTATAATATTTTAGCAATAAATTAAATTTTATTGATACATAGATAAGAATGAATGGCAATGTTAACATTAGCTAAAATAGAGATTTTTTTTATATTAATTTATTTGTTTTTTTAATGAACTAAACTTGTGTTGAGTCAGAATTTGATTGGCATTGATTGATATAAATCCTTTCTCAATTTACAATTTCTATAATGATTATAAATAAGCAAAGATTATTATACATCTATAATTTATTTAGAACAAAAATGGTTAAAATTATTAAAAAATAATTAGTCTTTCTCTTATGATGAAAAAATATGTGACAATTTTAAGAGATTGGTATATTCTTTCCCAATTAATTTCTATCAAGCAAAGATCGATAAACTATTCCATTATTTCACAATAGATAAATATATAAATAAAAAATTTATGATTTAGAGTTTTAATTGTTTACATCATGATAGATTTTGTCTATAATTTTAAATAAATAATGCTTTTTTTTTATATAATTCAATGGCCATATAATAAGTAAAAAAAAATATGAATTATTCAATTATTTAATTTATTTTGTTTATTTCGTTCAAAATGGAAAATCTTTGTGTTCATTCAATCATTAATCCAACTAGTCTTATTAATAACCTCTGATTCATTAATTTACCATTATTTACCTTTGATTAGATACCAAAAGCCTCATTTATAAATACTTAAATAAAAAAGAAACAACTTAAAATTAGAGGATTTATTTATTTATATTTTAAATTATGACATGAATATTAAATAGAATATAGAGCAAAAAAAGTGTCGTAAAATAGATATCAAAAAAAAAAACAATTAATTGCGTCAATTTAATAATAATTAAAGGTTCAAAAATCGATAAAAAATTATTAATATCTAATCTAATTTAGATAGTTTAATTAGCTTCAATTTCTTCATTGAAGTTGACTGTTTTCTTTGTCAAACTTGACTCAGACTTGTTAGCATCGTCAATATGAATAATTGGTCTTGGTTTTGGTCGATCGGCATCGACCAGCATATTTCTAAGTCTTCTACTCGGCTCTCTGAACGATTCCTCGACTCTGGCCAATAGTTTATCAGTCTCAGTGCCAGCAGATTCAAAGCTCCTCAAATTGGGCCTCTTGAGTACACGTTTCCCGCTTCGTGTAAATATCTCCGGCTCCACTGAGTACTTTTCTCTAGTTCTTTCGATTCTTGGCAAAATGGCCAACTCGATCTTGTTCCTAGGATTTAATGTTTGGATATCGTTTTGTAATATTTTGATTTTGTCGTCCATTTCAGACTTTTTAAGAAAAAAAATGTCCACTAGTATAAAAATAAATGTATACTCTTTGCAAGCTACCTGAAATTTTCTGTACTGGGTTACCGGTCCTTTGATATCTTTCTTGGGATCATCCAACGCGTCCACATACAAGTGTTCATTTGTGTACGCTTCCAAGTCTCTCGAGGCTTCCAAATCGCTTTCGTGTCTTTTTTTCATTTGATTTACGCAAAACTCCTGGCTCTTGAGGCGTTCCAAGATGTTCTTGTAGCGCTGTTCCCTGGCTAGTTCGTATTGTTTTTGTTTTTGCTCTTGTTCAATGTCCCACAATTCAAATTGCTTTATAAATACATAATAAATTTATAAATTATTATTTTTATTATTATTATTATTATTATTAAAAATAAAAAAAATTAATAAAATTTATTTCCATTTGTTTACTTCCAATTTGTTGATAAGTCTTTTTTGTCTGTTCTCCCTAATGCGGGACATGCGCGGACTATTGTCCAGCCATTTGAATCTAAGTGTCTGATCAGGGTCGTAGAAGTCGCAGAAATAGTCATGGGATGTGGGGTCATCCCTTAGTGGTGACTGTGAGGACTGAGTGGAACGAGCCGGTCCGAACTCGTCCAGATCGCAGCTCAAGTATCGCGGCCGGCGCGCTACAGTCTCGTATCCTCGGGGCATTTTAAAATCTAAACAATGATAAAACTAAGAATAAATGATAACTGTTCAGCCTAGTTAATTAGAGTTTTTATTTGGTGGTTTTAAAGGCCTGGCTTGAGTAGAAAATCTGCTAATAGAAAATTCAATTGGGAATCATTTTTCAACTAACCATAAGTTTAAATTATTATGGGAACTTTTAATTCATTCCAATTGAGGAGATGAACTAAATCTATTATTAAGTAATATAATATTAGGCTGCTGATCGAAGCCAATCGAATTTTTCTTTTATCTATTTGAACTGAATAGAATTTATTTTGAGTAAGAAAAATAAGAAAGCTTTGAGAAATGCTCAATTCAAGGTACAGATTGTAATAAATAGAAGCTTAGAGCTCAAAGCTTATGTAAAAGTTTAATTTATTATAATTAAATACAACTAAACGGAATAAGATAAGAAAAGATTAGGCTGTCTTGAAATGGATTCCTATTTGGTGAAATTCGAGATTCATGTAAATCAAATGTGCTGCTAATTGTCGAGTTTTATGATCTCTTACGGCATTAATGACTTTATAAGTCTTTGGCGTTTGCCAAAGTGAGATTTGTTTGTATTCCACGAGTCTGAGCCAATTAGTTTAATACAAAAACTCTTAAACTAATTATAAGACTTCTTAGATCAATGTATAAATGTTATTAATGTTATAAATGTTAAGATTTGATTGTTCATTTGTGTTTGCTCAAAAGCTCATAAGTGATTTATTAGGCAATTTTTTGAAAAATTGCTTTTCCAGGTTGGTTCAAGAATCAAAGAATAAAAAATTAAAAAAAAACTTCATTTTTTTATGATTCTTTCGAATAATATATTAATTAGACACATGGTTGGTATGGTACGTGGTTGGTCAATGCAATTGTTTGGTTGAATATTACCAAAAATAAAGATTAATAGTAAGAGATTCAAATTGGTAGTAATTTTAATTTTTTCAAATAATGCGTTGCCAAAATTAGCTTTTTAATTTGATAGTAATTTTAATATATTCAATTAAATTTATTATTAATAAAATTAAAAAAAATTATTGATAAAAATAAATATTTTTAATTTTTTTAAAGTATTTAAATAATTATTTTAACTAGCAGATTAAATGAAAAGTTATTAATAATCAACTAAATAAACTTCTATGATTAAAACTTGTCTGAATTGTATTGCTTTTATTATTATTTTTATCTATCTAAACAAAGTTGATTCTACAAAAAAAAAATATTTTTTCTTCGAAGGCGTTAAAAACAAATTCGCCCATACAAACATTTAAAAATAAAAACATCAAAAAATAAGCAATATATTTATTTTGAAAGTTTTAATTTAAGAAAAGAAATTTTTTTTTAGCTCATACATCAATTTATGCAAATTAAAAATCAACTTGAAATCAATTTGAATTTATATATAAATGTATATCTTATAGAACTCTTAATTTCTGTGCATAGCTTTACCATTTTTTTGAATGGACCTTAATTCAGCTACGAGCATACACGCGACTACTACACTAAACTAAACTACTATATTTCTCTATTGATACATTCAATTAATAAATTAAATTTTAATTTTATCTTTATATATTTTTTTCAATTAATTTATTTCATATACTTTCAATTTAAAATTATAAATATTAAACAACAACAACAA
Organism: Brachionus rotundiformis; assembly: GCA_016802295.1. NCBI lineage: Eukaryota > Metazoa > Rotifera > Eurotatoria > Ploima > Brachionidae > Brachionus > Brachionus rotundiformis. The sequence continues at coordinate 660,495 of JAESIW010000071.1, forward strand.
CTAAAACTAAATGAATGCATTGAATTCAAATTCAAATAAACATAATTTGAAATATACTTTAAATGCAATCACATTATCCATGTTTTTCTACGAAATAAACCACATTTATTTCATAATTTGATCTTTTCCAACCAAAGTTACCATCTTCTTGTATTATTTTAGATCTCGTTAATTAATGATCTGACAAATGATTCAATCTCAAAATCAGACAATTCAGATTGGTTCTACCAATGGTGCCAATTTGAAGTACATATGTGAAGTGTGCGGCGAATTGTTCAACAGCATAGACACATTAAAGCAGCACTTGAGCGTACACACCACCAATGACAAAGTAGTTTTTAACTCAAAAATAAGCTCGATTATGAGCTTGACCAAGAATAAAAAAATCTCCTCATCGGCGATCAGCATTCCTCAATCAATGACCATATTCAATCTCAAAGATATATCTTCAAAGCTTAGTTCACAATCAACTCAGTCAACTACTACCACCAGTTCTAACACTACTAATACTACCACTAGTACTCCTACCAAGGTGACCAGTCCTCCCATCATAAACACTAATTCTAATCTAATAAATAAAATAAATGGTTGGATATTTTTTTAAACAATTTAATTTTTATTTTGTTAAATTTAATTAAGTTTAATTTTTTTGTGGTCAGATACATGGCCAGCAAAAGCAGACACCAACAATGACAACAACTCAGTAGTGCTCAAGACAGTCTATCAGCTCGAAGAGCCTATAAACTTTTACGAGTTGAAAAACGAACAGCTAATTGAGCTTACACCAAGCATGCTTGGTCAACCAAATAAACAAATGGCCTATTTGTCAGCATCGGACTCATCTGTCGCTAAATTGGACCAATTCTCGTCGCTTCCGTACCACTATGCCGAAAATGAAAACATTTATGTTTGTAATCTATGCAATTGTACATATGATTCTTTGCGCAGCATAAAAGCTCACCTATGGAAGCATTCCGGACACAGACAACTCTCTTATCCAATAAATGACCATAACAGAAGTTAGTTTTGTGTGTTTTTTTTTTTGCTTATTTTATTTGTTAAGAAAAAAAACCTAAAATATAATTTTATTTTTTTATTTTATTAAAAATAATCTATTTAAATCTAGTCGCCGAATCGACTGGCAAGCCGATAGTAACTCTAAAGACAGACACAAATCGCAAAACAATTCGTTCACTACAGATACCCACAAGTCAGAGAGATAGCACCACTACTACGACGCCTTGTGACAATGGCAAGAGTGAACAAGTGCGCCAAAGCAGTGGTGGCATATGCAGTGCTTTGTTGGAAGTGATAGAGAAATTGCGTGAGACAGAGTCTGTTCAAAAGGAGACTAAACGCAAGCGAAAATCGTTAACGACACAGGACAATGTGGTCAAGGAGCCAAAGGCGCGCAAAAAACGCAAAACAAGTCAAAAAGTAAATCAGCTGATTCAAATTCAGGACGAGATAAATCAAAACAATATAAAACAACAAGAGGTGATAAAAAATATGCTTAATAACCAAGAGACTGAGTGCCGTATTGAAACAAGTGTTGTAAATAGTTTGTATGAAGACGATGACAATCTTTTGATGCTAAACAAAGCGGCTCAATCTGAACCACCAATGAAACAAACAAGCACATTTGTGTGCCAATTGTGCTTTAAGCATGTCAAACAAGACATTCATTTGCATGAATGTTCACCAAACGAGCAAACAACACACACAACACCACAAGACCAATGTTCAATTTATTTGTGCCATTTGTGTACAAGTGACCAACAAATTCAAGGTTTCTGCACACATGGTGAAAATGAAGATAAGCCATGCTTTTATAGATACTTTGATGAGTTGAATATGCTCAAAGCGCACTTTGAGAGCGAACATTGTGACAAAAAAAATAATGAACAAACTGGTGAAATGAGTGCTGAGTCACCAGTCAGTTTGCCAAATGAAGAGGACGATACTGTCCATTTAATGAATAAAAATATAACCAAAAAAAATAGTGACATGATCAAATTATTGGATTTGTTGGCCAATAACGATGGTACTGAACAGTATGCTTGTGGATTATGCTTGTATGTGTGCTACCATTTGCCATCGCTCAAGTCCCATATGTGGACTCATGTAACTAATGAGAAATTTGACTATTCAGTGAACACAGCGATCATAAACGCGGCACTTGACTACGAGAATAAGATAAGTCGTAGTTTGGCTCTCATCAATAATGCGATCAGGTTTAGCAAGAGTTTTTCCAGTGATGATTCCAAAGAGGAGTCGGACTCGTCGAGCGAAAGCGACGAGCTCAATTTTAGTTTAGATAAAAAAATAGCAGACACTTTGGATATGATTAATTTCAAGGAAATGGAACAAAAGTGTACCAATAATGGCGCTAATTTGCCAAGGTTGAATGCAAACTCTATTGTGGCATTTAGATGTTCCAAATGTGAATTCGAAACAGTCGATTTGTGCATTTTAAGACTTCATAAACGAATTCATTTAACATAGAATTAATTTTTTCCTCCTTGAATTTTGTTATTTTTAGTTTATTGTTTTTTTTTGTTTGTTATCATTATTATTATTGAACCAGTGAAATATGCCATTTTAGTTTTGACTTATGTCATCACTTTTATCTTCAAAAAGTATTTAGAAAAAATAAATAAATTAAATTTAAATTATTTTTTTATTTTTGTTTTCCTTTTAAAAAATCTCGTTTAATTGAAAAATTATATTTTAGAGAGAAATAAAATTAATTAGAAAGTAAAATTAAATTTTGTTCTAGAATTCAAAATGAACAATTAAAAAATATATATATTTAAAAATAATGAAATTTAAGATAAAATTATTTCATGTATTAAGAAAATTCGCATAGTAACTAATTAAAAAAAATGACAAAAAAGTTTATTTTTTTTAAGAAATTTCCTATTAATTCTAAAATTAAAATTTGATTAAAATATTGTAAGAGTCATGATTTCTACCTGATATTTATGACGAATATAAGAAATCTATTTTTTTGTTTAGTTGGTTATGTTATTTAAAGCTTAGGCTTAACATAAATAAAAAAAAATAATAATTAGTTAGGCCGAATTAAAAATTGTGAATTAAAATTAATAGTTAGTAAATTCAAAAAATGGTACGTATTTTATGGTCTTTTTTTGCCAATCAGCATGCAATTATAACAGCACCACGTAATCAATTAATTAAAATTTTCAAATTATTTTTTGTTTAAATTATTTTGCGTAAATTAAAGTTCTTTTAATTGGCGGGCTTTTGGCCTTAATTGGACAGTATTTTTGGTGGCCAGTTGGTATACATACCCTGTAATAAATACTTATTCATAAAATAAGTTTTGATTTTTTACATAATATCAACATTTAAAAGGGTCGTCTCATTTGTGGTTTTTATTTTGGAGTATCCAAAAAGTGCCAAGCCGTCCAATTCGAACAATTTAACTCAGACAAATCACTCACGACCTTTCCAACACCTGCTCGCAAATTTACTTGCCAAATTAGGATTGTTTTATCACAACTATTTGCCAAGAAGCATTTTATATTTTCTACTTGGACTACCAAGTCTACTTAGTTTGTCTACAATTTTGCCAGCTATTAATCTCTTAATAACTTCAATTCTTTATCTAATTGTAATTAATTACTATTTGTTAAAAAAATTCATTCAATAATTTTTAATTTTAATTGTTTAGGCTTTTTTCAAAAAAGAGGCTTGGATCAAAATTGAGCCCAAAGAAGACATGTATCGGCGCATTACAGTCCTCCAAGCTCCAGAGCGACCTCCACCACGATCATTCAATGACTTATAACTAAACTTTATTTATTTTTGTGATTTAAACTTTATCTTGATATTAAAAATAAATTTAAAAATAAATAGATTAAATCAATCAATTTATTTGACAATGTTAAAAATGATCAAGTTTTGCTCACAGCTATATAACAAAAAAATTAAAATAAATATTAAACTTAATTTGAATTTTAATGTGCTCATTCTAAATATTTTTTACTTGCCATCACTAAGCATTTTTAATTAATATCAAAAAAAAAAAAAGCAAAAAAAATGTTCTTCAAAGACGAAAAATTCAACACGTTTTTCCAATACTTTGGTCTATTGGTATTTAGCTTTACATTGCTTAAAAACACCTATCGCTTATTGAACAATTTAGGAACTTTTTTTCTTGGCTATGGTTCGGTTAATTTCAAAAAATTTGGTTCATGGGCTGTTGTCACCGGATGCACTGATGGCATTGGCAAGGCTTATGCAGAAAGGTTGGCCAAACTTGGACTTAATCTTGTTCTCATCAGTCGTACTGAGGAAAAGCTAAAAAATCAAGCCAAAGAGATTGAAGAAAAATTCAAAGTGGAAACAAAAATAATTGCTGCTGATTTTACCGAGCAAAATACCATCTATGCTCGAATAAAGAATCAATTGACTGGTTTGGATATTGGTGTTTTGGTAAACAATGTTGGTGTGAGCTATTCATATCCGGAATTTTTTGATGTTTTTGCCCAGAATGAAAAAAGTGTTTCGGATATGATTAACTGTAACATTACTTCAGTGACCAAAATGACCGCTATTGTTTTGCCCTCGATGGTGGAAAAAAGAAAAGGTGTCATAATAAACAATGCGTCTGGCAGTGGACGCATTCCAGCTCCATTATTGACGGTATACTCGGCTTCCAAGGCTTATGTGGACTTTTTCTCCAGAGCCCTTAACACCGAGTACAAATCCAAAGGAATAATTGTCCAGTCGTTGTGTCCTTATTTTGTTTCAACCAAATTGTCTTCTTTGCGAAGAAATTTCATGACCCCAACTCCAAATGAGTTTGTGTCGAGCGCTTTGACCACTGTTAACTCTCAACCAATTACCAATGGATGCTTAATTCACAATTTACAAGTATTTTTTTCTTAAATAGTAAAAACAATTGATGTTTATTTTCCAAAAGGGATGGCTGTACGAAGATGTGGTACCATCAAGTCTTTTTGACAAAATGACTTTTAACATGATGCTTGGCGTTAGAGCCAAAGCTTTGCGAAAGGCTAAAAGAATGCAAGAACAACAAGAAAAACGAGATTAGATATTAATTATTAGTTATTTAGAAATTAAATAAATTTTTAGTTTTGAATAAAAAATTTTAGACTAGATTTTTAATCTTACCTATTTTAATTACTTGATTTATTTCTATTGGGAAAAAAGTATATTAAAAATACATTTATTTAACGTTTATCTTTAAATCTTAGCCTACTGATTCTAATAAATAGATGAATAATATTTTTAATAAAAAATAAAAACTATTAAGATATATAAATTACTAATCACTAATTAGTTTAAAAGATTAAGAAAATTAACTTACATTTCAGATATTTTTTTTTCCAGAATAACTTTACTGATTAAAAAGATAAGTAGTTAAAAAAAATAAATATTTATAAACTACTTTGCCTTAAACAAATTAGATAAAAAATACTGGAATGTGTTTTTATGAAATTAATTAATTAATTTATTTAGCTACTTTTTAATAAATTAAAAAAAATGTCACAATTTAATAAATAGATAATACACAAATAACATCAAATTTATAATAAATTTACCTACTATATATTAGATCAATTAGACAAAATAAATTAAAAATAAATAAATATAAATAAAAATTATTAATTAAATTATATTCTAATTATATTCAGCATTTACTCTTTGGTACAATTTTTAAAGTATGTTCATCTAAGCATGTTTAATCTAGTACTTAAATGAGTCGATTGGTCAAAGCTTTTGCGACCAACCATCTTCAACGATTTTCGCCGACTAAACTCGTTTGTCGTGGTCGTATTTATTCTGTAATGATTACCTTGCTTTTTTATTCTCTTATTGGACAAGGCGTACAAAAATGGATTTATGGTTGAATTGAAATATCCAAGCCACACTGTCACCGTAAACACATCATTGCTGACACAATTTTCACATATGGCCACAATTAGAAAAACAATGAAATAAGGCGTAAAACAAAATGTAAATCCGATTACAATTGAGGACAATTGTTTGAAAGCTTTTTCTTGTTTGTTCATAAATCCCTTGCGATTTACAGTCAGTTTGGTGTCTATTTGCTTTGCCATTTTGGACTTACCATTATTCAAGACTTGGTGACACTTTTTTTTGCAAACTTGTTTCATTAAGTTTTTCTCATTCGGATTTGAGCTCTGTGCTTGTTGACTGGTAAAGATGGAACAGTTTTTTATTCGACTCAAACGGTATCGATTGGTATCTGAGTCGCTGTTGCTTTCCTTCTGGCCTAGACTCTCAATTTTTTGGATATTTTCTTCTGATTTAGATCTAACAAGCTTGGCAACATTTCCATTTGTGTAAATAAGTTTGTATTTTTTGTTTTTGGACATATTAGGGCATGTATTTGTTGGTTCCTCTTCTATGCACGAGCAGATGCTGAGCGATCTGGGACGATTGACTGCTGGTTTGGTGTTTTCATTGGAAACAATGGACGAATAGCGCATTATTGGATTGCGGTATCTTTTGTGAATGACCAAATAGATTTTGGTGTTTATGGCTATCATGGCTATTAGGGGAATATAAAAGTTAATTATGGCCGTGGCCACTTTGAAAAGAATGCTTTTGTTGTATTCGGTGTTGCACTTGTTTTTGGCAACTGTTCGTTTTCCCTGATTGAAAAAGTAAGGCCATCCAGTTATGGGCACTAGCCACAAGAGGGAAATACTCCATGCAAAGCCGATCATTATTAATGCGCGAGATTTGGTTCTTTTGCTTAAATATTCCAATGGCGATGTTATTGACCAGTATCGGTCCAAAGAAAGTATTAACAAGTTTAGGATAGACGCAGTGCTAGCCGTGTAGTCGGCACTGAGCCAAATCAAACATACTGGAAGAGCTTTTATTTAATTTAATTAAAAATAGTTTGTCTCATTTAATTTAAATTATTAAAACTCTTACAATATGTCCACACTTCATTTATGGAATAAAGGGCTGCCACTGGCATTACCAACAGACCTACTATTAAGTCAGCACAAGCCAGACTTATTATAAACAAATTACCAACCTTTGCCAACAATATAATTAATTATTTTCTAAAAAAAAAAAATTCTAAATTACCATTGAGGTTTTTCTGTACTTGTAAATGACAATTATATTTCCTAATATTGTCACAATACACAAGATACCCATTAAAACTGCGAACAAAATTCGCATCTCATTAAGATCCATCAGACGAATATTTTGAGTGGGATTGGTTCCATTCATTTTTATTTAAAATTTTTGTTATTAAAGATAATAAAATAACATTGCTTTTAATTTAATCTAAAAATCATTTAAAATAAATATTTGATTTTTGGTTCAGCTAATGGATAGAGCACGAGTTGAAAATAATTTTTTAAGATTATTTAAATAATTTAAAAATTAATTAATAACTTGTCTTAAACATTTTTTTTTTGATTTGGAAAATACCAATTTAAAATTGAAAATGAATAAATCAATTACACCAAGTGCATTTATTCAAGTTAAATTCTAGAATGATCTTTTCAAGCCTCATAAATTTTAACTAATTTAGCTTAGTATTGATTTTTAGTGTCATCTTTTACTTGCTGTTCTTAGCTTATTCTTAATCTATTATCAATATATTTGAGCTAAATAGGCTTTTTTAAATAAAGATATTTAACTGGAAACAAAAGAGGTTTTTTTATGAGAAAAATTCTAAATTGTTCTTAAAAGTGACGCATTAAACATTTATCTAATTATAAATAAATATATTTAATAGCTTTTTCTTTAAATTTTTACTTTGTATTAAATTGAAAAAAATAATATCTGATTTAATTTGGTTTGTGAAAATTTTATTCGACGAAATAAGGAATCTTTTTATTTCTGGGAAATTATAGAATTTAAATTAATTAATTAATTTTTATATTTTAATTTTCACTTTGAAAAATAAAAAACTGACATTTTTATCTTAAATTTTTTATTTCTTTTATTAAACAATCACGAATAAATATCATGTTAAAATCAATTATGATCATATCATTTGCATTTGTTAAATTTTTGTCACTTTTTTCCTTATATCCAAAAATAATAAGGTATCAAATCTTATATATATATTTTAGTTTAATTAAATTAATATACTGATATAGTTACTTATCTTTAAAAAGCAACGAGTTGGTGTGTTCAAAACGAAAAATATTAAAAACTAAAAGCAAAACCAATTGTAAAGATTGATTTGTATTTTGGATAAAGAAAAATTTGAAAAAAAATATGCTTATTAATTTAATAAAAAAAATAATAAAAATTTTTAAAATTCGAAAAATTTTGATACAAAATGAGCAACAAAGTAATACTTAACAAAACAAACACTTTGGACATTGCCAAAGAGCTGCAGTCATGTGTTTTAATGTACGACTATTTGGGCTTGACACGTTCGCACAAATGGTGCGCTGAAATGCTCAACTCAATCGATGACTTTATTCCTAGCGAAGACTCGCTCAATATTGATTTTAATGAAGTATAACTACTCATTAAATTAAGATAACAATAAATATTTTTAAATTAATATCAAAGATTATAGGCAGCAAAGAATTTGTCAAATTTAAACTAGCCACTAGTTACTTTAACCTAAAAGAGTTTCAACGGGCCGCGTTTTACTTGGCCGACTGTGAATCTAAGCCGGCTTTTTTTCTCTACATTTATTCCAAATACATGGTAAATTGTCTGTCCTAGAGCTGTCATTTTAATTATCTATCTATCTTTTTGCTAAGGCTATATTGAAGAAAAATGCTGACAACAAGTCAGATCTATTGAGTAAAAAAATATCTTTAAATTGAATATAAATGATCTAAATTTAAATTTAAAAGATAATGTGGATCCGAATTTTTTAGACAGTTTACAGAGTCTACGAGCTGAATTGTCGGCTCAATACTTTAACAAACAATTGGACGCATTTGGTTTGTATGTGTATGCCATTGTGCTCAACAAGCTCAAATTGACCGATGAAGCCATAAACATTTTGATTGAGTGCATAAAGAAAAGATCGTCGCTGTGGTGTGCTTGGCTCGAATTGGCCAGTCTCATAAAATCAATTGAAACTGTATGAATAGATAAATATTTAACATTACACCAAACTAATTAACTCTTAAAGAAAAAATTTGATTTTAATTTTAATTAATTTATTTTTAATTTGTTTAAAGCTAAACTCGTTGAATCATAACGCATTGCCACAACATTGGATGAAAGACTTGTTCTTAGCTCAATGCTACATGGAAATGAGTCTAAGCGAGGAAGCTCTTAACATTTACACTGTCTATTGTCAAAAAGGCTTTGCCAAGAGCATTTACATCAAGTCACAGATGGCCAAATGCTACGATAATCTACGCGAAGGCAGAGAATGTAAGCAAACATTTGAATACATACGCAAATTGGACCCGTACAATTTGGACTTTATGGACATATACTCAAATGTGTTGTTTGTGCTTGAAGAGCATGTGCAGCTGGCCATTTTGGCTCAAGAAGCATGCGAAATTGACAAATACAAGCCAGAGAGTTGTTGCATTATTGGCAACTATTACAGTCTTCAAAACGAGCACCACAAAGCAGTCAATTACTTCAAACGAGCTTTGAAGCTAAATCCAAACTATCTACAGGCATGGACACTGATGGGACACGAGTACATGGAACTAAAAAATAGCACATCTGCCATCCAATCCTACACAAATGCCATAGATCTAAATCCCAAGGATTATCGCGCTTGGTACGGTCTTGGTCAAACATACGAAATACTCAAGCTCTATTCGTACAGTCTCTACTACTACAAACAAGCCTATTTGCTTCGACCCAATGACTCTAGGTTCATTGTTGCTATGGGTGATGTGTATGCCAAATTGGAAAAATGGGACGAGGCCAAACGATGCTTCATCAAAGCTTACACTGTAGGCGACTACGAAGGATCATCATTGTGCAAATTGGCCAAGTATTTAAAAGATTCTTATTTATTCATTCATTAACTTTACTAACTTAATTAAATATTTGAAAAAGATTTATCTCAATTTTTTATCTTTATTAGTATTATTATTAAAATAAATAAAAATATTTTAGGAAAAGTCCTTCTTTTCAGCTAAGCTAACCAAATAAAAAAGAGTTTAAAAAAATTCAAAAAAAAATATAAAATAATTATAATTATGATTAGGTAAATCAAGTTCTGGTTTTAGTGATTAATTATTTAAAAAAAAAAACAAATAAAAATAACAAAATTGAACAACGTAGGTAATTTTTTATCTTTTGAGTATTTAACTTAATTAAAATATAAAAGTAATAATTAATAAAATAAAATAATATATGCCTGTCTGTCTATTCAAAAAAATATAGAATTAATTGAATTGAGTTTGAAAACTAAAAACAAGTATAAAAAAATTAGTTTTTTTGTCTCATTTTATTCTCTTTCTTTAATTCCTTGTAGGCTTTTTTGTTCACTATGATCACTTGTATTATTTTAAATGACAAGGTGACAAAATTGATTGTTTTTACTTATTTTTTTATTATTAATTTTAATTATTTTTCTATTATTAAAATAAGAGTTTATGAAAAATTAAATGAACCCATCAATGTGGCAATAGCTTATGATCAATTTTCCGAAGACCAAAAAATTCTTAAATCAAATTCAACAGTAAGTTTAAAGCTAATTGTAATAATAAAAATAAAGAAAAATTAATTAATTTTTTTCTCTTTCTTTCGCTTTTTAAGCTTCTCACTCAAGAGCTGAGCCAAGCTTATAAATATTTAGCCAACTTTTATTTGAAAAAAATGAAATTAGACAATGCATACGATGCCGCTACAAAGTGTCTAGAATTTCCCGAAGTAATCTAGCTTAAGAATACTTAATTAAATTAAATTAAATTAAAATGAATCAAAATTGACTATTAGACTCGTCAAGAAGCGCAGAGTATTTTGAGTCAAATAGCTCAGTCGAGAAATACGCTTAGGGAACAAGAGCACTCAGCTGCCGGTCTGTCGACCAACGTGGACATGGAAGTTGGCTCGAGTATGCCGCAGACCGACGACCAATCAAGTCAAACAAATCAGCGTGTTCTGTCACCTTCACTCATAGCGCTGGACAATTCGGACAATCCGAACATCAACGACACAAACACTTCGCTCAATCTGGCCTCGAATCAGGCGGCCGACAGAAATAAGACAATTGCAAGTACCTCGTCGGCCGAGGCTGCCACCAATTCAAACAGTACACAAATTCAGCAAGACAGTGACTCCGAATCGGAGCATTTTTTTTCCAATTTTAATATTAAAAAAAGATCTTTAAACTAATTAATTAATCAAAAAATAATTTTTAAATGTCTCTTTTTACTTTTTTGTTTAATCTTCGGACACGATTGTGTAATTATGTATCTATTATAAATCTAATTAAAAAATAATAATTAAAATAATTTTTTTATTCTGCTTTTAATCTTAGCACTGGGTCTAAACACTCAGTTAAAGAAAAATATTCAATTATCTTTAAATATGAATTTTATTTAAATTTTTTTTATTAAAATTATAAGATAATTTCTTGATAATTAGAGGATTAATCTAAAATGGCTGGAAAAGAAAGCAAAAAACCAATTAAGCGTCTAAAACGAAATGATTTAATAGCTCAGAGAGAAAGACAAAAATTGAGACATAAGCTGAACAAAGAGATGAGGAAGGAACGCAAGACAAATGGAAGTGAGAAAAAATTGGATTTGAAAAAGATTATTAATGAGGAAGAAAAAGTGTCGGATGGTATCGAGGCTAAGCCAAAGATTCAAAAAAAAATGTCGTCGTATAAAAAATCCCAAATTGAGTATGAAAAAAAGATGGCTGAGAAGCAGAAAAGAATTGAGGTAAAATTTTGTTTAATAATTGCTGGCTGATTGTAGTCTAATTAATGTCAATTTTGTCAAAAGGAAGCTGAGCAACGACACCAAGAAAAGCAACAAGCTTTGAAAAATTATAAAAAGTCTAAAAAGAAAAATTTTAGAAATTTGTGTAAAAAAACCAAGAGTGGACAAATTTTAATGGGACGCCAAATGGACTCTTTGCTCGACAAAATTGAAAAAAATAATAAATAAAAATTTTAAAATAATTTCATATTTTAGTAAATTTCCTAAAATTTAAGAAAATGTCTTCATGAAATTCATTCTTTTTATTTCTTTATTTTGGAATAAAGAGAATAAACATTTAATTATTATTTTTCTAAATGTATTCAATTAAAAAGATTAAATAGAAATAAAAAGATTTTATTTGATGCAATTAATTAATTTAATTAATCGTCTCTTTAAATAAAGCAGACATTATTGTTATTTTTGCTTGAGATGCACATATGTCGTATAATATTTATGTACTAATAACTTTCAGTAAATTTAGATAACTGATATAAAAATTATCAAATTATTTTTAAGAGTTTTAAAGTGTGTTTTTAAAACTAATGATTTTGAAATGATGTTGTTGTTTTTGTTAAATCATAAAACTAATTAATACTAGACGATTTTATTTCCTTAATCAACCACTTATTTAATTTTATATTTAATTATTAGATTATTTTTTTACTGATTGACTAGATTTATAATTTGGTTTAGTTTATTTTTATTAATATTAAGAAAGTAAATGTACAAAATCTTTTTTTTTTTTTTCAAAAATAATAATTGGTATTCTTCAAATAAAATTGTCACGTTCATATACTTAAGAACAGTCCTGTTACCATTTATAATTAATTTTTAAAGTCAAATCAATTCAAATGTTATTTGATCTAATTCTAAAGACTAATGTTTAATTGACATTTTAAAAGTTTGAATCAAGTTTTTTTTTTAATCATTAAAAGTTTTGAGAGTTTTGTCACGACCAGCATTAATAAATGATTTGATTATTTTTGAAAATTAATTATCTTTCATTAATTTTGAATAAAATTCAAACTATTTATTCTCTCCAGCACTCAAATATCACTGCTTACACGACATGTTTTAGTACTTCCTTTTCTATTTTCTAATAAAATTCTATTAAAATTGATTTTATGCTAGATAAATAAACTGAACGAATCACATAAAAAAACGAATAAATGAATTTTTAATAAAAGAATAAAAAGCTTTTCAAAAAATAATTATCTTATTCCAATCAAATTCACATCAATAGAATTAAAATTGTTCAATAAAGAATTAAAAATATTCTTTTGTTCAGATATAAATTTAAATTTTTTTACTTTTTAAAAGAATACAAAATTTTGATAATTTTATTCGGCAAACAAGCAAAAAATAAATGAACAAAAAACTATTAATGTAATTAAAAAAAAAACAAATAGATAAGATACAATTTCCAAAAAATTTTTGAAAAAAATAAAAATATATTTTTTTAATTAAACTTGGGCCTCGCTATTTTTCCTATTTAACAAGTTTTTTCGATTAGAATTTTGATGCTGATTAATTGAGTAATGATTATAGATTGAATTTTTGCACAAGCTCGTATTGTAAGACGAGTTAAACTGTCCTTTGGCAATCAACATTTGCTTCCTGTTAGACTTAAATTTGAAAAGAGCAAAAAACTCGCGGCGAAACGTTTTGCCTGTTACAGCATATAGGAAAAAGTTGATTGAATGGTTTAGGTATTGTAGTACAATGAATATGCCTCTGGTGATTACCAATGCTCTTGATTGGGATACTAAACCGGCTTGTTCGATTGTTTGCAGAGTGACAATGGGTGTTGATGTAATGAAAAAAGTGAGCGATATGACCAAGAGCATGATGGTAAGGCGTCTATTGGCCGATGAAGTGTTTGATGCAGGAGTTGACAAATTTGATGTTGACGAAATGATTGCCTGATTTGTTGAGCTTGGCGAACTTAGGAAATTTTGGTGATAAATACTTTTGGGCTTTGTTGCCAAGCTGTTCGTCTCTCGGCTAAATTTAAACAAACGAAAGTTTCTCTTCTCATACTGATGTCTATTTAAATTTCCACTAGATAAAAGATTTTTGTTATTATCTTCACTTTGATTGCCATTTGAACAACAACATCCCAAACATTCAAACGAAAATAGATAAAACGATTGATTTGGCTCATTTGTTGTTCTATTAAGTTTTATCTTTGGGTTAGAGTTGCTGTTCAATTTTTCAATATTTTTCGACGCCTTAATCAAATTATGTATAATCAGGATGTTGAATATGATTAGAAGACTCAGCGGTATGAACGAGTAGATGCTGGCGTCTATCCATGGCCAAATTTTGAGCATCAAAAACTCGAATTGTGTATCTTTGGGCTGGCAGCCGAGTTCGTCCGAATTGGTGCGCTTGAAAACCGAATGGGAGAACAAGAAATGAATATTGATTAGGAAAATGATGCAAACAAGGACCAGAGTGTACAATTTGGCACGTTTGACAGTGCAAAGCCTGTTGGCCTGAAGTGGCAGAGCTACAGCGATGAACCGCTCAATGGTCATTATGACCACGATCCATACACAAAAGTGAAACATGCCGTAGAGCAATAGACAAGCTAATTTACACGAATAGTCAGATATTATAGTTATGTTTATATTCATGAACAAATAGACCCAATAGTTTAGGCATCCGACCAACAGGACCATTTCGTCAGCAACGGCAAGCACTGCCATGTAGAAGTAGGTCGATTGATGACGCATTCTTTTGCGTCTCATGACCAAAAAAGTCAAAAAGTTGCACACCGTGCCAACCAGGAAGATAAAAGGCAAAAGAATAAACTCGACAATGTGTTCTTGCTTTGCCGATTTGCTTGGCACCATCGGCTGCGATTGATTGTACTCAATGGTCGTCATCATGACCATTATTGTGGATTGGTCGACTTCCATTTAAATAATACTAGTCTTATAACTTAAATTATAAGCAAAGAAAATAAGCAATAGATGAGATGGTAAAATAAAATTTTATTAATTAACTCTAATATTGATTAAAAAAATTGAATAAATTTTTTTTTCTAAAAAACATATCTAAATTAAAAATAAATTTAGAAACAAAAAAAATTTTATCTAATTACATTAACTTTATTAAAATAATTTTGCAAAAATTTTCCTTTTTTTTTCGTTTTTTTTTGTATGATATTTAATTATTAATTATTTCTTTCAATTAATTAAACTAAAATCAATTAGATCAAATTGATAAGTAACTTATTTTTGAAATTATCTATTTGTATCCTATGGTTTTCAAATACTGGATTTATCTAGACCAAATTGTGAACCACACCAGGCTATATATAATGGAATAAATATTTTTTATTTAAAAATTAAAATGAATATTATTCTTGCTGCCTTTTGTTCATGCTAACCAACGAATATCTCTAATTGAAAATTACCTAGTAGCTCACCGAGTGAAAATACGATACCAAGTATAAACAATATTGGATCTCTCTAGTTATCATTGTTAAAATTGTTAAGAATATAAATTTAATTCAGCGTTTGGTAATGCAAGAATCGAACTAATTATTACTAAAATAAAATAGATATTTATTTCTCTTTTAATTTTATAAAGAAAAATTGAAAAATGACTTTTTAAAATAATCCTATTAATTGAAAATTAATTACATTGGATTTAATCTAGTCATTAATGACTTATTTGAAACCCTAGTTTTTTTTATGATTTTTAATTAATTCATTAATCTTTTAGTTAAAAGTAAATGTTTTCAATTAAAAATTTTTTTTAATAAAAAAAAACTAGATAAGAACCAAATGAGATTAATTAATTAGATAATTTAATAAGAACAAAAAAAAATTGTCAATTCAACTTCGGCTCAAGAACCCTCGTGTGTCAAGTCTTAAATTTCAAATGAATCAAATGATCTTGTCACTTGATCATGAGAGCCTAAGATATCAAAATTCAGAAATTGGTCTTTTAAGCAGTCTAAGAGCTTATTTTCATAAACATTTATCATAGAAAAATGGAGTTTTTTTGAAACTTATCTAAAATATTGAAAAAATTCAAACGATTTTGATTACTTAGTCCCAAATGATTTGGAAAAATAACCAATATTATCAAATTAATGAAAAAAAAATTAAGTTGTAATTGTGTCGGTTCAATTAAGCTTTACTCTATTGTAAGTTTTAAATTGATGAATTAATTTAAATTTAACACTTCCCTAGAGTCAAATTTTTATTTTTATATCATTCGATTTGTTTTTAAATAAGAAAATATTAATTTAAAATTTGAAAAATATTGCTGATCTTGGTTTTATTGACATTTTCATTATTTTTCTCATAACTTAATTCAAATAATTCACGTATGTGCATAAAAAATTAGTCAATTAATAAAAAAAATAACTACATGAACTTTTATTTATCTTTTGTGAACATTTCATGCATTTATATTTAAAAACAGAATACAACAAAAAAATTTTTTAATTAATTTCGATATAAATTTAATTTTTATCATTAAAAAAATTTATTTTTATAATTTAGTTATTTTAAAAGCCTAATGAGACAAAATTGTGAAAATTAAATAAACAAAATTTCTTTATATTTAGAAATTCAAATTTTCAAAGTCATAAACTCAATACTAATTTAAAATCCTAATTATTTGTTTGATTAAGAATTGAAAAATAGAGCTCTTCTACTAAATTATTCAACAACATTAAGCTCAACTCCTCAAGTTAGATAAAATACTTTGTTGAAATATTCCTTTTGGTAAAAGATCAATGCGAACATTAATCGAGAAGTTTTATCTCATGCCAATTAATCCATCGGCTTGGCTTGTCAGCGAGTATTCTAGAATGCCGATCACTTATCTGATCTAAGCTATTTTTGTCATTAATAATTAATTTCAAAAAGGAATCCAAAATTTATGTTTATTTTTTTTAAAAGAGTTCTAGATAAAAATGTTTGGAAAATCTTGACTTAAAGCTTAATTAGAAATATATTTTTTTTTTGTATGGCAAAATACCTTAAAGTACTTTATATTGATTGTTTACACAGCTAAAATCGAAATCATTATATTTTAATTAAATATTAGATGGTATATTAGAGAATAGTATTAAAACAGCATCATACATGATACCACATTAGATGGTGGTAAAACTTCCTCGAATAATTATTTTTATCGATTCTCTTGGGTGGGCTATAAACACTAAAATAATAAGATAAAAAAAACAGGCGAATTTTACTTTGTTGTTATTATTTTTTTAAGTTTTTTTTATGATTTAAATTTTTTGTTATCTATTAGAGCAGTGTTGTTGTTTATGTTGTTCAATGAATTTGAGTGAAATGGTTGCCTCAGTGGAAAATAATCTGTACATAGAACAATAATTTAATCAAATCAAATAACGAAATAAATAAACAAAATAAAATGGAAAGAAATAAGCAAATTCTAATTTCGAACCCTCTATTAATGAGATAACTTCTATTTCTCTATATCTTTCTTAACTTTCTATTTCTCTCGCCCTGTCTATATATATATATATATATTTATAAATATATAACTTTATTTTTAATTTTTACATATACATAAATCTATATATTTTTTTCTTCCCTAATTTTTGTCTGTCTATTGAGTTATTATCTGTCAAATACAATAAATAATAAAATAAATTTAATTAATTTTTTTTAAAAAACTAGAGTCAAGCTTTAGGCAATTAGTAGTAGTAATTATGATCAAAGAAACTACATTGACAGGTACACATTTATTTATTTATTATCTAGCTAATGCTCAATGGCACCGAATAAAAATGTTTGACTTGTTATCTGGTAAAACAAAAAAATATTTTTATCTATCTTTATCTATTTACTTATCTATTATAAAATCTTCTTTTATAATACTTATTGCAGCAAATTACCAATTAAAATCTCTGGCAAACACAATTCCAACAAAAAATTAATATTTATTTTATATATTTTATAATGTTGTTGTTTAATAATACTTGAGTCTAAAATGAGATCATGCGCCCAAAAATCTCAACAATTAAATTAACCTTTAAGCAAGCCAATTTTTTTTTATTTTTTTTTATTAACAACAATAATCAAGAGAGAATAAGAGCTAAAAAAGAGAAAAAATGTTAAAAAGAATTGTATTTTGGTTTTGGTTAAAATTTAAAAATCTTTTAGATAAAAATTACATTCAACATTGAGTCTATTCCATTTATTAATTGTCTCTGAAGTCTCTGAATTCAAAAGGCTTAAAATTATTCTCTTCTTACTTAGTGCTTCAATTAGATTATAAATATCAAATTTTTAATTTAGGAATTATGGAATGATTTTGATTGATTGACTTAAGGTTTTGATATTTTAAATATTTTTCATTAAATTTATTTTCGATCAATTCGTGTATCTAACTATCTTTCCATCTATCTAAATGTGACTTTGTATCGGTTTTTGCATTTGATTAATACCACAACTAATCAGCTATTTAATGCTTTGAAATGAAAAATATTTTAATAATACAACAGTAAAGCTAATTAATTTAACTTAAAAAATAAAGGAAATTGCCACAATGCCTAAAGGGAGATCAATTAAAATTTAGCAACATCACAGAAGAATAAAATTTTGATTTTTAATAGAATTTATTTATTTATTTAAATACATCATATTGACATTGCATCCTTCGAAATAAACTTTTTTTTCTCTATTTTGACTTCAAACATAGATAACTGGAATAAATATTGACTAAAAATTTAAATTGGTTCTTATTTTTATTTTTTTATTGAATTTAATCTTAAAATTGATTTCTTTATTTACTCTAATAAATATATATGTTCCGCAAATTTTAGCGGCACTGACGGTTCATTATTTTAAGCTAAGACATCTAACTACTGTTTTATTCCTTAACTATTATTAAAATACAAAACTAAAAATAAAAGAATTATAGATAAAAGATAAATAGCAAATTTAGTGATTCATGATGCCTATGGAAGTTTATTAATTGCATTTTAATGACTTCGGAATTATGTTAGAAGATATTAAATAGCATTAAAGTCTTTTTTAATGACCAAGAGCATTTGTTATAAACAACGACATAAATTTTTATTTTTACATACACAAACACTTATTCAACAGTCTAGGAGATGATGTATTAAATTTCTACCTGAAATTTGATATTAAATCTTCTAATTAATATTTTATTCTTTTGTTTTCAGCATTTTTTTTAATTAGATACCATAAGAATAAAAATTCGATGTAAAATTTTTCTCAAACTAATCAAAAAAAATTTAAAATAAAAATGTCCTTTATTAATTTGACTTTTTACTGAGACAAATTATTCTCATTTTCCAAGATTATTGCAAAAAAATTTTAATGATAACAATTTTCAATTTTATATAATTATTTTACTTAATTTAATTCAGTCTGGAGTCATTTAAAAATAAATGTGATGAATTACTTAAAATATTATTAAGTTTACGTAATATTATTAATATTATTTAAACTAATAAAACCTCAACCACCAATAATAATAATAATAATAATAATATTACACAAATAATAAAAATGATAAAGCCTGGATCAAGTGTTAGATTTCTGTTTCCTTCTTATAAATCTATACTTGAAAAATATTTAAATGATCCATAATAACATAGTCTAAAAGCTTTTGACAAAATTTCAAATATTTAATTTGTTTTGTCATTTTCTAAATTAAAAAAAATCAAAAAATAAAAAAAAAACAATAATTTTTCCACTTCTTTTCAACAACAGCAAAAATTATAAATTCATCTAATTTTAATAAAAATTAATTAAATCCAACTGAATAAGCCAATTTGATAATGTTCTACAGAAGAGGTCTGTTGCTTGGTAACAATCATCATACAGACTTTTTTATTTTATAATTTGTATCGTTGTTTGATGAAACAAATAGAAAAAAAAAACTCTCTTTTTCCATTTATTTTAAACTAAAGTAAAATCTTGATCACAAAATGGGCATTGAATCGAATCGTTTGCTGGTAGATATAGAAAATTTGGCATTGTTAGGTGTTGTACTTAGCATTGAGCAACGAGCTGCTTTGCAAACATCTCTTACCATAACTAAGGAACAATACAAATTTAACAAAATATACTTCTGGGGCAAAATATTGGGCACCAAAGAAGACTACTACATGGCAGTTGGTGTTGGTGACAATGAGCTTAAGAATCGTAAATTCCTATACAGCCATGATTGTATTAGATGGAAGCTTTTGAATCCACCAACCGAGGAGCATTTTAACAAACTTAAAATAGTTAAGGGAAGATTTACTGGTGATCCTAGCCATGAGTTCGAATGCAAGACATATCGTTTGGTTGGCGAAGGTGAAGAAGAGCACTTGGAAGAAGATATTGTAATAACTTTAATAGAAAGATAAATTTTGCCAAAATTATTTTCTTTCTTTTTGCCAAGACTTTACTCAAAGAAGAAGACAGATTAGCTGCAGTGATCAGTTCAATTGAGTCCGAGGCTCTAGTAGTGCCAAGATCGGCATTTATTTTGCAGCCAACTGGCGAAGTAACACGCAATAGGCTATTCGAAGGCTTGTCTGTAAATGAAGCTGCAAAATTTGGCAACTATTTTCACTTTAGAGATGCCATCTTACTCGAACAGAAATCTCCGCTTTTCAGAGCCGATTTGGACAAGGCCGTGGATTTTCTTGATCCCATAAACGAAGATCAACCAGAAGGATGTTGGAGTTTACAGTTCGAACGAGGCTCGGCTTTAGTTTTACTTAAAAGTCTTAAATGGCCAGGCGCTTCGTTTTTCCACATACCTGAAACATCATCTTTCGGATTTTCCTATTTTGGAATTGGAGAAGAAAACAAAGATATACCATTTATGCTTTGAAAAGAACAGAGAAAATTAATTTTAATTTTGTACTTTTTTTTTTTTATTTTACATTATTATTTTTATTAATATTATTATCAATGATTTGATTAAAAAATAAAATTTTGATTTAATTTTTTTTTAAAAATTTTAATGTTTGCATGTATGTACAAAATATGACCGCGTTGACAATAAATCCTCGAATAAAAGTGGGGAGACTGCCTCGATAAAAGCCTACAAGTCCTTCTGTTTGCCAAATTTTGATTGCTATTTGCTTTATGTTCGAATTTTTGTCCATGTCGGCTTGAATTTTGCTCTTAAGTACATCAAATGGCATTATGGATAGCCATGATAAAGCACCAGCTAGGCCACCACATACCAAGTCAATGAATATCGGACTTGTCAAGCCGTGTTGTTTGCCCTTGCGTCTAAAATACTCAAACATAAAGAAATAATTTCCGAACGAAAATGAATCTCTGAGAGATAAAGCAAAACATCCACGTAGAAATCCGCGACTGCCTTCATTTTGGTATATTTGCTTCAAACATTGGTATACACCTGACTGTTCATTTCGTTCTTTTTGACAAAAAAAAATTAATATACATTTATATATAGATATGTAATTTATATAAATAGATAGAGGAAAATCTAAGTTTTAAAATTACTATGAGTTTGAAGTTGAATTTTGACAAGTTCGAACGGATTTGTTGGAATTGTTAAAACTGCACCAGCAATTGATCCAGCAATAAATATTTTGTTCAATGATGGATCTTTGATATCACCATGTTCTAAATATTTTAAACAATTTCCGTATATGCCAAACAATGCTGAATTTATAGGTCCATAAGATATAAGAGGTAAAGACATGCCGCGAAAAAATCCAACCGACTTATTTATTTAGTCAAACAATTATTATACTAAACCTTTTATTTTAAACTTTTAAAAACTAATTACTTTTTTTTCCTTGATTAAATATTGAATAGTTTTTACAATTGATCTATGACCCCTTGTTTGCATTAGAGATTTAACTGTATCCATTGGGTGTCCAACAATCAATGCGACATTTCCAGCCACCAAGCCAGCAATGAAATCCTCCATTTTATTTCTTAATATATTAACATTCGTATATTAATTAATCAAGTAATTAATTAGTTAGAAAAACAAAACTATCCCACTTTACTATTTTGATAAAGTGAATACAATCGAAGTAATCGATTAATTAAATAAATATATCAGTTGGATCTTGGGCTTCTTTTTATTTCTTTGTTTGAAAAAGATAAGATAAGAAGTCAAGATAATAATCAAAGAAAACATCTTGAACATTTCGAAAACATTTTGATTCTAAAGCTAAATTTATGAATTTTTCAAATTTTAATTTTTTTTGTTAGATAAAAATAAGGACTCTTGTTGAAAAAAATGCTTAAATGTCTTAGTAACAAAGTTGTTTATTTATGTCATAGTCATAGTGTGACACGTAGGCTTCATATTGAAACAAAATTTGGCAAAAATAGTTTAGAAATATTTTCAAAAATTTCAAATAAAACGCGCCAATATCCATATCTATGGCTAAGAGACAACTGCAAGTGTTCAAAATGTTACAACTATGTAGCCGATGAAGTTGACATCGATTTGACCAAAATATCACACACAATACGACCAGATAAGATAGAAAATATCGATCAAAAAACTATTTCAATTTTGTGTAAATTTTATTTATTGAATCGAAAAAAATAAGAAACATAATAATTAATTTTCCTTCTTCAATTTAAAAGGGAATGATGGACACAAGTCCAAATACGACATGGAAAAATTGTACAATTTTTCACTCAAAAGTTTGCATCAATCCGAAGATAAAAAGCTACTGTGGAATAAAGATATAATAAAAAGAGAAGGCATTCCAAAATTTAATTACCATGATTTTTTGAATGATGATTCTATTTTGAGATTAAGTTTACAATCTATCAAAAAATATGGAGCAGTGATTATCGAAGGCGCAAGTGCTGATTCAAAGTATATTAGTAATGTGTGTAGACGTATTGGGCCAATACAGAATTCTCATTTTGGAGCCGATTGCTTGGTTACCAATTCATTGTCATTTAAGGACAGGGCTTATACCAATTTATCTTTGAAAGCCCATACTGACACAGTTTATTTAAAAAATTCAGCCGGGTAATTTAAATTATTGACTAATTATATTGAATATTTACATTAGATAATTAAAAAATTAAACAGAAATAGAAAACATTATTTTTATTAATTTTATTTTTAAATAATCAAATTGATTTTGAAAGAATAGAAATGTTCCATGTGCTAAAGCCAGCCGAGAGTGGCGGGGAGTCATTGCTAGTCGATGGTTTCTACTGCGCTCAGCAGTTAAAACAAAACTTTGAGCATGATTTCCACATTTTGACCAAGCTTAGTGTTGAGTTCAATTTTTTTAAGCAAGATGTATACGATTTAAAATACAAAGGTCCAGTAATTGAACTTGACCAAGAGGAGAATATTGTTCAAATTCGATTCAATCCGTATCACAAAGTACATATAGATCACTTATCATATGATGATATTTGCAATTATTACAGAGCTATGCGCACTTTTTCCACAATTATTCAAGATAATTCAAATGAAAATTGGATTAGTCTTCGAGAAGATCAAATCTTGTTATTTGACAATTTTCGAGTTTTACACGGAAGAGCAGCATTCACTGGCCAGCGTACACTAATTACTGTTTATTTGTCTAAAGATGATTATTTATCAAAAGCTAATGTTTTAGGTGTTTAATGATAATATAAAAATAATAAATATTCTATAATAATCATTATTTTTTTACTTATTCATCACTTGATTTTTGACTTGACTGTGTAAAAGTAATTTTGTATTGTGTCTTAATTTCCAAGTTTATTATCTTAAATTCATGTAAGCAAATGGTTAAAGAAAAAATCAAATATTTTAAAGTAAGATAGCAAGTTAAGCTAGATAGTTAAATAGATAGAAAATAAAACTAATAAGTCATAAAAACCTTTAATATTCATTTATTATTCAATGCTGATTCAACTTAAACTGCATACTGGGAGAAGCTATTATTAAAAGCTTATGATTGATTCTTCTCACTGTTTTTTTCTCTTTATATTATTATGGTAGCGATAGTTTAAAGCTTTTAATGCAGAAAAATTAGCTTTTTGCTCAAAATTGACTCGGATAAATTATAATGTAAGAAAATATGGAGTTTTTAAATAATATAATTGTTCAATTCATTATCTAATTAATGATGATTATTTAAACCAAATGGCTAAGCTAAACTTATATCAAGTGCTATTAGAATTTTGTTGTTTAAAATTTTTTCAAATAGTATTAATTCTTTATGCTACGAATGTATTGAAAATTGATAATATAATCAAAACAGAGAGCAAATATACTTTTAAATTTTAATTTCTCTTTTAGTATTTATCTCAAACGATAAAATAAATAGATAGTTGAGATAATTGCTCGATGAATGAATGAAGTTAGAAAAAGATAACTTTTCTAAAAAAAAAGGGAAAGTTTAAATGTTAATTATTAGACTGTTCAATAGTTGATTAGAATTTTAGAAATGATAAGAAATGTTTTAATTAAAAATTGTTTAGATCAAACTAAGGTAAGCTAAAATTAACTCAGTAAATAAGAATCTCGATTGTTTATACACATATTTGATTCTTCAGTGTAATAAAAACATTTTTTTTTATATTTTATATATAATAATTATTCGAAAAAAAACTGTTTTTTAAAGTTTTTTAGAGATTTGATAAAAACGTAATTATAATAGATGGATAGGATGCCAATATTTTTAATTAATCTATTATTTATTTTAAAAAGAATAGACAATAAGAAAATGTGTGTGTAATAGAAATAGATTTATAATTTAATCTCAATTTTTCTTGTTTTTTAGGATAAAGTTTGATTAATCAAAATTAGGTAGTTAATAGGTAGTTAATAAATCAAATTTTATTTTTAAAGAAATAAAAGTAGTCGTTATCAGATTTGACGATTAAAAAAATATTTTTAAAATTTATTACTTTTTCAGATTTTTTAATTTGTTTTTCCCTATTTTTGCATATGAGCTATATTTTTTCTACAAATAATAATATTATTTGAGGTCCAGATCTTTTTCCTGCTTAAATTCATAATTTAAATTTATGAATATTTCATTCCACAATATGACTCATTAAATTGTTTTTTAAGTAAGTTAAAATAGCGATCTAATGCTTTTTGGTATTTTTTTTAAATTCTAATTACTTTCACAATTCAAAGAAAAAAAAGAATTTAAACCAAGAAATAGATAATTTTTTGTTTAATTTCTATTTGTATAGAAAAATGAAGATAATTTAATATTTATTTTGTTGAATTTGTTTTCTTTAATTAAGGCCGAGCAAATTAACGCTTTATTTATTAGAAATCATTTTACAAAAAGCAGACAGTGGTTAATTTAATTTAAAAAAATATATAATAGAACAAGCCAGAAACATGATCAATAAAAAATAAACAAGATTTATCCCCTATCAAGTTTAAAAATTAATAATAATTTAATTGAAATCTTGATGGATGATTTAGTGCATATTCGTGATAAATAAGATCTGATTAATGTCAATATATGACAAAAAACAAATTCAAGCATTAATATCTTACACAAGAGATAGAATGAAATTATTTTTCCTTATGAGGTTCTGATCATAAAAAATAACTGATAGACAATTTTGGATTATTTGAAATAAATGACGTGTACACACACGCACATGCGACCTCTCATTCCCATGCATGTACTCCAAGTCAAGTAATCCGGTCTGTCTCTATTGTAACAAAAGCTCCGTTGTTGTTAAATGACCCATGAAAAATTAGAAGAAAAATAGTTTAATTATTTGCATCCAAAAACGTTAATTATGCATAAAATTAGCATAAATAATGCCTCTTGTTGTAAATCTCAATGCAAAAACTGCCACTGTGTATGTGTGCGTATATTGTATTATACAGACAATAGGAATTTTCGCTTTATTTCTCAGTAGTCTTTCTCTACTACTTTTACTACTACTACTACTCTGCGCCTAGCATCAAGTCAACCAGATCAGCAATCGATTATAGTCGTACACTCGCCACACGACACACTTTTTTCCTTCTCTAAACTATCAATAATCTTCATAATTAAACTATTTAGAAGAGAAAAAAATCGATTTTGCTGCATTGTCAATTTCTTCTTAAGATTATTTACATTGTTTTTATTTTTAGATGAATCAGAAATGACGGATACAAAAAGAAGCTCTAAAACGCTCCAAGTTGGCGCACTAGTCGATAGTATAGAGCAAAAAATGCCTGCTGAGACCACGGCCAATGCTGTCTTGCTTGATAAATCAGTAAGATAATTATCGATTTTGTTGTCTATTTTATGCATTTTATGTGTCAAAACTTAATTAAAT
The DNA here is from genome assembly GCA_016802295.1 of Brachionus rotundiformis. NCBI lineage: Eukaryota > Metazoa > Rotifera > Eurotatoria > Ploima > Brachionidae > Brachionus > Brachionus rotundiformis. Next base: position 686,695 of record JAESIW010000071.1, read on the forward strand.
ATGCAAATCAAGTCCAGCTAATACTAATAGATATTTTTACTTATTTATTTTTAAGGACGAAAGTGTTCCAAATAATAATCATTTGCCATCATCATCGCTTAGCAATTCTGCTACATCCATAAAATCGACAAAATCCGAATCGAGCCAAATAGCCGCTGCCAATAAAAGTAATTTTGTTTTGTTTACATGGCTTTAATTAACCTTATGAACAGATTAGCCAAATGATTATATTTCTAACCAGCTAACCAGGATTGTTTATCTATTTTTGCTCATTCAATTGATTAGTCTAGTTTCGAAGCTAATTTTTCTTTCTAGTAAACTGTTTAGCAGCCCATTTCGGTATTTTAAGCCATACTGAACTAGATTAAGTGTCTAGTAACCATGTCAACGATATTTTATCTTTTCATACTCGACATGTTTAATGCCGAGTTGTTTTTTTTTATTATCTTTAACTTGGAAAATATAAAAATATAAAAAGTAGACTTTAGTTAAAAAGTGAATTTTTTTTAAATAAGATTTTAATTTATTGTACAAAAAAGGGCTTTTTTGAATTAGTATCTTGATTCTTGAATATATTGATATTAAAAGCTAGATTTTTTTTTATTCTTTATATTTAATTGATTGACTTTGAAGACTTAAAAATGATCGAAAACTTAGTAAATAATTGAAAATTTAAAAAGAATTGTTTTTTTTTTTTTAATTTTAGATAGAATAATACAAAATGAGGTTAGGAACGTAGAAAAGAAGGAGGATATTTTAATATAATAAATAATTTTTTTAATTGTTTAATTTTAGATATTTTGAATTTTTCATTTCTCACTGAGCTTGATTATTATTTTGTTTTATTTTAATTAATTACTTTAAAAGCCCACTCGCGTTCAAAATATATTCTATCAAGAAATGTACATTTATATAAACTAATTGGAAAATAAATCAATTTTAGCTAAATTGATAAAATATCTATCTTATTTTAAATATAACTAGAGTGTTTTTAGACTCAAGGATCTTTTTTCACATATTGTTTTCTTATTGTTTTTATTTTAATTTACATATGTCATTGGAATAAGTTAATGAATCAGTTATTGTGCTTGTATTAATATAATATTAAATAATGGCTAATTAATCTTGAAAAATCAAATTTTATCCATAAAAATCAGAGATAGAGAGAGAGAGTTAATTTTGGCAATAATTTAAATTAATATTGTTAATATTTTAAAGTTGACAAAATGTCACCAGGTCTTGCCAAACGAGTGAACACAGCCTCGACTAGCGATTACACTGGATCAAGTTCGCCCATTTCGAATCAAACTTCGCCAGGTTTTTTGACCAATTCACCATCCGTCTCGACCAATTCATCCAACTCGGCCAATCTTAAAATTCAATTTGCTCTCGAGAGAAACATGCAAAAGCTAAATCTTGCATCAAATAAGGCAAACAATTCGCACTTGACCAAAGAAGACTTTGAACTGTTTACCAGCAGTCAAAATAACACGTACACTAACAGCATGTCCAAGGGGGGTTCGTCGACCAGAAACTCAACCGAACGCGAGATGACGCCCGACTCAATAGATGAAAATTTCTATCTTAACCCAAATCCAAATCCAAAGTTAAAAAAAACCAAAAATCAAAACACTAAGTCAAATTTAAGCAAAAACCAACGCAGCAACAAACTTACCAATTCGTCTTCACTTAATGCAATGAACAATTTTGTCTCTGCATCGTCAACTTCTTCCTCGATATCGTCCTCGCTCTCGTCGCCCATAACCAATAAACAAACTACCACAAGACTAAAAAAAAATCCCCTAATGCCCATTCAACAACAATCGACGCATGCACCTGCTCAAAAATATAGGCCGAAGGCTAAAACCAATCATCAATTGTTTCCAAGCACAAGGCACAAGACAAGAGCCGCAAATACAAAAATTAGACACAAAAAAATATCCGAAACTTTATCGTCAAATAGCACAAAAATGAATGCTAGAAATGACCAAATGACCAGAGAGCATTTGAATCTTGACGACGAATGTATGCATTGTGGGAAAATTGAGCAACATGATCAACATGATGAACAGAATGGATATTGGCATGAGAATGTTGAACAAGTAGAAGAAAACGGCAAGGAAGATGAGGAGGACTATGAGGACGAGCAGGATGAAGAAGAAGAGGATGATAATGATTATGATTTTGATCAAATCGAAGAGCAATTAGACGATGATCAATATGAAGACTGTGACCAAGACGAGTATGATGAGTATGAAAATTTTCGAATAAATTCTAAAAACAAATCGAAAAAAGTCCTAAAACCACAAGCGGTAAAAACTTCTTACATTCAAAGCGATTTTAAGTACAACAAAAAACCAAATATCGGAGGACAAAACAATTTCTGCAAGCAGAACATATCAGCCTTTATAGAACCAAAAAATAATCTAAATACATCAGGTTCATCTTCGACTTCGACGTTGCATTCGAACCACGAGTCAAATCGAATCTCAAAATCAAAATCCAATTCAACTAAACAAAAAATGACCAATGCCAACAGTAACAGTGATCGAGATTTTGACACTGACGAGGAAACAAATAAACTGTTGGAAAAACAGGCTAAAAATAGTGAAAATGAAATACAACAGTGTAAAAATTATGTAAGATTTTATATTAATTATATTAATTAAATGAGAATTTTAACATGTTTTTTATTTCTTAAATTCGATTTAGATTGAGACAAAGCAAAAAAGTCGTGAAAGTTAGTATTTTTTTTTAAATTTAAATTTTTTAAATTCATTTTAATATTTTGATCCATTTTTCCCTTTTTTCTCAAAATCAAAATTTTCTAATTTTGGTAAGTTTTAAATATTTCCATATTAAATAGCTTATGGTGTTCTAATTGTCCATTCCATTATATGATACTCAATGCTAATTAAATTCTCATAATTTCATTTCGTATATTTTATTTTTTTTTATTTGTCTGATGTTTTATTTTTTCAGACGCTTTTATTCATTGTGGTGTTCATTATTTATATTCAAATTCTATTCTAGTTTCTCATACTTACCTACCCATTTATACATTAGTACTTGAAAATTAGATAAATAGATGAACAAAAAAACAAACGAAATATTGGTAGTCTATGTAGAAATTGTTTTTCGAATAAAAAATGAAAATTTTTATCATGATTAAGATTTCTATTTAAGTATCTAATATTTGCTCAAGAGTAAAATTACCAAACGAATCGCATTTAAGAAAAGTTTTGAAATATTTTGCTTAAATTTTTCTATTTGGAACATACACATCTGTATTCTCTTTGATGTATTGATTAGGCATTGAACAATCAACACAAAAAATACCTATTAAATAAAATTTGAATTTATCTTTATAATCTTTTTTTTTGTTATATAGACATTAGATGTAAATTATCCTTTTATTTTTTAATTTAAAGTTTCATTGAAAAAAAAGAAAAAATTAAATAGTTTGTTTTAGCTGGCTCTTATGTTATATATGTATTTATTTATTTTTTGGGTTTAAAAAAGCTGTATTTTAATTTATTTTATTAATTTTTTTTACAATTCAAGATCAATCAATACATCAAATCATGGATCCTGATAATAAAGTATTGATAGAAGGTGTACTATTTCGAGCTCGTTATTTAGGTTCAACTCAATTAATATCGGACGGCAATCCAACAAAATTGACAAGAATGCTACAGGCTCAAGAAGCCGTCGGACGTATTAAAGTAAGTCACTGTTTTCCAAATTGATTGATCTTTCCAGCAATTCGTTGTTATTAAATTGAGTATTTTCGCGATTTAGTCTATTTGCTAATGTCACTTGTTCGTATAATTTGTGTCTCAAATTTTGCAGTAAATTAGATGTTTTGGAACGCTCATAGAATTTATAACAGTCAAAGTTTGATCTGTTATTATAATTTAAATTGGAAGATATAAAGTTAATCAAGCGTATGTCATTAGATGATCGTTGTTTTTCCAAGTTTTCAACTACTTTTTGATGAAGTTTTCGAACTTTTCTTTCATTGTACATAAATTCCCACGCATCTCTAAATCTAACATTGTTAAAACTATTTCTTAGAATTAAATTAAGACTTTTGTTTGAATTAGTCGCTGTGGAATATTGATAGAATTCTCTCAATTGACTGCTCGATGTAAGCACATGAGTATACAATAATTGACTTTTATTCAATCTTGGTTCAAGATCCTCTCCAATTTCCGGTTCATTTATTTGATCAGATTTTGAATTTTGAGTTATTACAAAATCAGGCTCTTGATCTTCATCGTCGTCCTCATCTTCCTCATAATGCTCTTCGTCTTGTCTCATTTTCACATCGTCCATTTCCATTTCTTCCGATGAAGTCGAGCTACATCTTGTCGAATTGTTGTTCATCTCTTCAATTTTTTCATTTTTTTCATCGGGTGAACGCTGCTTTTTTTTAATTGATTTTAAGCTTTTTAAATTTTTCTGTTTATGTCTTTCGATATTTTCAGCTTGAGTTTCGTTGAGCAAAATCTTTTTGCTTATTTTAGGTGCTATAAACTTGTTTGTCGAGTTCGATTTGATCGATTCATTTTGTTCTTTTAAATTTTTTACCGAAACAAATTTTAAATATTCGAATGTATTTTGTCTTTGAAGTTCGGACAGTTTTTTGTAGACTTGAGTTTGTGTTATAAATGATTGTTTGGCTTTTGTTGGCTGTGGATTTAACGAATTTTTATTTAAAACATACAATTTAGGTCCTGTCATTAGATCAGGAAGTTTATATTGATGAAGATCGCTATACGAAAGTTTATGCTGATTTTCTTCATCAGTATTGTTTGTATTATTAACACTATAATAGCTTGTTGGTGATACTACAGCTGATTTCGATTTCAATCGACAATCAGAATATACTTCTTCCGAGTGTATTTTACTTAAGGATTTATTTTTTCCATTTTCTAGCTGCTCTTCTGGTTTTTTTGTCTTTAAGTATTCAGATAAAGTGCTCAAAGAAGAAAATGTTGAGACAAAAATTAAAGATGGCTCTGGTTTTTGAGCAATTAAATGAGATGTTATACGTCTATTTTGAACATTTTGACCGGGTTTACGTATATCATTGAGTTTTCCCACTGTAGCTATATTAACCCAATGAGGTTTCTTGGGCTTATTTGTTTGTTGATTAATTGAACTACGTGGTTGACGTATGTTCTTGTAATTAAATTGAATTGGATTCATTTTAAGAAGCGGTTTTTCATGCTCCTCCAATTCTTTTAGCTCGTCTTTTTCGTCAATAAGCTCCGTTTTAATTTGATTTTCTGAGTCACAATACAAAATAGGTATGTCAAAATTGTTATATAGCTTTTTTAAGTATACTTTATTTGTATCACAAATTGACTTTAAACACTCTAAATCATAGCTATTTTGTGTTTGTTTGGTTGAGGACTCGTCTGAATCAATTGAATTTATTTCATTTTGATTTGCCTCCTCTTCATCGTCTCCATAATCATCTCGATCAACAGCATAAACATTGTTACTTGAATTTAATGTATTTTTGGAATTAAGTACTTTACTCTGTTCGAGATGTTGATCGACATCTCGATCTGGATTGAGATTGGGTTTATTTGAATGTTTAATTTGTTCTTTTTTTTGCTCTTGCTTGCTCTCTTGTTGTTTTAATTGAATTTTTTTCTTCAAATATTTGCTATTTAATAAAATACTTCCATTACGAATTTGTTGATGTTTAGTCAATTTTTCTCCATAAACTTTCTTATTGCTTGTTTCTAAAGAAATTTAATAAAATCATAATAACAACTTGAAAATTACTCTTGGAAGAAAAAAAACCTGCTGCTGATTTGATTGTTGATGCTGGGACTGACGATGCTGGTGATGGTGATAAATTTATTCCACTTGAGCTAATGGCTGGTATTTTCAAATCGATAAAAACGCTCTTATTATTTTTAGAGTTGTTCTTTGAACGAAATGAATTTTGAAGTTTTTGCTTAAGCACCAAAAGTTTTTTGTAATCTTTAACTTGTTCAATTGATGTTTCGTTAGTTATTCGATTATTCTTTTCTGATTTTTTGTTTCTATTCAACTTCTCATGTCCGACAAGGTTTTCGAGTATTTGAAAATTATTTTTAGGTCTAAGATTTAAACATGTGGACATTTTTATTTCAGCAGAATTTGTATCATCGTTCATTTCATAACAAGTACGGTACAACTTATTAGCGTACTGTGACTTTATTGATTCGTCAAAGCTGTTTAGCAGGTTCTGATCCATTTTAATAGTCTTTAAATATATTAAATTTTCATTCTGTTTTTATTTTCTATTTTTTTTTCCTAATTAAACTAACATGAAATTAGCTTTAAAAGCTTTCAAAACGAAAGCTGCTTAATCTGTCTTCTATCCGAAAACATTTACCATCACTTGTACGGTCTCTGTTTTTTCTAAAAATAAAATTTAAAAAAAAAAGCTAATTTTTAAATAACAAAGGCTCCCGAAGGTGAAAGTCAACCAAGTGTTGAAGTAGATTTGTTTGTAAGCACTGAGAAAATAATGGTTTTAAACACCGATTTACAGGTAATTAATATTATCCTATTTGACAAAACGTCAATATATACCTCGAAGAGAATAATTTTGGCGCTGAGTTTATTTATTTGTGTTATAACATTTTTATGTATTTTAACTAAATTTTTTTCATTCATTTGCTTGTTGTTTAGATTGAAAAAGTTGTAAGTTTATTTTTTTGCTAAACAATTAACTAAATATTAAGTCTAATATGCCTAAAAACTTTACTTTATTGTTTATTTTTTTTTATTTTGAACAAAAACAAAAATGTATTCATTAGCTATAATTTTTGTTCAAGGAGATAATGATGGACCATTCGCTTCGCTCTATATCGTACATTGCTGATATTGGCAATCTTGTAGTATTGATGGCCAAAAGACGTGCAATTAATCCTGATGAAATAAAACGTCAAGTAAAAATGATATGTCATGTATTCGAAAGTGAAGAAGCTCAAATGGTAGCGCAGTCAATAGGTCAGGCTTTCCAAGTAGCTTATATGGAGTACTTGAAAGCAAATGGAATTGAGGACATGTCAATTATGAAAGACTTGGACTATCAGGAAGTGTTGAACCAACAAGAGATTATGGGCGATGAGCTACTTATGTTTGCCAAAAAAGAATGCCAAAAAGAAGTAATAGTTCCTAAGCATAAAAATGAGCCATTGGGTGTTGTTATTGTTGAGTCAGGATGGGGTTCAATGCTTCCGACAGTAGTTGTTGCCAATATGATGCCTACTGGCCCGGCAGCAAGATGTGGTCATTTGAATATTGGCGATCAAATCATTTCTGTAAATGGTATTAGTATGGTTGGTTTACCGTTGAGTGCGTGTCAAAATCAAATTAAGACTGCTAAACATTTGACTCTTGTTCGATTGGTAGTGGTTCCATGTCCACCTGTTGTTGAAGTTCTTATCAAAAGACCTGATACCAAGTATCAACTTGGCTTTAGTGTTCAAGATGGAATTGTAAATTAAATTAAATTTCAAGAAAATAAAATAAGCTAATCATATTCTTATTTTATTAAATTAATTAGATTTGTAGTTTATTGAGGGGTGGTATTGCGGAACGAGGAGGCGTTCGAGTTGGACATAGGATAATTGAAATAAATAATCAAAGTGTAGTCGCAACTCCACATGAAAAAATAGTCACTATGTTAGCCAATTCTGTTGGAGAAGTAATTAAAAAGATTTTCTATCTCATTAATTAGTAAAGATTAATTTATTTTTTTTTTGTTTTAAAGCTACGAATGAAAACAATGCCTACACAAATGTTTCGTTTGTTAACTGGCCAAGAGCTTCCTGTTTACATTTAGTTGTTCATTAAACCAAATTTTGTTAAAAGACTTGTATATTTTTTTTACTTTAGTCATGAGCTTTGCGTTTTTTCCTTTTTAGAGTTTTTACTCGAGAATGATCTTTGATTAAAGATTATATTTAGTCTTAATTAATATTGGGCGTCATTTTTTTGTTTAATAATTATTTCTACTTTCCAATTGACACTTGAGAACAAAAAATAAACATTTTAATTCAATTTAATTTATTCATTTTAAAAAATTTTAAATTTAAAAATCTATTTTTATACAAAAAAAGATGTTTTTTTTTTCATTTACTTTTAAATTTAATTTGTTACTAAGCAACATTTTCTAACAGATATCTTCATTTAACCTCTAGTAATTGTAATCAATTTAGGGGAAATTATTTGTTTAGTAAGTTTTTGGGCAAAAATGTATCATGATTTTAATATAAGTCTTTCATTTATACAAAAGCTTTAACCTTTAGTTAAAATGTAATTTTAATAAATAAGTAAAAATAAAAATCGTGCTTATTTATCTAAAAGTTCAACTATTTAAAAGCTAATCTATTAGAAAATATAGCTTTTGCTTGAGCGTATATTAATATTATATTAAGCTTATTAATTTTAAAACAGAAAACAAAAATTTCAAGTTAAAAAGTCTCTTTTAAATTTAAACTCTGAAGCTAAATTTTTCCAAGTTAAAATTTATCAAAAGGATGTAAGAAGAAAATCAAATCAAATGAGCTTATTTTTATTGATTAAGTTAAAGAATTGAACAACATTACAGATAATTAGTTAACTCATAATGATCAAGCTTGATTTGTTTATGTTTATATTAAGAGCATTTATTCAACAACAGCTGCTTTCTCAAGACAAGGATACGGTTAGAAAAATCAAACAAATATTTGCTTATGGTCACTTGTCGTTTTAATTACACAAATTTATTTAACAAAAAAATCTTTCAAATATCAAATTATTTTAAAGACTAATTAATTAGTTTTGAATTTCAAATAATAAAATTTGTACATTTGATTTGTTAATTAAAATAATTTAATTTTGTTTTTAAGTCTTAAAAGTATTTAATTGATACTCATCATTCATAATTTATTATATTATTAATTATTACTAATTTTTTTATTCAAATAAAATCAATTTAAATTTTATTTAAGTCAATTTTTTGGAATATGTTTTTTTAATTAGTAATAAAATATGATAAATTCTATTTTAATAACCTTATGTAAAAAAAATTATAAAAAAAAAAGGATTTTTAGCTAAATTTTTATTAGATTTATATATTTTTTGAATATAAAAATAATTTAGAAAGATTTTAGTTGATTAAATCTTAACAAAAATTCCGTATATGTTATCCAGTCTTTTATTTCTATTGTTTTACTACTTAAATAATAAAAGAGATTTAAATTTTTAATAATTATGATTAGACAAAATTTTTACTTACCACCAAACCCTTTAGAATGTAATATTTTTTAGACAAAAAAAATGAATTAAAATTTAATTATAAATATAAAAGAACATTTAAAAGCAGGTCTAGCCGCGTAAAAAAAGTATCTATTTATTTTTTTACTCGACCTTAAAAATCATTAGCATACAAATAAATTGATTAAAGCATGCATATGGCTTTGGTTTTTTCTTTTCTTTACCAGCTTTATCTTTTTATTTAAATAACTTACTTATATTTTTAGTGATTCTATTTTCAATAAAAAAATTATTAATTAATATTTAGGAAATTATTATTAAATATAATGAATTTTGATCAGAATTTAATTTAATAAAATAAAATTTCAACTAATAATAATTTTTTCACTTTTTCAAACTATTATTTTTTCTTATATTTTATAAAAAACTAAAATGAGAATTATCTTCTCATTTACTCACCTATTTCGGGCGTATGCTGATGTATTTCATCGAGAACATGCTTCATAAATTCGGAAGTTGTGGCCGTTCCTCCAATGTCAATTGTTTTGATATTTCGTTCGCCGATTGTGTTAACCACGGCGTTTCTTAATACCGAACTATGCTCGTCTAGTCCCAAATACTTGAGCATATTACCAGCAGAAAAAAGCATTCCGCACGGATTTGCACTATTTTGTCCAGCTACTCCTCTACCACTATTTCTTGTTCCTGATTCGAACAAAGCCACATTTTTTCCATAATTGCTACCTGCAACTAAGCCAGCACCACCAATCAAACCAGCACACACATTAGCCACTATATTTCCGTACAAATTTGGCATTACCATTACATCAAATTGCTGAGGTTTGGACACAAGCTGCATACAAGTATTGTCAACAATCATGCTTTCGAATTCAATGTCTGGATAGCGTTCAGCTACTTGACGACAACTTGACAAAAATAAGCCATCACCCAATTTCATAATATTTGCTTTGTGAACAGCTGTCACCTTTTTTCGACCATCTTTTTTTGCTTTATCAAAAGCAAATTCAGCAATTCGCATTGATCGTTCTTTGGTTATTATCTTGAGACTTTCGACAACGCCACCAACACTCTCATGCTCTAAATTTGAATATTCGCCCTCTGTATTCTCTCTAATGATCAAAATGTCCAAGTTTTGGTAACGAGTTTTAACATTAGGCAATGTCTTGCATCGAACCACATTGGCATATAGATCAAGTCTTTGTCTTAATGCAACGTTGACCGATTGAGAAGATGGATTGTTGTGATCAGTCTCAATGTTACCTTTAATGCATACACCATTTCGTTTTACAGCCAGCACGGTTTGTTCTATTAGAGAATCACATGACGTTTTGCTATTAAGATTTATTTCTTCGAATTCCAATGGAGCTCGTACTGCTTTGAGAGCTTCTTTTACATGGAACATCATCTCGGGTCCAATGCCATCGCCTGGAACCAACAAAACTCGATGTTTGCCACCGTATTTGGTCGAAAAAATGTTCGAACCAAAGCTTCTCGAGGCGACCAATGTTATTTGTTTGAACAGTTGAGAGGTTTTTACGATGTTTTTGTTCATAGTAGCCTTATCTAAAAAATTATCTTTAAATAAAAAAATGACATGAAGTTTTTTCAAATATTATTCTTTTTTTTTTGCTAAATTAAAAAAAATAATAAGACAGTAAATCAAATTTTGTATTTTATATTTTGTACCAGAAGGAAAATTAGAACGAAAATTTATTTTATTAGAAATCTAATTTTGCACCAAAACAAAAGCATACACATTGAACCTAATCCTAAAATTGGAATCGAAAAAATCAAATTATTTTCGGTTTATTATATTTTAAATTATGATTATTTTCTAAATTTTTTGTTAATTTATTGCTTTAGAGCAATTACAAAGAGTCTAGCACGCTTTTTTATCCCATTATAAACAGTATATATGTAGCTTGGCTTTAAACAAAATCATTTTTCAACTTAAATTAAACTAAACTAAACTAGATTTAATTCAGAAAAACTCTTCATTTAAAATTTTTTTTTCTCTTTGCATCATTATTACTATTTTTATTATTATTCCTTATATTATTATTGCTATTCTACTGCTACCATATTCATATACAAAAAAGCGTTTCGAAATAAAAAATTGTTTTTCAAATGAATTCGGTAATTTTACTTCCTCAAGATTTATTTTTTAAATGTTTTTCTTATTTCTATTAAGAAATTGTTGATTAAATCAAATTGCCTTACAGCTTTTAAGCGTCTATTGTCTCACTCGGCCGGAACAGAAGTAAAAATTTTTTAACTTTTTTGAATTATTTTTATTTTTTAAACATAAAAATTGTATAAAAAAAAATCATTTTTTTCAATATTAGAATTTATTTTAAAAAAAAAATGATATATTTATTAAAATTTAATTAAATAAATTCTAAAGACACGAAAAGTAACATTGATTCCAGGCGATGGTATTGGTACTGAGATTTCAGCTAGTGTTCAGAAAATATTTGAAGCTGCTGGTGCACCAATTGAATGGGAAGCAGTCGATGTAACTCCTGTTAAAGGCGTTGATGGAAAATTTAGAATACCACAAAAAGCCATCGATTCAGTTAATATGACAAAAATTGGTCTCAAAGGTCCATTGGCTACTCCAATTGGTAAAGGACATCAGTCTCTTAATTTAGCATTAAGAAAGCAATTTAATCTATTTGCTAATGTGAGACCATGCAAGTCAATCGAGGGCTACAAGACACCCTATGATGATGTTGACATAATAACAATCAGAGAGAATACTGAAGGCGAGTATTCGGGCATTGAGCACACAATTGTACCAGGTGTTGTTCAAAGTATTAAACTTATTACTGAGCTGGCATCCAGACGTGTCACAGAATACGCATTCAAATACGCCACGTCGAACAAACGTGAAAAAGTTACTGTTGTTCACAAGGCAAATATTATGAGATTGTCCGATGGCTTGTTCTTGAAATGTGCTAGAGAAATTGCCGAACAATATCCAAATATTCAATTCGAAGAAATGTATTTGGATACTGTATGCTTAAAAATGGTCCAAGATCCGACTCAATTTGATGTATTGGTGATGCCAAATTTATACGGTGATATATTGAGTGATTTGTGTGCTGGCTTGATTGGTGGACTAGGTCTGACACCAAGTGGCAATATTGGAGAAGGAGGTTCGGCCATTTTCGAGGCCGTTCACGGAACCGCGCCAGACATTGCTGGACAAGACAAAGCTAATCCAACAGCTCTTTTGTTAAGTGCAGTTATGATGCTAAGACACTTGAATATGTTCGACTACGCTCGTCGGATTGAACAAGCTTGCTTTGACACAATCAAAGATGGAAAAATGATCACTGGAGACTTGGGTGGAAAAGCAAAATGTTCTGAATTTACGAACGAAATTTGCAGCCGTGTAAAAGATTTACAATAGATTAGATAATAAGAATAAGATTAATTACTATTGAAATAATATTATTTTTTAATAAATAATCATTATAGACAAAAAATCAATTAATTTTTAATTATTTTCATTTAAAATTAGCCAATATTTTGAAAAAAAAATTCAATTGAATTTTTTGACGTCTATTAAATAGTTCATGTAAAATAACTGATAAATTTAATGATTTAATTCAAAAATCATTACCAATTAGTAACATAGAAATCAGAAAATTTCATTGAATTTGATTTTTTAATTAATTTTTTAAATAAAAAATTAAAAATATTACTATCATATTAGTATATCTGTTTCATTCTTCTTTTCGTTAATTACATACGCAAATCGGAGTTGCGTATGTAATTTATGATCAAATTTAAATAATCATCATCAAAAATTATTATCAAAATAAAATTCATTATATTTATTTATAAAATAAATTTCAGAAGTATAATTTAATGATTAACATAAATGAAAATTGAAAATCATTTACCATAATTTTTTTTGCTTAGAATTAACTATTCTTCCTGTACTTAATAATGATAAAAATCTATTTGGTTATTTGATTTTATTTCTTGTTTTATTTGAAAAATTCAACTCACTCTTAGCATGGTTAATGGAACTAGTTAGGGTTAGTTGTAATTTAATCATGTTCGTAAAAATTAAAAAATTGAATTTATTTAAAGAATTTAAATTAAGAATATTAGCAAAATAAATTAAGACATTGAAAAATTTCTAATTATTTTGTAAACATAATACGTAACTATTAATGTCAAAAAATATATTATCTATTGGATCAAATTTAATAGCTGATGGATAACCATTGAGAGCTTTTTCTATTTCTTCAGGTCCATATCTTAGTTTCATTTGCTTTAACAGTTTTCTCAATGTATTTAGCAATTTAATTAAATTCAATTGACTTGTTTTGTAATTAAATAAAATCGAATTATTGATTATTACATCTGGAATATGACAATTTTGGAAATTGTATAAGCCAAACATATTGGCTAATTGACTGCTTTCTGCATCCAAAACAAAGCCAATTGAATATTTCAATTCATTCGCATAATTCTGATGACTGAACAGATAATCAGGATAATCAAGAGGCTTTGCTAATATTGTGACCATCAAAGACGCATTTAGTAGAAAAACCAAATATCCCAGTTCGAATTTTAATTTTATCATAATGTAAATATGATAAATAAAAGTCAAATTACTAGTAATCTTCTTCTATCTAAATGTTTTAATTAATAATTTTTTCAAAATTAATATATTGATCGAAAATATTTTTTGGCTTATTTAATCAAAATTTTTATAAGAAAAGAAAGAGGAAACAACTATGACTGAATTTCAAATTAAAAATTAAGCAGTCATTCATAAAAATTATAGATAAAAGTTAAAGACTTAAAGTAAATTGAAAAGATTTATAAGATTAATTGCTAATACAAACTAATAATAATTGCTAATTGCTAATAATTGCTAATATAAAATTTATTAAAAGATAAATTTTATTGTTTTTATGTTTTCATTATTAAAAGAAATAAAAATTTAAAAAAAAAGTTTCATTCTGTTAAAGACCGTTTTAAACCAAATTTTAAACAAGTAAGATTAAAATTTTTTTAAATACACTAATAAGGAAAAGCATCTTTGTTATACATTTTATATTTCATAGGAAAATATTAAAAAATCAATTAATAAATAGAATAAAAGACTAATAATATTATTTAGCTTTTAACAATAAATTATTTTGTCATTTTTAAAGCAATCAAGAAAAGAATAAAATTTGAAAAAATTAAAAATTTTTTTTTGTATATAGTTTGAAAATTGAAAAATTCTTTATAATCAGTTACTTCCTGGTTTACAACCTATTAAAGAGATCAAAGTCGATTACTTTAGTCCGGTGCGATTCTACGAAATTTTTTTTTCTGATGGAGAAACCCGGCCCAAAATTTAGACCCATAGTTTTTTTACTGGAACTTATTCGATAAAACAAATGCTGCTGAACCATGTCCTTAAATTTATCATGACCTTTTTCTGGTCTACATTCCATAATTGTTACAGAATATCTTTGCGTACCGTAGACTATGGGTTTAGGGTTTAGGGTTTAATTATTTTATTATATTTATCCTAAGTCACTAAATTATGGGTTTAAGATTAAAATTTCTTATTTATTATTTAGAAAAAAACGTGTTTTTTAAAGAATTTTATTTGATACGTTGATTTTCAAAAAACTAATTTTAATCTAAGTTAATGTTTGTATAAATTTCTTCTAAGATTTTTTCAAGTTCTTCTTTTAAAGCTTCGAGGTTGAAAATCTCGTTTCGTATATTAATTAAGTTTTTTGAGATGCTTCTTTGCTTTAAATCAATTTCACTTGCATCACAATCGCACTCTCTATGTTCTTGATCTAAATCCAGAGAAATTGAAATCATGTTGTCAGCTTCTTCTTTTTTCTTTCGTATGATAGTGTTGATTTTATTTATTGCGTAATAATGCTCCAGGCAAATTTTTCTTTCGTTGAATACACCTTCAAAGCATTTGTCAATGATTGCGCGAGCAAGTGATTCAAAACATATATTTTCATCATCGATTCGATTATATTCGTATTGTTTGTCCAAAATTTTATCAAATGTCCAGAATTGGCTTAATGTCAAATGAATCGGTTCGAATTCGAATGATAGACTTCTTTCTGTTTCGTTGGACAAAGGAGTAAGATTTATGCTGTTTTCAAATTGATTGTTAGAGCTTGAATTAAAGCTTTCGAAGCTTTGATTAAAATTGGCCATTTTTTTGAGAAAAATAAAAATTTGTAATTTTATATATTTTATTTTTTATAAAAATAAATTACATTTAAATATTAATCAAGAATAATTGAAGAAAAACTTTCTTCTAACAATGATATTTCTTCATTTACTACTGTTTTCTCTTGATAAATTATCCGACATTGAGTTTCATGATTATCATAAGCCTTCTTATTTTTATAATTTTTCCCACAATGTTTACATTTAAACTCTTTCTTGATTTTTTGTTGTCGAATTTTTTGTAGCATCTTTTCATGACGCTGAAGTAAAAATAAACCACCACCCGGCAGTTGGTTAGTATGCTTAAGACATAAATGCTGTATATATCCAAATTTAGATGAATAAGACTTGTTTTTTATTTTGCAATCGTTGAAATTACAATTATATTTTAATCCTTCTTGTTCCATAAATTGCAGTACAAGTACTGGTAATACCAAACTGACAAAATTGGCTATTTTTTGGACATCCATTTCCAATCTTCCACTTAAAACATATGAATATTTTTCCTTAAGCCTATTCATTTCTTCCTCTTTGACGTCTTTAACTTTCTTACACATTTCTTTACTGGTTAATTGATTTTTCATTAAATCTTAAAAATTTAAAAGTGTTTTTTTGGAGCTTTTTTTAATACATAAAAAAGTAATTATGGTTAGATTTTTTTATTTCCATATGTATCTTGAATAAAACTAACAAAATTTTGAAGTTCATTGTAAAAAAATTTGCAAACAAACTCCTGATTTTTCAATTGATTTTCATAGTTTCTCTTCGCCAATATAAATTGCTCACTGTTTATGTTTCCATTTTGAAAAACAGATTCATATTCAAGTTTCATTTTGTTCAGCATATCTTGATTAATCATGTATTTTTTCTTCTTTACAAGTTGATGATAGTAATGCTCTGCACTGTAAACGATTGAATGACAACACACAATGTCGAGAATTACTTCAACAATTGATTCCATATATAACTGAACATCTAAATAATTGTTTTCATCAATTCGATTGTAATAAAGTCGACGATCAAGTCGAGGATCATTTGTAAAGAAATCTTTCAATACGATTGATGATTTTGTCTCGCTTTGATTTACTTCGTTTATTAATTGAGTAAAAGGTTTTTCATTTTGAGCACAACTTTTTTGCAAATCTCCTGAGTCTGAAGAATTTGGTAATTTGTCAAAAGTAGTTACATCTTTTTTTATTTTCTTTTGACATGAACTCATTATTGATAAGCTATTGTCTCTTTTAATTTTGGGATCAACCTGATTGTCAATAAATATAATACTATTATCTGAGTCGGAATCTAGTAAGCAAATTGTATTATCCATTTTTCTAAAAAAAGATGTTTATCTATTAAAAAAATATTAAATAATAAATATTAAATACAATCTGAATACAATTTTAAATGCATTTGTTTTAGTTTAAATTAAAAAAAAATACATGTTTTAAAGATTTTTATTTTCAAAATCATTAAGACTTTTAATTAAAAGTTCATCATCTTCTTCTAATGTAAATTTTTCTTCCTTTAACATTAATTTTTTGTTACTTGTTTGCCCAGATTCATTGTCTTCAAATTTTCTCTTTTGGCCGATTTTTTCAACATTTACTTGTTGGTTTTTTTCAACTTTCGTACTAAATGCATTTTCATTAATGTAAAAAATATTTTGTATGGTACTTGACTTGGTACGCATTGAATGGAAACATCTTTTCTTGGAAATTGAGAACATTGAAAAGCTCTTTGTTAATTTATTAAAGCAGCTTTTTAAACATGATCCCTTTTTATCTGGATTTGATTCATCATTTAAATCTGGCGTACTATTTTGAATAGGTTTCCATTTAATAGCCAATAAAGATTCAGTTTTCTTGAATTCGAATACATCACTCTTCGGAATGCTCGGTGCTTCGATTGCAAGTCGAGTTTCAATTTCCAACTCTTTTTTTTCGAGTGGATTTTGAATGGATATTGAAGCATTCTTACAATGTATGCTCGTTCGAAAATGGTTTTGCAAATGATCCCGACGACAATAGTGATGTCCACAAACTGAACACCAAAATCCTCCTGGTACTGTACTTTTATCATTTGGTGACAAGAAGCTGCATGCTCCAGGAAGATCTTGATCATGAATTATTTTTAGATGCTGAATATATTTTTGCTTGCTTGAAAATGATTTTGATTCTTTTTTACACCCTTCAAAATAGCAAATGTATCTTGGAATTTCTGAAATATTTTTCATAACTACAGGCTCAGCTAGAGCCGGAAGCACTAGATCGTAGAAGTTATCTTTCTGATTTTGAGTAACATTGCTTATCTTTTCCACTTCTTTGGAATAAATATTCTTAAGCCTATTTATTTCTAAAGTAATTGGTAATTTTTGGACTCTTTTTGGCATCTTCGATAATATAATATTAAATATTAAGTATTAAGTTCTTAAAAATCTAAAAAGATTAAAAAAACACTTATTTTTATAGGAAGAGTTTCAAAAATTTATTATAGTCATATTGTTTTGCAAGCTATATGTTAAAAATTATTTATATTATAATCATTATTTGATCAAAGCCTGCAAGGTAAAGGTTAATCTAGGAGTTAGTTAAAAAATAACTTATTTTATAAATTAATTTAAAATATATTTACTTATATTAATCATAATGATACTAATAATAACATCAAGTGAAATCAAATATAATTTTTAAATTTTTTCAGATATTAACATCTAAATTTAAGGTATTTATTTTGATTAAAAAATTTATTAAAATAAAAATGTTTTAGTAAAAGTAAAAGATTTGTTTTTTAGAATAGAAAATTAAAAGTCATTTTTGTTTGTTTTGTTACCATGTCTAATAAAAATGGAATTTTTCTTTAAAATCAATTGCCAAATTAGCTCTCAAATCAGTATTCGAATTTATCTCTGAAAATGATAAATAATTTAAATTTTATAAAGAAGTATTATATTTACTTTCTAAAATTTTCTCTGCTTCTATTTGAAAAACAAATTTTCTAATTCTTTGATCTGCTTCAAAATTACTAATCAGTATTATTGGACATTTAATGATTATGTTCTTCATTTTCGCAGAATATTTTGGCTTTATATTCAAAATTTCTCTCGATAAAATTCTCTTTATATTTTCTGTAAAATTTATTTTGATAGCATCATAAATAATTAAATTGTATAATTTTGAATTCCATTCGGACCAACAATTAAAATCATCTTGTACTGGGAAAAATGTTTGATTTTTCAAGTGTCCTTAAATAAACTTTATATACATAACAATACAGAGTAATTAATATTTTACCAAAGCAAGAATTTATAAAACTACTTTTTATTACAGATTGATCGCCAAATAAATAAAGAGCTTTTCTTTCTTCAGGTAGCTGACTGATAGTCAAGTTATACCAATTAATTACGCAATCCCTCCAGTCATTAAATTTTTTTAAAAATGTTAATTTGTAAAGAGGATAAACTAGGGTTTGGGTTTAGGGTTAGGTTTTAGTAAAATCTAGGTAAATTTATATTTTTTAAAATTAATTATTGAATAAATTTCTGTTTAATATATTTTTAGGGTCTGCAATGTTGTAGCAACAATTTTATCTGATTTCATAAAATTCTGCCTTATGAAATGATAATTCTTGAATCGCTTTGTTTATATGCAGCCAACAATAATCGAGAAATAAAATTCGATGAGTTTTATTATTTGTTTAGATTAATAACAGAAATATACCAAAAAATAAATGAGACATTAATTTAAAGAGACTAATTTTTTTCATTTTATTTTTTTTTTATTTTTTTAATTATTATGATTTAAAAAATTTTTTTAATAAATTATTTTAAAAATAATCTTATATATAGTTTTTTGTGACTTGTATTAAAAACTTTCGACAAACCATTTTATCCTTTCTTGAAAATCAAAGTAGTTCGTTGTAGTTTATTCTTGGAAAAGAAAGACTCGAAATTGTCTGTATTATCTTATCTTAAACCCTCAACCCTATTATGTTTTTAGAAAAATATGGATAAAAATTTTATTTTTTTTAAAAAAATTTTTTTTTAGATTTTCATTTTTTAATAATTTTGTTAATAATTAAATAACTGTATATTTGACAGCTTTTTATTGTCGTTTCTTAGTATTTTAGATTCATTCTAACCATTTACAGAATAATGCTGAATACTTGAAGCTTGGGACAATTGCTTCGATAATGAATTTTCAATTTCATTTAACAAGTACAATTTCTTAGATGAAGTTTGCGCTTCTGAATCAACTGAGGGAAAAATATAAGCCTGAATTGTGTGTTAGCCAATGGTGTTAGCCTTCGGCTGCCAATTGAGCCAGCAGGTCTTCCCCTTCTCCTGGGATCAGATATATTGTTAGAAGTACTACATAATTCAGGAGAGTTAATTAATGAATCAGCATCATCTCCAAAGTTAAGGCCTAAATAAAAGAATTTAAAATTGATATTTATATTTGAAAAATAAAATATACTTTGTTCAATCTCTGAGCTAATGGCAGCTATTTGCTCATAATAGGTTAGTGAAGTAGTCATCCGCTGATCAATCGTGCTGAATACTCATCATGTTCATCAGATTGTATATTTGATTCACCACCATAAGTGACGCTGATATTCCACGACGATAATTGTCAACTTCAGCGACAATATTTTCTACAGAGGAACTAAAAACTTGTATCCATAATTAAATATAACTCTGAAAACAAATTTAGGGTAAGCCCTAATAAAAAAATTACTTTTAAAGCTAGCATTTAAAGTCAGTCTGCGTTTAGATCTCTGTTGAAATCTCTCAATTTCAAGATTACTCTAATTATTAACCGTACGCAAACAAAATATTTCAATGATAAAACTATCATCATATCATTTCCAGAAAAAACATTTTCTTTTAAAACTAACAGTAAAACAGACATCGAGATATTCAAGCTAATTTAATCTCTTTTATAATCACTCCGTCGACTTCGTCGATTCTTAAAAAGATTTGTTGCGTTCCCTATATCCATCAATTCTTCAAACTTTATTGAGTAATTCGAACACCAAAAATACAGTATAAAATAAAATATACCGAAATATTAACCAGAACCAATAATTAATTTTATAATGAATGAATCTATTATTCGAATGCTTTTTGTTTCCGTTAAAAAAGAATCATATATGTTTGCTTTCATTCGAATTGAAATTTTATCTAAATTAAGATTTCGGTTAAAGGTCAAAACATCAAAGAACGATAAGATTAATTATTTTATTGTTTTAATTATTTTGATATTTTTATTTAAAATCTTAGAATAACAAGCAAAATATGATGTGAACATATTTTTCTTTTTTTAACTTTGAAAAATTAATAATTTGGTTATGTACAACATTTGTGCTTAAGCATACTAACCAACTCTTTGTTCAAAATGTTCAATTTTTACAAAATTTCACGAAACCAAAAATTAAACAAATAAATTTTTTAAAATGAATTTTATTTTTATTTAGTGAAAATGAAATTTTTAAACAAAAATTTAATGTTTAATATATTATTTAAAACGGAGGCTCTAGATGTTGTTTATCTCCGAACAAGAAAAAAATTTAAGGAAATTCAAATAATTAACCGCTTATTAAAAAAAAGGAGATTTGTAAATTGATAAGAATCTAAAATATCGCCTGCTAATAAATGTAAGAAAATATTTAATATTTATTATTTTCTTTAAAAAATTGAAAATTTTTCCATTTATAACAAATTTTTTCATATTTTTCGGTGCAGGCCCATGGCTTTTCCATTGTATAGTGGATTATTCTTATATCGTCTTGATTTTCATTCCAAAATTTTTTTTGCTGTGTATAGTAAGCTAAATTTGCGTTATATTTAAAGCCAAAATCGAACCATTCTTTACCAAAAACTGCATTTAAAAATCCTTGATCTGCCATATTTTCATCAAATTTAAAATTTGGGTCTGATTTAAGTTTAATTAAATATTGAAATGTCGTTTTATTAGGCAATAATACATGGACCCCTGCATTAAAGGTCTCTAAGATATTGCCATTAGAAATATCTTTTGTTGCTGAAAAAATAAAATTTTTTTTAATCATTAAATGACGAATGTTTAACAAAATGTCAATGTTTCCAACAACAAGAACATCTGAATCCATAAATATAATTTGTTCATATTCAGTCATATTCCATAAAACAAGTCTATTAAAAGTCTCTCTAAATCTCGGATAAGTCTTGCTCTCTTCTCTCGGAGAAATTCTTTTTATTGTACAAAATTGCCATCCCGCTTTTATTAGGATATTTTTAATTTCTTTACGAATTTGTTTGGCTTCAGTTTCTAGAATTATTTTGTCAAATTTAAAATTTGAATACTTTAAAGCCGATTGTATTAATTTAATTGCTGAATATGAATAGTTATCATCATCATGTAATTGAGTAAAGATTGCGATTGATTCATTCCTATAAATTTTATTTAAACAAGAAACAATCGATACTTTATTAATTTCATTTCTTGGGGTAACCCTCCTCGCAAATTTTGACAAAATTGAGTAATTTAAAAAGAAGAAAAAAAACAAAAGATGAATAAAAATAAAAAAGAAAATGATTTTTTTTTTTTTAAAAAAAAACGTGTTTCTCATCTCTAAAATCTTTTGATGATTGAAAATTTTT
Source organism: Brachionus rotundiformis (assembly GCA_016802295.1). Taxonomy (NCBI): domain Eukaryota; kingdom Metazoa; phylum Rotifera; class Eurotatoria; order Ploima; family Brachionidae; genus Brachionus; species Brachionus rotundiformis. The sequence goes on from JAESIW010000071.1 coordinate 708,842, forward strand.
CTTCGAGTTTTAAAAGGGTTAAAATTTTTAAAAAATTTTTAAAAAAACTATGGATACAGTTTTAATTTAAAAATAAATTAATGATTTCTCTTTAATAAGTTATTTTAATTTACCATAAAAATGTAAATGATCCCTTCCAAAAAATTTTACAAATAAAATTTTAAGCCTAAACAAATTTAGGGTTGCCTTGATATTACAAAAATAACTAAAATATAATTTTTAAAAAAATCCCTAACCCAACAAATGTGTCGAATTGAGTTGAAAATAATATCTTGATTGATTGAAGAAACGCTTTTTTTTTCTTTTTCTAAAATTTCACTTTCTAAATCAAATTTTATTTAAATTATGAGATTAAATAAAATAAAATTAAAACCCTTTTTATTTTCACATATAAAAATTGAAAAAATAAATTTTTTTTAATAATTATTTTATTTAATACAG